>JACVVK020000134.1:995000-1007500 GCA_018292915.2 Batillaria attramentaria | reverse complement strand
ACGGCGCTCTGTCCAAACGCGAGACACCTCTAGTGAAGAACTACACAGATATCGTGGCCAAGAAAACCAAGATGGCGGCCTGGCTGTCCAGCCACTGCAAGACTCACGGACGGCGAGAAGACTACATCAAACTGTTGCAGGTCTGACGTAGAATAAGAATGGGAACGAAGAAACTTTTTTTTTTTTTTTTTTGCTGCCCCAACTCTTTTTGCCAGCTCCAGTGGTGTTCCTCCCAGGTCATGGGTGGAACCCACGGAGGACTTGGAAGCCGGGACAATTTTTATTATGCATGATGATGGAGATGAGGATGATAGTAAGATGATGCTATGGAGGTCCATGCGGACTGCGGGACAGGGCCGCATTCCACGCTTCCTGTCATAAATATCCCGGCATTAACCAGGCCCGGGAACTACGGCACCTGCGGTGCCGGCCGTGTAATCATCCACATCATACGACGTGTCATACTAAGGGAAGCACCCCCAAAGTCGCACCCGTGAAGTGGGTGAATCTCGGCTGTGTGGCAACAGCCTCCCCATTGGGCCCATAGCACACCCGCTCTGGGTAGGAGCCGACCTAGGTATGAAAAATCCCGCTTGTCTCGGCTGGGACTCGAACCCGGGTCTACCGGTCCATGGTCCGAAGTGCTAACCACTACACTACGGGGGCCGGTACGTTTAAGAAATCTTAAACTTCAACTCCTTCCACCAGAGTAAAAACCTTGGTGTGTGCTTTTCGGTTTGCGTTTGGGTTGGTGTTTGCGTTGTAGTTCGCGTTTGGGTTGGTGTTTGCGTTGCACAGGGGGCATCGGATTTTTTTTTAATCTCCAGAATGTGCTACTCTTTCATTGGGGTTCTCTCCGGGTGCTCCGGTTTCCTCCCCCTGTGCTTTTGAAATGTTCATACCACATGAGAGAGAGAGAGAGAGAGAGAGAGAGAGAGAGAGAGAGAGAGAGCAGTTCTAAACTCCGAAACTTGAATAGCTGACCTGACCCTTTGCAACACGTGATATTAAATTAATGTCGTGTTTGTGTGAGTGAATCCGCGTGATTCGCGTGAGCGTGCCTTTTGCGTTTAGCCTACGCCTTTGTCATCAAACATTAATATTATTATTATTATTATTAGTAGTAGTAGTAGTAGTAGTAGTAGTAGTAGTAGTAAATTTAATTATCATTATTATACATTATCATTCCATGATATGATTATAATTATGATTCCTATTTCTGCTAAGTATCCCACATACATAATAATTATTGATATCGGATGCTTTGTTTTGCCAGAAATAAGCAGTATCATTAAAGACGAACCTCTTACTCGCCAACCGGTCTCATCTGAACACATTTCTGTTACCTGCAGCGACACCTGGAGGTGGACGCTTTCGGGGAATGCGGACATCGATGTCCTCGTAGTGCGGACGACACCTGTTTCCAAACGATCAGCAGCGAGTACAAATTCTACTTGGCCTTCGAGAACGCCTTCTGCAAGGACTACATCTCGGAGAAGTTCTTCCGATACCTGGAGGCCGACGTGGTTGTCGTCGCGAGAGCCAGCAATGAATTCAGGGTCAGCGGTAGCGTCTGGATTGGTAGCCACAGTGTGTGTGTGTGTGTGTGTGTGTGTGTGTGTGTGTGTGTGTGTGTGTGTGTGTGTGTGTGTGTGTGTGCAGGCTGTCTGTGTGTTTGCCCTAAAAATTATCAGAACAGATTTGGGCAATAGCGCGATGTTGACTGATTTATGGAAATGTTCAGCCCACAAAATTTGAAAACAAATTCAATTCTGAATTCCGAAACTTAAATGGCTGAGCCGACCCTTCGCACCACGTAATTGTAACGTGTTCATGTTCATGTAAGAGAATACGTGTGATTTACGTGAGCGTGCGTGCTGGAATCAGCTCGAGACACTTTGAGCGAATTCAAGAAATTGGGTAAAGCGCCAACACAGTACACAATTATTATTATTATTAGTCATAGGCGAATGGCCTCGGTACTACGGCATACAAAGACACACAATCCGAGATATGCTATACCTAATTATCATATCATCAAAATCCGTTGTTATCATATTTACAGAGAAAGTTATTTATACAGAATTCCATTTGTTCTTTCTTTCCATGATTTTTTTTTCCTAATTCCAGTTCCATGCACCGCCTGGCATCTTTGTCAACACGGCCGACTTCGCCACTACCAAGGATTTAGCTGACTATCTTCTCTACCTGGACGCCAACCCATCAGAATATATCAAAATTCTCCAAGCCAAGGACAGATATCAGCCTGTGTACGAGGATTATCCAATCAGAAAGGCCAACGGGGACATTAATTATATGCACTACCACTACGAGGCGCTGGCTTTCTGCGAAATGTGCCGAAGGTTATGGGACTTGGACACGTACAGGAAAACTATACCAGACATTGCGCAGTGGTTTGATAAAGCGAATTGTTACCCGCCCGATGATATCAAATGATGTCACACAGTAGTGATATCAAACGTGTTATAGACCGCGACAGGCACAGGCAAGGCGGGTCTTAAAGGTCTGCACTCTAAACAAAAAGCCGCAAACGCATTGTGTTTTTCAAACTGCAACTCCACTGTGCATAATGCAGGCAACTCTGTCACAGTTGCAGAGTTTACAGCGCTTCGGGGACCCTTATAAAACCAGAGCGTGAGTTTGCAGTGACTTCATTGTGCTTTTGGTCAGTGAGCGAGACACTTCGCTACAGCGTCTGACGGGTATTGTGTGCTGCACTCTTCTACTCAGTTTCTTTGCTTGAGACCACATAGGTATATAACAGATTAGCACACACCCAGGGAACCCATCAAGCCAAGGGGAACAACTTTTCAATAGATTAGGTAGCTTGAGAGGAGTTAAGTCCCGTCTTTTTCGGTCAGAGGTTCAGAAACTTAAAAAAAAATTAATAAGCAACACGCCCCAAAAGAGCGACAGTAATTGTGGAATGGAATGAGACAAATTTGATATTAAAATCAGTGACACATATCCCTGTTTTCCGGCGCAAAATGTGTCGTTCATTGATAAAAAAACAAAAACAACGCTGTAGAAGTGTCACGTTGATGTTGCTGAAATGTGCTACTTCGAACGGAGGTGCCACGCTGATGTCGTTGTTAAAATGTGCTATTTCGAACAGAGGGACAATGTGCAGGTTTACAGGATTATTGTTTTTATGCTGTGTAATACTGTGGTTGACACTGTGTATATGTAGTTTGGCTTGACTGGCCGATGAGCCCGACCCCCCCCCCCCTCCGTCCCCCGACTTCGACCCCCCCCCCAAAAAAAAAAAAATAAAATAAATAAATAAATAAATAAAATAAAATAAAAAATAAAATAGATAAATAAAAAAAATACTAATGAATAAATAAACAGATTAAAAATACAAAAATAGATAAGAAAAGAAAAGAAAATGAGTGAAAGATAATCAAGGAAAAAAAAATTGCCACCCAAACAGTCTGAAACTCTGCCTGCTAGCGTGAGACAGCAGCCTACTCTGTCGTATTTCTAACCAGAGCTTAAATCTTATCTGTTTCAACTTACCTTCTACTGATTCATGTAACCCTGGTGCCTTCAGTTGTAGGATATGTTCTATATGCGCGTGAGTGATGTGGAAACGCGCGATGAGTTGTTGTAGTTTCAAGAATTGCGATGAATTATTATTATTATTATTATACGTCTCTTTTAGGGGAGCCGGGATGGCCGAGTGGTAGAGCGTTGGACTTTCAATGCTCGGGTAGTGAGTTCGAGTCCCGCGGCTGGGGCCAAACATTTGTGCTGGCCTTTTTCTCGTTGCCCCGTCTTTGATATCACCCATACGTGCTGGAAAAGGACGTTAAATTCCCAAACACCCACGCACCCAACCACGCCTCTTTCACGGCTGTGGGCCTGTGAATAATGCGCACTAAAGCAAAAAGTATGTCGTCCAGTTTGACGCCGTAAGCAGAGCTGTCGACATCTGCTAGCGTTATGTGAATGGTTTGTGTCTCATGCTTTGTTCGATCTGCGTTCAAGAGTGGGCAGAAATTTAGCATAACAACTTATGCTCGACTGGGCCACGGGGGAGGGGGGGGGGGGGTAATCAAAAATAGACGGGAGTGTTTCGGGTGCTACCCCACTTCAAAAGTTTCAACGATGATTGCTGTTACGTGGGTGTGTGTTCGAGGGTTTAACGTCCTCTTCCAACACTTAACTCTTGAAAGCGCATGCAAAGATCGCAATTTTAGTTGAAATCTTCAGACCACTAGAAGCCACTTCAAGCCACTATTATGCAGTCTGCAGCGGTCTCGGGTCTAGTGGGGAAGGCCCACGCCTTGCGTAATAGTGGCTTGAAGTGGTTCGTACTGGTCTTCAGTGGCTTGTTCTTTTTAATAAGTTTTAACGTATGGCGAGCAGGGGGTGATCGGGCTCGCACTCTTAATAGTTAAAGAAAGAAAGAAAGAAAGAACAACAACTAAAAAAGGAAAAAAACAAACAAACAAACAACAACAACAACAACAACAAAACAACAACAACAACAACAACAAAAACCAACGGGCCCTAGCCGGGATTCGAACTCGCCACTCGAACATTGGAAGTACCACACTCTACCACTTGGCCATCCCAGCTCCCCTGGCCGTACGTCAGTAAAGCCATAATATAAATTTATGTTTGAAATAATTATATCATGAATGCCCACTTCAGTGTTTTTCACTGTAGTAAGGGAATAGTTAACGTCTTTGGCTGAAAAACGACCCTTAGTTTCACGCCGACATACCCAAGTCCGTTGGAAACACTCGGTGCCACTCAAATTTGACAATGGAAACACTCAGTGCTATCGTTTGGAAACACTCTGTCCTGTACTTTTCACACAGAGTGGCACCGAAAGCACTCACGTCAGTTTTGACTGCGTGGCTTGTGCACTGGCTTTCCGCCTGATGCTGAGTTCGTATCCCGGCTGGGGCCAGCTATTTCGTGCTGGCTCTTTCATCGTTGCCCCGTCTTTTATATCACCCGTATGTGGTGGAAAAGGGCGTTAAACCCCCAAACACCCACCCCCACCCTTCCACCTGATGACAGCACAGTCTGTACGCGCTAATGTACTGGCACAGTCAACCCGCCCAACACCCCCCCCCCCCCCTTTGACTATATACACAGGCCAAACTCACTATGTTTGATTACCGCTCTGGTTTCACAATGTGACGCGGATGTAGTTCTGGTAAGGGCAACGGCAGACGCTGCGCTCTTGCGTAGCCGCCTTCGCACACTGGCCGAACAACAACAATAACAACAACAACAACAACAACAAAAAAGCCAAACAAACCAAAAAACCAAAACAAAACTATATATAAACAAAAACGAAAACTGAAGACCACAGCAACAGAAATAAATAAGACACAGTCAAACAAAACAAAGCATACGAAAGTAAAAAAAGAAAAGAAAAGACACACAAAAAGAGTGCTAACATAGCAAATAGAATGAAAACAAAACAACAACCAAAAACAAACAAACAAACAAACAAACAAACAAACAAACAAACAAACAAACAAACCCCCAAAATAAAAAAAAATACAGACTCGGTTACAAGGAAGCGCATTACAATTTACAAACATACAGAATACACGGAATAAATCTACAAATCTATGATCATACAAGGATACAGTGTAAATGCAATATGACGGGGTGTGTGTGTGTGTGTGTGTGTGTGTGTGTGTGTGTGTGAGAGAGAGAGAGAGAGAGAGAGAGAGAGAGAGAAGGGGCGACGATTGACTGGCGTGGCGAGGAAAAAATAGCACCGTGTTCTGTGCACTGGCGAGCCGACGGCGGGGCCAGTAAGTGCCCCTGGCGAGCCGAATGAAATGTGCGTTTTACCGCAGTTTGGCGAGTACAATCGCACAGTCTGACGTAGCCTTAATTGGGTGCACATGCCCATACCCGGCTTTGGCCCCTGAGCACGTCTCCCGAATAACAACACCCAGGGACCGTGCCACAGGCACGCGACTCGCTCCGACCTTCCACCGGTCACCGGGATACATGGGCACGAGATCTCGCGTTGTTGTTAAAGCCTGTATGTGCGTCACGAGTTCTGAAGATTCATAACTGCCGCGTACAAAACGGGGGTTCTCTCCGGGTATTCCGGCTTTCTACCCCTCTGCTTTGGACATGCTCAGCCCACCAATTTTGAACAATAAATGCAATTCTAAATTTCGAAATTTAAAGAGCTGAGCTGACCCTTCGCACCACGCGATTGTAATGTGTTTATGTCCAGTGTGTGAGAGAATGCGTGCGATTCACGTGAGCGTGCGTGTTGGGTTCAGTTCGCGGCGCTTTGAGCCGATTCATGAAATTGGGTAAAGCGCCTATACAATACTCATTATTACTATTGTTATTATTGCCAGATGAACAGATGTTCCCTTTGGTCATTGCGACAAATTCCGTGACTTTACGGCTTGTAATCGTAGAGAAACATACCTCTTTTTTTTGGAGGGGGGTTGGGAGGGTGAGGGTGGGGGTGGGGGTGGGGGGGGGGGTTAGCGCTTCCATAACTGTACCACACGTCCATCGACAAAGTCATTAAATATAGCCATCAATCAGCCCGGTCTAGCTGGTGTTCAGTCCGCAACCAAATAATGTCGTCTGCTCAGTACGCGGTACCCTTCTACGTACGTAGAACAACATATCATACGTCAACCCGAGTCACCACAATGGTTTCAGATGTTATTAACAGGTTACAGACCAGTAATAGGTTCCGGGTCATGTAGTAAGAACTACGCTAAATATTGTAGAAAATCTTTGCCCCTTTTGAAAATTTGTGTACAGAGTAAAAAAAAAAAAATAAAAAAAAATGCCAATCTGGTGCTTTTTGTTGGCTTTGTAAACAAGTTTCATGCCAGGTAATAGTAAAATTAGGGAAAAATGAGCCTGGCTTGTGGACTATTTGTATTCATGCGCGGCTGGCACACGAGCCAGCAGACGACCGTGGAATGAGGGGGTTGTGTGGTTGCTGCCAACATTGCCAAAAAACAGGAAATTGGAATTTGATGAAGTTTACTCTACACATGAGTCTATGACTGCCTGATTAGAGTCGGGTAGAGCGTTGGACTTCTAATGCTCGGGTTGTGAGTTCGATCCCGGCTGGGGCCAAATATTTGTGCTGGCTTTTTCATCGTTGCCCCGTCTTTGATATCACCCTATGTGGTGGAAAAGGACGTTAAACCCCCAAACACCCACCCACCCACCCTACAACGCAGCTTTACAATGCAATCACAGGTGCAGTGCTTGGACGATACGAAACAACAAGAACAAGAACAACAACAACAACAACAACAACAGTCATCTGGGAGGTTCGTCATCGTCCTACCAGGGGAGCCGGGATAGCCGAATGGTAGCGCGTTGGACTTGCAATGCTCGGGTCGTGAGTTCGAATCCCAGCTACTGACGACTATTTGTGCCGGCCTTTGTCCTCGTTGCCCCGTCTTTGATATCACCCATACGTGGCGGAAAAGGGACGTTAAGCTGCCAAACACCCACCCACCCGAATTCCTACCCAAAGTGTGTAGAAAGAGACAGCGTTCGTGCTGGGACAGGATCGGAGTGCTACGCTGCAGGCGCCTGTGGGATTACCGGCCTTTTGTTCCCGTGTCCACGCTCCACCCGGCCTGCCGCAAAGAGCTGCGGTAACGAAACTCGCCGACCAGCAGGTTGTTTTGTCGAAAGGGCGATCAGCCGGCTGCCCGGGCCAACGGCCGATTTTTGTTGACAGCAGCGGCTGCTTCTTGTCGCTCTTCAACACAATTGTCCAAAAGGAAAGGTCTGATTGTGTTTATTGTGCAGTTACAGAAGCAGTAGAAACAACAGACGCAAAATGCGACAGAAAAGACTAACATGACGTTCGGCCAGCCGGCTGTGTTGGCTAGCCGTAGTGGGAAAACAAGAACTATTGCATTACCCAAGATAGCCCTGGCCACACCATTCATGTATTGAACCCAGCCAACGATTTTCCTGTAGAGGTTTTCACCCCTCAGTACACACCGAAATTGCATGGTAAATTTACTCTGTGTCGGAGGACTACAAAACCACATTTCTGTGGGCGCCACGCGTAAACTAGTGCAGCTGACTGGTGGTGACTCCTACAGCTGGATACTTGCTACAAGGTATTTTGCGAATCTGACGATGAGACATGATAATTATGAGACTGTTGAGAAGAACAGAAAAAAAAAAAATCCCAAGTCAACATCATCTCTTACTTGACATGTTGTTGCTAAAATACTTTCAGAGATGATATGCCTAGACTTTTAACTTGTGTCCTTCCTAATAGCTCACGTGATTTTAGTTTGTTCGTCTTGGTCAGACATGATTTAATGTTTTTGTATGTACTCTTTACCTTTATTTATCTTACCCCCCCCCCCCCCCCCCCCCCCTATTGACCAGTTCGTATCCCGGCTGGGGCCAAATATTTCTGCTGGCTTTTTCATCGTTGCCCCGTCTTTGTATGTGGTGGAAAAAGACGTTAAACCCCCAAACACCCACCCACCCCCCTATTGACCGAAGACATATTTATCTGTAAAAGGACACAATAAAGTTGTTTGACCTTGAACTTGACCATGAACTTGACCTTGAACTTGAACTCGCCTGTTTCTAAATTACAGAAGACATTGTGGACTCCCGTTTGAGGAAAACGGCAGAAAGACAGCCAGTACGGCAATGGCGTCGCTGCAACGTTTCTTCACTTACAGGGCACAACGTTCCAGAATATACTTTCTCATTCTGTTGCTGTTGCTGGCCGTGTTTCTCATTCAACGCGTCAGTCTTCCTCACACGCCTGCTGGGCGGAAACGTTTCAGAGATCGGTTGGGAAATGAGTTATCAACTACACACAGCCCAGCGCAAGTCTTGCGAGAACGCCATGACATGGAACCCAGAGAAGCGAAACAGCAACTGATGGAAACTAATGTTCAGAGAGATCTCAAGGCAGACGTCCAGTCAACACAGTCACATGACCAGGCACAAACGTTCGACAACTGGCCACAGCTGTGAGTGGTGTGGGAGTTTTGGCAAGTATCTGTACAGGAGAACTAATTAGTTACAGCCTAATTAAACCTGCTTTGTTTGGTCTGAGTGGGGCAGGTGTTAATATAAAGTAATGTTGCCTTCGTCGGAAAAGTCAAGAGAGCTACGAGTAGGTTGACGTGGCAAAGCGCCGGGGTTGCCACAGCTAGGGTCGTGAGTTCAAATCTCGACTGGGGGCCGAAAATTAGTGCATACATGTCTTTGTTGTCGTCTGTTTGATATCGCCCTCGTCCACTGAGACCAGAAACAGGCACTCAACCGCACGTCCCCGAAAATTAAATAAAACTCTGCCACCCCAGTCACTTGTGTGAAGAAAATGCCACCACACCTAAACACAGTACACAGACGTTCACTCACGCTGAATAGAAGACAAGACAGAAACCACGCACACGCACACGCACACGCACACACACACACACACACACACACACCTGACAATTCAGAAGCCACATATTCTTTCCCCTTCTCGTTTTTCTCTTTCTCCCTCTGTCAACGACATAAGCCCACATCGAACGCATGAAACATCGGCAGCGTGCCACTCAACTCTATACACACACGTGCATACACGTCACAATGTCAATACATTACGCGTCACATGGTACAACTGAACATGTCCAAAACAAACATTTCTCTCCCTGGCTCTCTGTTCAAAAACGGACTGTCTCTCATTACTGAGTTCTTCCTTTCAGTCCGACGTGACCAGAACAAAAAGACTTCTGTCAGGCGACCTACTGTCGCGTTCTCTCTCTGGCGCACTCCCCACTCAGCACCAGTCTCTTTACGGGGCCTCTCTCTCTCTCTCTAACGCTCCCCACAGTGCTTTCACTCCCACTGGCAGCGTATCCCTCTGTAACCCACAGATTTACAAACACTACTCAAAAACTGTCCTCTATCTCAATTTTGGTAAGCAATTATCTCATCAAACACAAATTGTCTAAATAGTAAAACCAAAGATCTTGGACACATAAACTTTCTGATTCCAGGGTCCTTGGTAAAACGAAAATTCTCTGCTTCCCAGGTCAAATGTTAGCATCTACTAACAGCGTTAGCACTACTGGATTTGTGCTAAAGTTCCGCTGAATATATGCTATCAGATTTAGCGGTAAAACAGTATACGCTAAATCTATGCTAACAACTTTCCAAATAAGGAAATGTCTGCTATTTAACTGCTATCAGTATGCAAATTAACTGTTAGTAAATTCTTAGCATATGTTCACCTTCTGCTGCCGAAATGCTAACAAATCTTTGGTTTCTCAAGACCAGACCTATCCATGCTTTATTTATGCTAACATATCTTTGGTTTCACAAAACCAACCCTTTCCATGCTTGATCTATGCTAACATAACTTTGATTTCACAAAACCAGGGACTTCCTTGCTTGATCTATGCTAACATATCTTTGATTTCAGAAAACCAACCCTTTCCATGCTTGATCTATGCTAACATATTTTTGATTTCACAAAACCAGGGATTTCCGTGCTTGATCTATGCTAATATATCTTTGGTTTCACAAAACCTGCCCTGTCCAGGCTTGGTCTATGCTAAAATATCTTTGGTTTCACAAAAGAAGCCATTTTCACGCTATGCTATCAAAACTTAGTCTCTGTAGGCGTTGCACGCTGCCATCAGGGGAAGTAAGTATCCTGCAGATGACTGTCCCAACTCAACGAAAAACTACACAGTTGCCTCTCTTGAGTTAAGTGTACCCTATGAGATTCAGGGAAACCCACCAAATCAAGGACTGACAACTACTGTATAACTTTAGTGGATTTAGCCTGGAACTCTGACCATTCGCGAAATCGGCCACCTACCTGAACGCACTTTTCTATAGAGAATCATAAAATAAAGATATATCGTTTACCATTACTACAGACGAAATATTTATGTTCAACTTTCATGTTGCTTGCAATAATTTTACACCTTTAAAACACTACAGCTGTCGGCCTGATCAGATATCATGGTTGAGATGGCTAGCGTGCTTGAATTTGAAATCGAAAAGAAATGTAGGCTTTGACTTCTCTGATGTCGTTTGGGATAATTGCCCAGTCTATTTAGCTGAAGTATTAGAAAACATGCATATCGAGGCTTTAAGAACTATTACAGGAGCAGTCAGAGGCACCAGTCATTGCAAAATATACACTGAATCAGGCTTTACAACACTTAAAGAAAGGCGCCACAGGCATAAAATTAATTAATACTGTACTTTAAACTTATTCATGGAAATGTTCCTGCTTATCTCCGCACACTTCTGCCTCCCCTTGTATCGTCGGTAAACCCTTATCATGTTCGGAACCCAGAAAGACAAATGCCCCGCTGCCGTTTATTTTTTTGTGTGTGTGTGTTCTTATTTTTGTTCTGTTTGCTATATCAGCAGTCTTTTTTGTCAATGCCTTGTTTTCTTTCTTACTTACCCATGCTTTGCTTTGTTTGATTGTGTTTTATTTCTGTTGTTGTAGTCTTTTCGGTTTATGTTTTTGTTTATATTTTTGTTTTGTTTTGTTTTGTTTTTCTCTCTTTCTTTTTTTTCTTCTCTCTCTCTCTCTCTCTCTCTCTCTTTGTCTTCTTCACATGCCCCCAGAGGGTTTTGAAGAATGAATAAATAAACGAAAAACGAAACGTACGGAATTATACAAAGGTTCATGTTTTCCCTCCGCTACGTTAGCTTGGAAAGAGTTACCAGACCATGTAAAGCGCTGCGATTCACTTAGCTCCTTGTAACGTTTCTTATCTCAAGAAGATCCGATCGTCCCTCCTTCTTATTACTTAGGTTATAGACCAATTCAGAGTATCCACTGCAAATTGAGATTCGAAATGAGTGACCTGAACGACCACCTTGTTAAGAGACATTTGTCTGGCGACCGTTCTTGTGCATGTGGTTACGAAGTAGAAGACGCATCCCACTACCCAATAAAGTGCCCCCTGTTTCATCATGCACGTAGCCGTACAATAGCTTTACTACCGTGCAACTTCAACGTGGATATCCTCTTGAGAGGACGCCCCACCCAATCTGTACACCAAAATACAAGTCTTTTCCAAACAGTTCTTTACAATTTACGGACCTTCGCCATTAAAATAAATAAACCTGCGTCCACGCGGGCGGGCTGTTGCCACCACCACTCACAGTAATGTTTGATATGCTCTTTCAACTTTCCTTTCTTCTTCCTGCTCTCTTCTTCTTCTTAGTTTTCTCTCTCTTTTTATGTCTTTACATCTCAGTCCAGTCAGTTTTTCCAATTTCTCTGCCATGCTTTTTGTAAACTGGTTTGGATGAGCACGTATATAAGTTTTACTTGCTGTGCTCTTTTCAACGTAATACTGTTTACTGCTTGACGGTGAATTCATTGAATAAAAATGTTTAAATCAACTGGGAGCCGAAAATTAGAGCTTTCATTTCTTCGTTTGATATAAAATTTGATATCACGCTCGTGTGGTGAAAGGGGTCCACTGAGATCAGAA
>JACVVK020000134.1:950000-990000 GCA_018292915.2 Batillaria attramentaria | reverse complement strand
AGCGTTAAAGAGCTCGCCGACCATCTTCTTTATTTAGACTCTCATCAAGAAGAGTATATAAAAGTAAGATTTGCGACATATTTTGTTCAGGTTAACTACTCTTATTAAGAGGAGAATTGAAGAGTAAGATTTTCACATACTTTGTTCATCATATTTTACTCTCATCGAGAGGAGTATATAAAAGTAAGATTTGCGACATATTATGTCCAGTTCAATTACTCTTATCCAGAGGAGAGTATAACTGTAAGATTTACCCCATACTTTGTTTATCATATTTTACTCCATCGGGAGGAGTATGATTATAAAAGTAAGATTTTGTTTGGTGTCATTACTCTCATCCAGAGGACTATATAGAAGTAAGATTTGCATCTCATTTTGCTCAGTATATTTATTCTCATCTAGAAGAGTATATAAAAGTAAGAATTGCAACAAGTTTTCTTCAGTACATTTATTCTCATCCACAGGAGTATATCAGAGTAAGATTTTTCCACATGCGTTGTTCGTTATATTTTACTCTCATCCAGCGGACCAAAGTAAGATCTTCCACGATTTCCGATATTCACTTTCATCTAGAACAGTATATCCTTCAGTTCAACTTGAATGACTGTTAAACATCAGAAATGTTTCTGTGGGTTGTCTAAACAGGCACAACACATCCAAGAATGTTAAACTTCAATTTAGGAAAGTGTCTTAAACATACATAATGAATACTGATGTTACAAGCTGTAACAGACAAAAAGTATACAGAATCTTACATACACGTGGAAGGGAAAGTTAATGAACACAAAGTCTGGTGTAATTAAGATACACGACCAGTATACAGCTAGGAATTAGTTCTAGAGACCAGACCACCCCCTTCTCTGTCTGTTCCAAATGGGGGGAGCCGGGATAGACGAATGGTAGAGCGTTGGACTTTCAATGCTCAAGTTCGAATCTCGGATGGGGCCAAATATTTGTGCTGACCTTTTTCTCGTTGCCCCGTCTTTGATATCACCCATTCGTGGTGGAAAATGACGTTAACTCTTTGACGACGGAGCGCAATTTCTGACACACGATTTCCTATAGGAAATCGTGTGTCAGAAATTGCGCTCCGTCGTCAAAAAGTTAAACTCCCAAATACTCAACCTACCCACCCTTCCAAATGAATACACATTACGTACATTATTTTATGTATATACATGTATATTTCAATGACAAGTTTCACGCTAAGCGAGTTTCCAACCAACCATTTCACTTTGTTTTCTGTTTCAGATACTGCAGGCCAAAGACGGGTATGTGCCAGTGTACGAGGAGTACCCGATACGCAACAAGAAAGGAGATATTGGTTACATGGTGTATCGGCACGAGGCTGTGTCCTTCTGTTAACTGTGTCGCCGACTCTGGGACCTGCAGGATTACAGGAAGACTATTCCCAGCTTCAGTCAGTGGTTTGATAAAGGGAACTGCAAGAAACCTCAAGACATTTGATGCGTTTTCAATAATTATTTACGACAGCGGGTGTGGGTGGGGGCTGTAATCTGTGATTAGAATTCAAGGAGGTCTAGAATTATCTGAAAGCTGTTCCCAACTACACTGACTCAGTGGTTTGATAAAGGGAACTGCAAGGAGCCTCAAGACATTTGATGCGTTTCCTATGTACGGTGGCGGGTGTGTGTGTGTGTGTGTGTGTGTGTGTGTGTGTGTTTGTGTGTGTGTGTGTGTGTGTGTGTGTGTTGGGGAGGGAAAGGGGGTGGGGGGGGGGCTATCTGCGACTGTGATTCGAGGAGGTCTAGACTTATCTGAAGGTGTTCCCAGTCAGTGGTTTGATAAAGGGAACTGCAAGAAACCTCAAGACATTTAATGAGTTTCCTATTTACGGCGGCGGGATCTGTGATTATGAGAAGGTGTAGAAAGCTCTTCCCAACTACACTGAGTGGTTTGATAAAGGGAACTACAGAAAACCTCTCGACATTAACTTGATGTTTTTCTTATGTCTTTATTTGATGTCTTTGATGAATTTGTAATGATTTACAATTTGTAGACTATTTACAATTTGTACAATGTTTACAATGGTTAGAGAATTGACTTTTTTAGGTTACAATATTTAAGGCGGTTACAGTAGCTACAGCATTGACATTTTTTTTTCTCCAAATGTTTACGGCAATAGTTACAGTATTTACCCTTTGTACGGTATTTACAGTATTTACGACAGTTACAATAGTTACAGCATTGACGGTGTGACAATGCCTACACTAGTACACACATTTCTTTGTGACACGTCACGTTTTCGCTGCCTCCTGTTTCAATTTTTCCGGTTCCTTTTTCATTGATATCTTATCACATAAAAAAAAGTTGCCGTTCTTTCTTCCTTTTACATCAACATCAGCAGCATCAGCATCATCATCGTCATCATCGTGAATAGGATAAACAGCAGCAGCGATGAAAAATCTGTATCGACACAAAGATTAAACTCTCTCTCACCCCCCCAACACACACACACACACACACACACACACACACACACACACACACACACACACACTGGAATGGTGACCTTATACAGAAAGCGGGCTGTCCAAATTCCTTGCAAGTTACAGAAAGATACAGTGTTCGATCTTTGTGACCGGTCTGACCTGTTTTACTCTGCGTAAATTACGTCATTTTATTACGTTTACTTGCACGACGTCACAGACCTGGCTTCTGTAGAGACTGACGTCACAAAAAGTAACACATGTTGGTAACACAGGCCTCGTGTAAATATTATTTTGACACTTAGATCTCCATCAGGGGAGCGTCAACTACATCATGTTTACCTTTCTCAACGTCACGGTAACGTCACAACAAAGACCGTTAGGATGACGAAACCTGCGCGGATGTACAGCATGTCACGAGGGGAGAGATTGCGACAGCCGCGATAAACTACGACAACGACAACACCAACTGTTACAACCGTCAGGAAGGGATAGGGAAAGTGTGGAGCGGAGAAGGGAAGGATGGATCAAGTGTGTTTGGGTTGTGCATCATCATCATCATCAAAAACATTCATAAAGTAAATCAATAGTGATGTGGAGCGGGAGAGTGACCGGAGTCTGTCAGCAACACCATCGTAGGACATCATCTCAACGACAACGCTTTTCTCCAGCCCCGTCACGGTCCACTGGTCTGTAACTGTTATTTCATTACGCGTGGACAGCGCCACGTCACGGATGGCAGCTTCATCATCATCCCACGTCACCACCTGTACGGGCAGGCCACGCGCACGGAGTCTGCTGACCACAGGCAGGTTGGCACGTGGTTCATGACACAGGATGATGGTGTCCCGGTACTGCAGGTCCTGACCTAGTGACACGACAACCACAACAACGGCTCATACACATCGTCTGCTGGTAGTGGTGGTGATGGTGTAGTTGTGGTAGTCGTAGTAATGTCAACCGACCTAACGATAGTGAGTGTGAGCGATGACGTCATGCAAACAACAAACGGTTATCTGTGTGTACAGTGACTATGAGAGAGAGAGAGAGAGAGAGAGAGAGAGAGAGAGAGAGAGAGAGAGAGAGAGACCAAATTTGAAAAATAAATGTAATTCTAAATTCCGAAATTTAAATAGCTGAGCTGACCCTTCGCACCACGTGATTGTAAGGTGTTTATGTCCAGTGTGTGTGAGCGTGCGTGTTGGGTTCAGTTCGCGGCGCTTTGAGCCGATTCGTGAAATTGGGTAAAGCGCCTATCCAATACTCATTATTATTATTATTATTATTAGACCTAAAATCTAAAATTAGTCACTGACTGAGTGAGTGAGTGTGTGTATGAGTAAGTGGTACACGTGACACATACCCATACACAGCTCCACCAGTATGTCGACGATGTTGTCAGCACAACGTTCACAGTCCTGTGGCCCACTCCCTGTGTGACCAGGTAATGGTGTGTAACCAGACTCCCATGTCCGTGTCGCGTGCTGTAACCTCCTGACCTTGGGGCCGTCTGTCGGGGCGGGGGTGGCGCTGCTGCTGTACCGCAGGACGTTCTTACCATCAATCTCATCTGCCTTCTCCACCTCCCTCACAACTGCGGGAGGACAGCGCAGTGGGCGGGTGAGGGTTTCCACAGAAACACACGGTGGTACCCGGACACGCTCCACAGCCGCCGCCCACAGGTGTAGGGAGGGAACACGGTTTGACAGGTGAGTGACGAACTCGGAGAACCTGCCGCTAGTGCTGAGGAAGTCACTGTTACAGAGAATGAAGAGGACACAGTCCGTCAGGGATGTTGGCAGTGACGTCATACTTGTCGGTTTAGGGGTGGCCGTTAGTGACGTAATATTTGCTTTGATATGTGTTTGATGAAGTATGACGTCATCGCAGTATCTGTCGTCATCAGTCGTTAAAACTCGTGTGTTCATGCTCTGTGTGTGTGTGTGTGTGTGTGTGTGTGTGTGTGTGTGTGTGTGTGTGTGTGTGTGTGTGTGTCCCGTCATCACAGTACAACTTACTAATGATATGCCTCATCGGCGATGATGTAAAGTTCTCCATTATTCGCGGCTGCCGCCAATTCGTTGACAGCGGTCTCCACGTCCGCCTTGTTGTAAAAGTTGTACATATGGCGGTGGACGCGTGGGGCGGCTGCTGATGTTGCTGTTGCACCATCCCCCGGGGCTACTGCTGGTGTTGCTGTTGCACCACCCCCCGGGGCTACTGCTGGTGTTGCTGTTGCACCATCCCCCGGGGCGACTGCTGGTGTTGCTGTTGCACCACCCCCCGGGGCGACTGCTGATGTTGCTGTTGCACCACCCCCCGGGGCGACTGCTGATGTTGCTATTGCACCACCCCCCGGGGCGGCTGCTGGTGTTGCTGTTGCACCACCCCCCGGGGTGGCTGCTGGTGTTTTTGTTGGACCACCCCCCGGGGCGACTGCTGATGTTGCTATTGCACCACCCCCCGGGGCGGCTGCTGGTGTTGCTGTTGGACCACCCCCCGGGGCGTGCAGCAGCTGATGTTCTATGAGTATGATGGCTGCACGGCTGTGATCGTGCGAACTCAACAAGTGAACGTCCTTTCCCCGCCGCCTCCACTGTAGGGCTTTTAAGTACAGAGTGATGGTTTTCCCGGTCCCTGTAGAAAGTACACACACACACACACACACACACACACACACACACACACACACACACACACACACACACACACACACACACGTCATACGTGTAGTCAGAGGAAAGAAAGGAAGTCAGAAATAGACACTCTTACTTCTAAATCAACTCGGCACTGTAGTGCACTTGTAGTTCGACTGCAGACAGAAATTGATGCTTCGATAAATATGTTCAGTTTCTATATACGTCCAGTGAAAAGTACCTGGGGGTCCCCAGAGAAACAGTTGCTTAAGTCCGGATCTGTTTAACAGGTCCAGTTGCTCAGGAACCAACGTCAGTATGGCCATTGTGAGACCCGTGTGGGCGATGGCCTCAGACGGTGTTCTCAGCTCCATACAGCGTCTTGGGGTGGTTACAGTCGGAACCTCTATAGAGGTGGCGGGGCCACAGAACCTGAAACAGTAACAGTCGGACATGTCAGGGAAAACACACACACACACACGCACACAGAGAGAGAGAGAGAGAGAGAGAGAGAGAGAGAGAGAGAGAGAGAGAGAGAGAGAGACAGACAGACAGAATAGTTGTCTCCCATCATATGGACTTTGATAACCATTTGCAGGGAAAGTGCTGTCCACCCACCTGGCCACCAGTCTCTCATAGAGATCGTCTCTCATGTTTGTGTCCTGGCCGTGGTCTGTCACACTTCGTTCCCACCACTGGGAACTGTCGGCACAAAGACAGCGGGCCACAGCGGCAGCGGTAACTGTTGCTCCCACACATTGACAGAGGTCCTGGAACACACACACACACACACACACACACACACACACACACACACACACACACACACACACACACACACACACCCCGCTCGAGTCCGAGTTCGAATCCCGGCTGGGGCCAAATATTTGTGCTGGCCTTTTCCTCGTTGCTCCATCCAGACGTGGTGAAAACAGACGTCAGATTCCCAAACACCCACCCACTAACCCACGAATTGTGGGCTACCCTTCCCGACTCGTCCCAACCAACGTGTGTATGTGGTTCCATACGACAAGCATCTTGTACTCCATGACTGCCTTCTCCAAACAAGATTTTGAACAGTCACGCCCTGCCTAGATCTACATTTATCGTAATTTTGCACTGTAAGTTTCAAGTGTCACGAAACATCGTTTATCAGAAAGATACACAAAAATATGATGGTACTTCTTCTTACCAAGTCAATTTCAGTTCCAGAGAAAAACCGAACGATTACTTCGACCAGTAACAGTACACGTCACTACCAACATCATTATATTCAGTAAGGTGCGATTTACGTCTCAACTGACGTAAGTATTCAGGGACGGTGCCCTACTACCAAAGACCTATGTTTCCAAGATCTTTGCTACTACTAACACAGAAGAACAGAGAGAGAGAGAGAGAGAGAGAGAGAGAGAGAGAGAGACAGAGAGAGAGAGAGAGAGAGAGAGAGAGAGAGAGAGAGATCACCTGCTGGGCTTGAGGGTTTGTGTCAATAGCCTGTACCAGCTGTGCTGTCGTCACGTGGGGTAACATCAGTATCTTCGTGATGTTGATGGGCCCGAAGTCTGACACAAGACGTCCCAACAGATTGTGAGCTGTGTTCAGTTGCTTCACAGCCCTCTGTACTTTGGCCACCACCGCCTGGTCCGTGGTGTGCTGGGGGTTGTCTCCCACTGATTTCACTTCCCCTACTATCAGACCATACCGGCGGCTGATAATCAACACATCAAAGTCACCGTCCGGATTACCCAGGGTGGTGGGTCGTGGGAGCAGGCGGGTAGCTGCGGCAGTGATTGGATCGACTTGGTTGTCGAGGTATTTCATGAAATGTAACTGGGACAGTACCATCATGACCTCCTGTCTCCTCTCCGCCACTTGATGCAGACGTTGAAGTACCTGCTGCAGCGCGCGATCGTCCCTCACATCACTGTCTTGGACCGGGGGTAGCGGGTCACCAGGGGGAACTGGCTGATACAGTTGTGATGCAAGGGGTGGGGGGTTAGGCTGAGGGGGTGGTCCACTGGGAACGTTAACGGGCACCTGGCCAGCCTGATCTGATGCTACCTGTGGAACTAGTACCGGCAGTCCGGATACCGTCTGTACGTCGTACTGCACTCTGTTGAAGTGAAGCGGAGGGAGGAAGTAGGTTTGGCTGTGGAGGTAGGGGTACCAGTCATATACAGACTGAAGCCAGAGGTTTTCAGCCGCAGGTACCTGTGTCACGTGAGCAATCTGTAGGCGCCGAGAACTGTGTGGAGCGGGACAGTTCCTTGCTACGTGTCCCAGCTGCGGACATCTATAGTACCGGACAAGGGGACAGTTCCTGGAGATATGGCCGCGCTGTCCACACGTGTAACACCCTCCCAGACTACCCGAGGGTGGGAGGCCGCGTCGTCTCATGATGTCTGAAATACAACAGGAGTATCGTTTTCCACAGTGTGATCCGAGATGTGGCCAACTATAGGGACAGGGATGTATGTATAGAGTAGTACATGCGTGGCTGACAATATTGAAAATACTGAAACCTTGGCCGGCTTCCATGGGCGTCCTAAGTCCCGTGGGGTGCAAAGGCCACGATCTGGAGGGAGGCCGAGGCCGAAAACGAAATTTTGTGTTTTGAGACAATTTGAAGGCTTCTCGTGACAAGTATCAATGAATATGCCCGCACAAATTTGACTTGAAAGGGGAACAATAATTGTTTGTGAAAAGGAAAAAAATCCCAATTAACGTTTTTATTCCATTCTGACGACCCTCAGGCTGTCCCCAATCAGTCCACTACACTACATGTATCACGTGCAGTAATCTTCACAGTAATTTGTTGTTGTTGTCGTCATTGTTGATTTTGTTGTAGTTGCTGTTGTTGTTGTAAATCCTAAAAGACGGATTTCCGTCGTTAGTAACAACAACAAAACCTTGACAACATAACTGATTATGGCGAACAGGAATTGGGACAGAAATTTAATTACAAATATTTATCAAGTCTTACGGGTTGGGTTTTTTTTTTTTTTTTTTTCATTTGGCAGTATTAGAAATATAAATTATCGAAGATAATGCCATTTGTGCCGCCTGCACCCACCCCGTCGGTGCAGGTAGGGCAGTTCCGGTGGCGCTGCAGTATCTCCGTGTGCAAGCGCTAATTTTAGACACGGCAGTTGCAGGGCAGGGCCGCTATGGAAGGGTGCCACGCATGAAGTGGGTCATGTCTCAGCCGACGGCGTGCAAAGCACGGGTTTTCCGCCACCTCCCCCCACTTAAAAAGGGGAAGCCGGCACAAATTATGGGAATTACGATGTCAGAATATCATCTCCATTTGGCATTTGGCTGTGATAACAATTATGCAAATTGTCATTCAGAAAATAATCAACATGCGCCGTAGACATTATCTATCTTATTGACTTCTACTCTTTCATCTTCAACAATTTGACAACTGTTTCACAGAAATACGGTTATGTGCAACATTTCAGCTAATGCATGTGTATACCACACACACAACCACACGCGCACATACAAGCACGCACTCACGGACACACACACACACACACACACACACACACACACACACACACACACACACACACACACACACACAGAGTTGTAGTGAAAGGCCCCTTTTTCGGAAATCGACAATTCCCACACTTGCTGATCATCATGACCCGGCTTACGTCACTAGTGGTGTCACCAGGCGGTGAATCAGACCGGATGGTCGTGTTGTGTTTGTGTTGTTCCCGGTGCTATGTGTTTCTAGTTCGCTTCTGACGTATAATTATGCGGTTCGAGACAAAAGAAAAAGGTGAAGTTTAAATCTGTAGCACCACTGACGCAATACTGAAGTGTGTTTGTTTACAAATGAACTTAGTTTCTTCACAAGGAAGATAAACATGACACATGCGTGAAAGGCGGGTATGCCAAGCACTGGAAAAAATAACGGGTCAGGGTGGAACGAACGGACACAGACTAGAAAATATCACTCTGCCCTTTGTGAAATTGTGCAGTAGGACAGCGCACAGCAAACCCCCCCCCCCCTTCCATGTTTAACCCCTCCCCCCCCCTCCACCCTTCTTGTGAGTTGAAAAGAGACGTGAACGAGCTGTTGTGGATGAGAAGCGACAGGTTAGTGTGTCTTGCTATGGTAAGCTCTTCCCTGTCTCTAGTTTCCGACATTTGCAGGCGTAGACCAGTCACATACCTGAACAGATAGGCTCACTTGTTTCGAGACAGCGGCTGGGCGTTTGGCCTAATGGAGGGAAGACGGGTGGTGGGGGAAGGGGTATCGGGTAGCTCACCTATATTATACGTCTAGTTGATAAAGAGAGCGTTTCGAAGCCACAAATAAGGCAACTCCCTTTTCTTGGGCGGGTTAACTGTATCTTTGCTGAGCTAACTTCTGTTTTGACAGAAAGGTTACGAGCGTGAGTGCGCATGCACGCGCGAAATACTCTATCTTGATGATAATTTTAGTACAGCTCTAAATGCGATACGACGTTGCTGACACTTTGCGCGAGCTGTCGAACATGTGAATTCTGTTCAATACTGTTGTTACACTACTGGAGCGCTCAGTATGGTCGCCGCGTCATTCTGTTGGCTTAGTGCCAGCATTACAGACGCTGTCACTGTCCAGGTGTGTAAGTGGGGTGATGATGGATAGCGCGACAATGAAATAGCTCAGAATGATCTGGGAGCATATACATGGTAGTATCAGCCCCTGACAACGGACACACTCGTGGGTGACAAATCTGATAACAGCAAATTTAGCATTTATTGTGAAAACCGACCGTATGACATTTCTAGGCGCACGAATTGTTCTGAAATGATGTGTGTGCGTGCGTGCGCGTGCGTGCGTGCGTGTGTGTGTGGACGTGGGGGGGGGGGGGGGCCTCAAGCTCCGCCTTCCTCTCCCTCCCCAATAAAGTAAGAAGCAGAATTAAGGAGCATATTAATATTTTTTGATGCACTTTGGGTGCTCAAACCCCACCCACCTTTTTCCAGTTGCATAATAATATGATATATATATATATATATATATATATATAGAGAGAGAGAGAGAGAGAGAGAGAGAGATAGAGTTTTCACAATGAGGTGCCCCCGATTACGGAAAATACACCCCACGAGTTTGTTGATTTCGACCGTAAAACTGCGAGTTTTAACGAGCAGTTTTACGGTCGAAATCAACAAACGAGTGTGGTGTATTTTACGTAATAGGGGGCACCGAATTGGGAAAATTATTTATACCACGTCCCTACCTGCATTTCAAGTCTTTGATTTGAAAGCTGACATCGGCAATCCAAATGCTTCACGCGACATCACTGACTGAGGTGCTTTACCTCGCTTTGTCCATAGGCTTTGAGAAGTCAGCTTTTCCGTTTCGAAGCCTCCGTCTCAGTAGAGAACTGGAACTAGGCTTACGCTTGTCACAAACACGACCGCTTGTTGATAACACGCAGCAAAAGATCAACAATTCCACGTCAAGCGACTGGCAAAGCTCCTTCGTCCCCATTTCCGTACGAAGTCGAACTACGTCATGTCGTGACGTAAATTATTCTTTAGTCCCTTTTCACGTCATATTGTGACGCATATCCTTTCACCAGAACACACTGCTGGAACACTGCTAGGGGTAATACCTGTTCACTCTTTAAGGCGATGTCACACTGAAAACAAGTTTCCCTGCTACGGTCAAGACATTCCTACCTTACTAGACACCCTTTTCTTGTATGTAGAACTTCAATGCGTATGAAATACCTCTGGATGGGGTTTCTGGGTAAAGTCGATGTCTTTTTTCCTTAAACATACATGTTGACTGAGCGGATACGGGAAGGTGTCACTTGACACTCCGCACGGCGGCTTTCATTGGTTGAAACACAAAACATGTTTTCGGATTTTAGGGCAGGCTCTAAAACTGAAAACACGATCGAAACAGTGTTTTGAAAACATTGTTGTCAAGTATGTCACACGACCAAACACACTGTTTCGCAGCGAAACATCTGAAAACAATGTTTTCAAGTGTTTTTGCCCTATCGTGTGACATGGCCTTTAGGTACAGCCATAAAATTCACGCGTGGTTGTCATGGGTACAATGTTTATACCACATGTGGTGAATTATGGATTTTATACCATGACTTGTAATAGTGGTAGAGTGGTATAAATATATATATATATATATATATATATATATATATATATATATATATAGACATATATATATATATATATATATACGCCGGTTATAAGAAACTCGAGGGGGGGAAATTTTTCGGTTTCTTATATCCGAGTTTTCTTAAATCTGAAAGTCGGATATAAGAAAGTATTTTGAAAAATATTTCTTATAACCGAGTTCAGTGAAAAAAAAAGGCTTAAAACATTTCTTTTTTTCTCAGTTCGTGTATGTTTTGCATTAAATTAAGAAATATCTGGTTTCTCTTAAAGACCTGCACAGAATATATATGTGTAGAGTTAATATACACCAGTGCGCTTGTGTCCTTCAATGTCAGATTTTTTTTTCGTTTGAACATGAAAATACTGTTTTTGCTTCCCAACTGTAGCGCTGGCGGTCATGTGGTAAAGAAAAAAAAAAAAAAAAAAGAAAAAAAAAAAAACCAACCAAACCAACCAACCAACCAACCAAACAAACAAAAAAGAGCTAAGGAGAGAGAGAGAGAGATTCTGAGTTATGTGCGCTTGTGTCCTTCAATGTCAGATTTTTTTTTCTTTGAACATGAAAATACTGTTTTTGCTTCCCAACTGTAGCGCTGGCGGTCATGTGGTAAAGAAAAAACAAAACAAAAAGAAGAAAAAAAAAAAAACCAACCAAACCAACCAACCAAACAAAAGAGAGCTAAGGAGAGAGAGAGAGAGAGATTCTGAGTTATTCAGTGAATAATCTAGTCTTACCAACGAAAAATTTTGGGAACACAAGTTTTATTTTTTTCTTTTCAAAGTGAATAATGTAATCATGATCATGCGCAATCATGTGCCTGTCCTAAGTGACGTCACTGTATGTGTCCTGCGGGCCTTCGGGTTTGTTATCTTGGGTGGTAGAACACGAAATTGGCGAGAAATATCTGTGTTTAATATGTATGGATTTATATGTCTAGATAAATTAATGTGTGTGTGTGTGTGTGTGTGTGTGTGTGTGTGTGTGTGTGTGTGTGTGTGTGTGAGCCAGAAGAAAATTTTCTGCCATCGACAGACAATAAAGTTATATTGAATTGAATTGAATTGAATTGAATTGAAACACGTGCAAGAACAGAGCTAGGCGTGAGATCTGACCCTGTGCCCCTGGTCTCGTGATTTGCCGTCGGATTCGGAGGGTAAGCAGTGAGTTATTCCTGGTGTGTGAAGTGTGAGAGAGAGAGAGCCTGAGAGAGAGAGTTTGCCGGTTGGTGCCGTTAGAGTTGGATCTTTCTGCTAATTGACTGCGTGTGTTTATATGACGTTGCACTAGAATTTATTGAGCACATGCGATCATATGACTGCGAAAGCGCGTGCGCGCGCGCACACACACAACACACACACACACACACACACACACACACACACACACAGATGACGCTGCTGATCTTACAAGCAGAATAAGAGTCAGTGAAACTAGAAAAGCAGAAGAAAACATAAGCTGGAAACTTATCACCATTTGGTGCCAGGCAGCTTTCATGTCAAAAACGAAACAGCCATCACAAAAACTTGGCTTTCTCCTTCCTCTGCATTGCATGTGTGACTATGGTAAGACGAAGCCAATACTCTGAACTGAAAGTGAACTCAAAGTGAACAAAATAGCTACGGAGATTCGATGACATGGCAGCTTACACGAGCGTATTGGGGTGGGTGGGTGGGTGTTTAGGGGTTTAACGTCCTTTTCCACCACATAGGGTGATATCAAAGACGGGGCAACGAGAAAAAGCCAGCACAAATATTTGGCCCCAGCCGGGATCGAACTCAAGACCCGAGCATTAGAAGTCCAACGCTCTACCATTCGACCACCCCGGCTCCACGAGCGTATTGAATGTAACAAATCCTAGCAGTAAGGCTCAGTATAGTTCGCACCCCTGGGCCGTACTGGGAAAAAAATTCAAACGCATCCACACTCGTTTAGTAGAGTTCGCCTGCTTATATCGGTTTAGGGTTAAGTTTAGATTTAGGGTTGGGGTTACCTTGTGGTAATGGTGCAATCGGTATGTTGTTTAGACGGTCGGAGTGCATTTACAGCAGGTGCAAATGACAACAGGGGGCGAACTATACCAACGCAGCAATAGTAAGCTCATGTTGACCAGGGAAAATAAATGTTTCCAAACCGAATCAGAGGGTGAAAAGGTGCAACTCGCTTAACTCGAAGCTAGAGTCGAAATTCGACATTATCCGTCGTCACGGATAAGTCATACTTCGGATACGTCGAACAAAAATCCATTTCCCCTGCGAATTCGACTTAAGCGTGATCGACTGTGTGTGTATATATATATATATACAGTGGACGCCGGATATAAGCAACTCGGATATAAGAAAACTCGGTTATTGCCAACGAATTTTTTCCCCCGGCCAAACTCTTCTTTATTATGTATTACAAAAACTCGGATACAAGAAACTCGCTTATAAGAAAACTCGGTTTTAGGAAAGCAAATTTCTTGTCCCGCTTGATACAAAAACTCGGATATAAGAAACCGAAAGTACATTTCCAAGAAAATTTCACTCATTGTAAGAAACCGAAAGTACATATCCAAGAAAATTTCACTCATTCTAAGAAAACAGGTCAGGTCTGACGTCACTTAGGACAGGTACATGATGGCGCATGATTTTCTTTTCTTGAATTGGTTCTTTACCATTGTGTTCCGTGCAAAATTGAATGTTGGCAAGAAGAAAAAATACGAGATGCATTTTTGTTGTTCTATTGTTATATGTTGTTTTTATTATTATTTTGTTTTTTTTGCCTGATTGGGAGCTCTCTCTCTCTCTCTCTCTCTCTCTCTCTCTGTATGTCTGTCTCTGTCTACAGGGCTCGCGTTAATGAGAATAAAACTATCAGTATTAGACTAACTGTTGATCAATTCCTTTCTTTGACAATATACGTGGTCCATCTTTCCTCCATCCCCCTTCCCCCTCCCAACAGAAAAAAAGCTAATTTGCAGCTTTTTTCAGCCAAATTAGACACGGAAAGCATCGCATATCATACTCTAATGGGACGAGTGTTTTATAGATCAAAAGTTAATACATAATGCACTTTTAATATATCCTATAAATACAAGGGAATTCTCTCTCTCTCTCTCTCTCCCCTTAGTTCTTTTTTGTTTGTTTGTTTGGTTGGTTGGTTGGTTGGTTTGGTTGTTGTTTTTTTCTTTTTGTTTTGTTTTTTCTTACCACATGACCGCCAGCGCTACAGTTGGGAAGCAAAAGCAGTATTTTCATGTTCAAACAAAAAAATCTGACATTGAAGGACACAAGCGCACTGGTGTATATTAACTCTACACATATACATTCTGTGCAGGTCTTTAAGAGAAACCAGATATTTCTTAATTTATTGCAAAACATACACGAACTGAGAAAAAAAGAAATGTTTTAAACCTTTTTTTCACTGATCTCGGTTATAAGAAATATTTTTCAAAATACTTTCTTATATCCGACTTTCAGATATAAGAAAACTCGGATATAAGAAACCAAAAAATTCACCCCCCTCGAGTTTCTTATAACCGGCGTATACTGTAACACTGTCAACCTGTACTTGCACGGAAATGTTAAATCTCGCTAAATTCATGTTTCGGTGTAGAAGTGGCTGCTAGCGTCAGCCCTCGTAGGGAAAGGGGGCAAATAGTGTTCGCGCGGGCAGATTCAAACACATTCGACATGTATTGCGGCGAAGTGTCGGTCATGAAAGCGTCAAGTTTCGTTTGGTACACATCGTGAAGGCCATATCTTCCTATTTTCTTCACGGTAGGCAGAAAAAACAGTAGTTCGTCTGTTCGTGGGTTGCCTTGTAAAACTGTGTTGTGTTTTACGTCTGCTACGTTCAGTCTCGTGTGCTCGACTCGCCTCCTTGGAGGCGTTTTGTGGCGATGTTGGTGGCTGTATGTCTTGTTTACACGTTTCCAGGTAGAGCTTGGTGTATTGTTTTGCTGCTCTTTGCGTTGTCTTTCCAAATGCCGTCAACGTCACCTCATTTTTCATCCATCTTCGGCGATTTTAGCAAAAGGTCAGAAATCACCATTTCAAGGCCACTGACCGATGACGTAACTGGAGTGTGTTTTTTTGAACTCGTAAACCACTGAGTGGTATATGGAAAGCCGTAACTCACACTTTCGCTCTCTGTTTCCTTACTATTTTCGGACGTAAAGCACTCATAGCTAACTCACTGAAGTTTGCACTGGCGAGTGATATATATATAGATATCTCTCTCTCTCTCTCCTCTCTCTCTCTCTCTCTCTCTCTCTATATATATATAGAGAGAGAGAGAGAGAGAGTTTTCACAATGAGGTGCCCCCGATTACGGAAAATACACCACACGAGTTTGTTGATTTCGACCGTAAAACTGCGAGTTTTAACGAGCAGTTTTACGGTCGAAATCAACAAACGAATATATATTCTTCAAACGAATTCACGTTTTATTGATTTTACCTGTCTGTAAAAAGTTCTAGAATAAAACCACATTAATTTACTTTTCTGTTGTTCACAGTTGTCTGTTGTAGGAAGTAGGTCACTGTTGTATCGTCTGTGTGTTTGCACGTTTGTACCTGTGTTTTGTTCGCCATTCTGACGTCCGGACTGAGGAAACATTGGGACATCCACGATACACCAACAGAAGAGAATTACAGGCACCACAACAGTGCAAATACGATAATATTCCTGACTTTTGGGATCAAACAACCAAATGGCGAGCAGCTACAAACAATAACTCACCTGGCGAGATGTGTCCTCCTGTTCTGAAACAATATGGCGGAATGAGTTGTTTAAACAGACGAGAACCTTCTTGGTTGCTGAATGTCTGTTTCATTACGTCACCTGACACTGATAAGAGTACAGCCAGGAGATAGGTGACAAAACTATTTGACAGATCCACCTGGTTCCCTGAGACTGTGTTTGTATCGTCCACGGCCACGATAAAACACACACACACACACACACACACACACACACACACACACACACACACACACACACACACACACACACACACACAAAGAATAATAATAATAATAATAATAATGAATATTGTATAGGCGCTTTACCCAATTTCATGAATCGGCTCAAAGCGCCGCGAACTGAACCCAACACGCATGCTCACGTGAATCACACGCATTCTCTCACACACACAGGACGTAAACACATTACAATCACGTGGTGCGAAGGGTCAGCTCAGCTATTTAAATTTCGGAATTTAGAATTGCATTTATTTTTTAAATTTGGTGGGCTGAACAATTCCAAAGCAGAGGGGGAGGAAGCCGGAGTACCCGGAGAGAACCCCCGACGATCGGCCCGAATGAACGGTGCCACATACGAGAAGGAAAAATTCTTTGCCCCGAGTGGGACTCTAACCTTTGACCTCTCGCATTGGTGGCAAGTCTCTTAACCACTAGACCACCGACCGCCCCATAAACATGTCACTAGCTGTTGTACTTATAGCGGTGTGTGTGTGTGTGTGTGTGTGTGTGTGTGTGTGTGTGTGTGTGTGTGTGTGTGTGTGTGTGTGTGACGAATTGTTCAAATTCAAATTCAAAAATACTTTATTGTCTGTTATAAAATACATTTTAAAACAGAAAATTTTCTATAGACATACAATCGCTCCGCTCCTTATTCTAAGATCATAATGTAAAATAAATCACACACACACACACACACACACACACACACACACACACACACACACACACACACACACACACACACACACACTGATATAATACAAAATAAAAGAGAGACTAAAAAACGAGATAAATAAGACCTCCCCCCTCCTCCAACTACCCACACAGACACATACGCACACACGCACACACACACACACACACACACACACACACCGGCACACACCCGCACACGCCGCCCGCCCACTCGCAATCACACACCTCCGCCGGCAGACACAGAAGTGACCCAACAGCCTGACCTCTAAGCTCTTGACATCATTTAAGTGCAGCATTCAGAACAGCAACAGCGGATGGCACAAATGATTTCTTGTATTTGTTCTTACGTGCAAGAGGCACTTTAACACGCCTGCCTGATGGTAGTTTCTGGAAGGCAGCGTTGAGCGGATGAACAGGTTCATTAAAAATTTGAAAAGCCTTTCTGGCAAGGGCAGAATCGTACAGTGTGGACAGCTGTCGCTGTTGTTGCCCAATCAGTTTGCTGGCCATGTTAACCACTCGGCCCAGTTTAGTTTCTGTTTGATAGTTAGCTGTCCGAACCAGGCTGAGATGTTAAATGCCAGTACACTTTCAATGAGGCCTCTGTACACAAGTTCAAGGACATGCGGGCTGACATCAAAACTTTTAAGTTTTCGCAGTAGAAACAGACGCTGTTGAGATTTCTTATACACCATGTCTGCATGTTCATTAAAAGTCAGCTTCTGGTCAATAATAGTACCCAGGTATTTAAAACTCTCTACAATCTCCACCTCCTTCTCATCTATCACAACTGGCCTCAGTGAGTCGTTCTCTGTGCTGTTCCCAAGGATCAATTCCTTAGTTTTTCCAACATTTAATTCAAGAAAACTGCTTTTTAGCAAAGAATTTAGGATGTTTATCTGAGAAAAATAATGTGAGATGGAAAATTCGTCTTTCAGTCGGCCTACAAGAGCCATGTCGTCTGCATATTCTAGAAGGGTTAGTACTGGGTCAGAACAGCTGATGTCATTGGTGTAGAGTGAGAAGAGCACAGGAGAAAGAACACATCCTTGAGGACAACCAGTGTTCACAATAATCTCATCAGATAGTACATATGAACCAGATTTAACAGAAGTGCCATGATGAACAGATAGTGTAGGTATGCCAGGCACACTGTGACGAGCGTTCAGGCGAACACGTTGTGGCCGATCACACAGAAACTGCTTAATCCATAAAATCAGATCAGAATGAACATTTAAATCCAGAAGTCTATTAATAAGAACATGGTGCTGATTCGTATTAAAAGCAGCGGACAGATCCATAAAAAGAACTCTCACAGACGTTCCAGCTTTGTCCAAGTGACTAGCAATAAGATCTACTAAGATCTAATTGTTTGGAATATTAGTTTCAGTAGTGGTTAAAATTGTGCGGATATTCCTCTTCTTCTGCGGTCGATTTGACTGGCAGGGGTTGCGTCCGATCTGCAGCCCAGTCGTCATGGCGAATCCCACCATCTTCTCCAAGTCATGACGGCTACCACAAAGATCTACCTATAGCTCTGCGCCCTCTGGCAAGGTTTGACGTCGTAGAACATCATAGACAGGAAGTATTGAAGGAGATATGAAAACAATTCTCCAGAAAACGTGCAACTGAAATATATCATATATTTTTTGTAAGTTCACTGTTGCGTTGTTTGTTTTGTACAATCATGTTTCATAATATGTACTGTGCTGCGTCATTGTCTATATCATGACGTAAGTAGTGAATAGAAAGAGGTCCACGCTGAAGGCAGGGCTTTGTCAATATTTCATTGTTTAAGAAGTCTGTTCGAAACACCTACTGTACGGTACGGCCCTCAATGGGAACTGGAGAGGACAGCAGACTTCATGCTCAGAACTGAGCTTCCAGTGTGACCAAGAGACGAACGACAACAACAGCAACCTACTTTGATACTGTGAGAATTGCTAATCCAAAGGCCAGTTATCACGGGTGCAGTCCGTGGCACCAGCCACTATAAACTATATTTGGAGTCTGAGTTTGTTCCACTTCGTGAGAGACGTCGCCGTCACAAACTTATTCTCTACTCTAAGTTAGAGAATGGTGTTTCACCTGCATACCTAGGCCCAAATCTTTTGCACCTAGTCACGTCAACCAACCCGTATCACAGACGGCGCCCTCTGGTACGCCATGATCCCCACATATCGAACTGAACTCTATAAAATGTCCTTCTTTGCCGTCTGCTATCGTCGTCTGCAACGACTTGACCGACAACATCAAGTGTAGCCAATCTTTAAGAGAATTTAAACGATACCTTATATGCAACGACCCTACTATCCGTCGTTCGCGTTTAACACAAATATCTCACTGTCGCTTATGTTCAAGCTTGAGTAATCTCCAGTACGATCTAGTTAACCGCCACTTATCTTTTACCGCTAGTTGTTGTGCCTGTGAAGTCGTGAGCGTACCCTCACAACACTTCCTCCTCGAATATCCCAAGTATACAAATGCTCGCAAATCAAAAATCAGTCAAATTTCCTCCGACAGTATAAATATACCCATCTACTTCTGCAACACGAACCTTCCATCGTCAGTCATCGTATATAATGAACCGAGGCCCAACCACTTCAAAAATGAAAGTTGATCACAAATTATGCGACCTGTGTTTGGATTTGTTTCGGTCAAGGCCTAGCTGACAGGTGTCTACTGTGACATGTTATTTTTCTCAGTTGTGCATGGACATTATTTGTACTGAGCATGCGAGACAGCTCGACTGTAAAACCACGAAGAAAGTTCAAGAGAATGTGTATTAAAGTGAAAAAGCATGTATCATCTGTCGTCACAGTCACAGACGACACCCACACTCTCCAAAACAGTTTTACTCTCGCAGAAGACTGTAGGCTTGTCTTTAAAATGACTATATTTGTCAGAGCAGAAACAGCTTTGTTATAAGGAGCAGCAACAAATCCTGGATTCTTGCATCTTACAAGAACGTGCATAATGCTTGTCTACCGTGACACATGAAACTGTGACGATACAATGACTGTGTTCTTGTGACACAGTAAATCAGTAACAACAACCCTACTTTACAATATGCCATTGTAAACAAACAACTGCCCGTGATTTTATTTCTCAAGGCAGAGAACATTACAGCGTTGGTATGAGGAGCGGCACCAAGTCCTTGGATCCTCCCATCTGATCTGGTTTTGCCTAGTGCATGCCTACTGTGACACACCGAGCTTTTGGGTGGGGAGCCGGGATAGCCGAATGGTAGAGCGTTGGACTTTCAATGCTCGGGTCGTGAGAGCGATTCCCGGCTGGGACCAAATATTTGTGCTGGCCTTTTTCTCGTTGCCCCGTCTTTGATACAGCCCATACGTGGTGGAAATGGACGTTTAACTCACAGTTACCCACCCACCCACCGTTTGGGCTCACACACTTCACAGAGTCAAACACAGAGACACAGGGTTTATGTCCCGTGGAAAAAAGATGCTTGTGCCTGTTTCATAAAAAGTAATACTGTTGACAGTGATCATACCCGTCGCCGTACAACACTGATAAGAGACGGTCGCTCTGTTGTAAAACCAATCCACAATATAGCAGGGTCATTATGTGTGGTGTGAACACAACTGGTGCACCCCGATCATACAGTTTCCAACAGGCCTACACCTTTATAACGCGCGGTCGTAAAGCTTTCAACAGTCCTACACCTTTATAAGGCGCGGTCGTAAAGCTTTCAACAGTCCTACACCTTTATAACGCGCGGTCGTAAAGCTTTCATCAGTCCTACACCTTTATAAGGCGCGGTCGTAAAGCTTTCAACAGTCCTACACTTTTATAAGGCGCGGTCGTAAAGCTTTCAACAGTCCTACACCTTTACAACGCGCGGTCGTAAAGCTTTCATCAGTCCTACACCTTTATAACGCGCGGTCGTAAAGCTTTCATCAGTCCTACACCTGTATAACGCGCGGTCGTAAAGCTTTCATCAGTCCTACACCTTTACAACGCGCGGTCGTAAAGCTTTCATCAGTCCTACACCTTTATAACGCGCGGTCGTAAAGCTTTCATCAGTCCTACACCTTTATAACGCGCGGTCGTAAAGCTTTCAACAGTCCTACACCTTTATAACGCGCGGTCGTAAAGCTTTCAACAGTCCTACACCTTTATAACGCGCGGTCGTAAAGCTTTCATCAGTCCTACACCTTTATAACGCGCGGTCGTAAAGCTTTCAACAGTCCTACACCTTTATAACGCGCGGTCGTAAAGCTTTCAACAGTCCTACACCTTTATAACGCGCGGTCGTAAAGCTTTCATCAGGCCTACACCTTTATAACGCGCGGTCGTAAAGCTTTCATCAGGCCTACACCTTTATAACGCGCGGGCGTAAAGCTTTCAACAGTCCTACACTTTTATAACGCGCTGTTTGGGGTGATGGTTGGCTTTACTCATGCCTGTTTGTAGAATGAAGTCCGCTTCCTCTCCGCCAGGGGGCAGCACCACATCCGATCGTCCTGTTTGTTCTCAAATCCATACGATATCAACACATCTGCAAGCAGTTCCATTAGTCAGTCAGCGGAGCTCAACAAACAAATTTGGCCTCATGGTTAAAGGTCTGCAATCTCAGCAAAAAGCCGCAAACATTGCGTTTTTGAAAACTGCGACTCCTTCGGCTGTGTATAATCTAGGCAACTCTGTCACAGTTGCAGAGTTTTCAGTGCTTCGGGGACCCTTATAAAGCCGCAGCACGAGTTTGCCGTGACATTATTTCGCTTTTGGTCAGTGAGCGAGACACATCGTTACAGTGTCTAGCGGATTTTGAGTGCTGCACGATCGGGGTAGGGTGGGGTAGGGTAGGGTAGGGCAGGGCAGGGTGGGATAGGGTAGGGTGGGGTGGGGTAGGGTAGGGCAGGGTAGGGTAGGGTGGGGTGGGTTCGGTTATGGTCCCCACGCTATCCTAGGGTAGGGTGAGGTAGGGTAAGGTAGGGTGGGTTGGAGTAGGGCAGGGCAGGTTAGGGTTGGGGTAGGGCAGGGCAGGTTAGGGTAGGGTGGGGTGGGGTAGGGTAGGGTAGGGTAGGGTAGGGTAGGGTAGGGTAGGGTAGGGTAGGGTAGGTTAGGGTTGGGTAGGGTGAAGTTTCATCGACGCACATTATCCGTCTCTTCTCCGACGTTCAAAGCGCCGCAGGGCTGGATGACAAAGCAGTGAAAGCCTACTGCTACTGATGTGCAAACCTCCACCCTGCGAGTCACTCTGTTTCTATTTTCCTTGCCATCGGCCACAGCCTACTCTTTTTTGAAAGATGGACGTGGGAGTTTTAGCAAATATTCGATAAACCAATACATCAAACCAACCAAACACGAAAACAAAATCAGATGGACTCACCTTCATCATGCTGGTCAGGGTCCTTCACGAGCAGTCTGTAGAAGCGCCCCCTGGCGTTGAAGGCGCGTGTAGGAAACTCAAGCACCGGGTAGGGTGTGGTCAGAGTGACCATGGTGACGAGGGAGGGGTCACGGCCGGGACGGGGAGGACTGGCGATGCACGCTACATGACATGCCGGTTACTGTCTCAAGTTTCGTCACCTTCACTAGGCATTCTGCTATCCCCATCCTCTCGCTGTCGTTGGACTCCGCTATCGCCAAGAACAGTTACGCTCACTTGGTATAGTTCGCCCGCTAGAGGGTGCAAATTATGAAATTATACCATGCGCAGGGGGAGCAACTGTACACCAGCTCTCTGCTCGGCGGGGTGATTGTATCCCTTCAGTCCAGTCAGCTCTCGCGAAATTGCCGTGCGTTTCATCGAAAGGCTCGTCGCCGGAAAGCGAAACGGTTACAAATTCCGACAGATACTATACAGGCACATACCTTCATCATCTGATGGCTACATTCGTTTTATGCTTCCGTTTAAGTTACGTTAAAAAAAAACGAAGTTAGCTGTCACGTGACTTCAACTGGTGAGACCCAAATCCAGGATACATTTGCACCCCGTCCCGCGCAGCTGGTGTACATCTGCTCCCCCTGCAAATGACTTGTATACACTTGCACCCTCCAACAGGCCAACTATACCAACTGAGCAAGAGTCACAGACAGAAACACTGAGACGACAGTGGGTAGGTGTTTAGGAGTTTTACGTCATTTTCCACCGTATATGGGTGATCGAAGACGGGGCAACGAGAAAAAGCCAGTACAAATATTTTGCCCCAGCCAGGATTGGAAATCACGATCCGAACAATGACGTTCATACGCTGTACTATTCAGCTATCCCCAACAATCAGTAACACTGATGAGGGAAGCTCCAACAAGTACGGTGGATAAAAACAACAGGTTTTAAAGAAAAGCCAATTTTCCTCAATATATTTGTGCCACCAACCACCACCTTGAATCAGTCAGCAGGCTAGTGCAGGGGCCCGTGAGAGAGAAAATGGCCGACCCACGCTATACAGCATCCCTCTGCGTATGCATAAACATGACGCGAAAGGCGTTGTCTGCTACTGCCCTGGCCAGACGCTACCGGGGAGAAACACAAAATTGTGGCACAAAATTAATTAACTGCATTAATTCTTACGTTTATCGTTAGTGGTTTTATGCCTATGTTTATCATTACACAGGGGATTTGGCAAAGATGCTGCCGGTGTATCGAAACATTCCTCTTTATTCAACAACAACAACAGGAACAACAACAATAACAACAGCATAACAAAGTATCCAGCAGCAATGTTCTCATACTGACCTGTAAGGATCACGCGAAAGATGAGCAGGTTTCCGACCCACTCATGCTGGGACATTCTCCATCCACCCGGCTCTCAGCTTGAGGCGTTTCTGGGTGACCTCCTTCTCGTCAGCGAATGACGTCAGAGGTTCCTTGAAACTGGGCGAGTTTGTGGCGGTGTAGGTCCACCTGTAAGTCAGGCTAGTATCCTGGAGAAAGTAACACAAAAATTTAAAGTATTTGAGGACTTACAAACAATTTCAGATTTTTCAGAGGTTTTTTTTTTTTTTTTTTTTATCGAGTATGCTGAAGATTATTTCGACAAGTAAAGTTTACTAAAACTCTGTAGTAGTGATGACCCTGACCTGGGGACAGTTTGTACACTCCGCCGCCAACACCGTCACCTCGTGCACGCTCCCTCCGTCACAGTTCACGTAACACCTGATAGCTGTGGGCAGTCCACCCTCAGCCTGACCTTGGATGACCTTGGAACTGTTGCCGACAAGGTCAAGGTTGTGTTTTAGCCGGACGTGTACCAGGACTGACATGGTGTTGTTGACAGTCAAGCCGCGGACCACAAGCTGTCCATCTGAAGTAAGGAAGCACATTAACAATAGTTATTAATCTGTCATTATTGGTGTTGGTGTGAGAGCATAATGATAATAGAGAGATTCACGTCAGAAGTGAGGAACTAAGTCCAACCCAACCCCTAACAGAACCCGGCCAAGCGTAAAACACAACCCAGCCACTGCAAGAAATAAAGACAAGCCTTGCCATGCCCAGCTACCACAACAACAACACCAACAAGAAGCGTTCAGGTGTCAGATACTTCAGAAATGCTGGTCCCACTGTGTGGGACTATCTGCCAGAGCCTCCTTGGAAAGTTCCTAACATCCTGTCATTCAGAAGAGGCGTTACAAGTCATCTTGCACTAAACAGAGTGACAGTGACAAATACACCAAATCTCTCTCTCCCCCCACCCCCCTTCTCTCTCTCTCTCTCTCAGATTAAAAAGAAGAAAAAAAAATGAAATGGGCTCATTGTATCTTTGCAAAACCAACTTATATTTTGGAACAGTTTCGCTCCTGACTGTGCCTGTACGCTCGAAATACTCTCTCTTGATGATTAGTACAGCTCTTATTTCGGTACCATGTTGTGAACACTGTGCCGGGACGGTCGAACATTCAAATTCTAGGACTGCTGTTGCACTACTGGAGAGCTCAGTGTGCTCGCCGCGTTATCAAATAGGATTTTGTTGGCTGTGACAGACGCTGTCACTGTCCAGTTGTCTAAGTGGTGTGGTGATAGATACCACAAAAACAGTTGAGAACGATCTGTGAGTATAACATCGTGGCGTTAGCCAAATTAAGCGCACATCGTGAATTTAAAGTTTCTCTTGGTGTACTTCTGTGCTTTATAATTGGACGTTTGATTGAATGGACGTGAATGCATAATTATGTTTGCGCTCGGATTCCGCCCTCAGTGGCAATGTCTTACCTTGTTGGGAATGTTTCTTGTCGCATGGTAAACCATCACACGTCCAGAAGATCTGTCAGACGGATGAAGATAAAGATATTTGTATTGGCTTCCAACAATCAAACTTAGTAAACAGCACAGAATAAGAAAAAGACGAGTTGTACATGTACCGTAAAATCAAGTTTCTCCCTGTACAAACCAAACAAAACACCTTAGTGCAGTTACGAATGCTTTCCATAACAAGAATCCAATGCAAACAACTGATAATCTACTTCTGGTAAAATCGAGTTTCTCCCTGTACAGAAAACAAAAACAAAAACCACAACAAAACAAACAAACAACCCCACCTTGTTTCAGTTTTCCATAACAAGAACCCAATGAAAAAAAAAAAAGAAAAAAAACACCTGATTATCTGCCACTGTCCTAAAGGAATCGGGTCATATCAAGTTTGTATAATTATACAGGCTTCACACGATTTGCGGAATTCAACCGGAGTTGTTGTCCTCTAACTGGAATACTCTGTGCTATTTTTACGTCAGGACAAGCTGCAGGAACGTCTGTGACATCATGATTACATCAGTAAGCTGAGGAAACAAGGTTGATCTGGCCGATCAGCTTCAACTAAAGATCCAGAACTCTCTCAGTCTAATGCTGACAAAGAAAATCAGGGTGGGATGGGGGAGGGGGGAGACAAGAAGAAGAGGGTGGGGTGGGTGTTTAGGGGTTTAACGTCCTTTTCCACCACATAGGGTGACATCAAAGACGGGGCAACGATGAAAAAGCCAGCACAAATATTTGGCCCCAGCCGGGATCGAACTCACGACCCGAGCATTAGAAGTCCAACGCACTACCATTCGACCACCCCGGCTCCCCGAGAAGAAGAAGGAGAATGTGCAGACAGTAAAAAAAAAAAAAAAAAAAACTCTCGCGGGAGTGTGACGTAGCCCTGTCAGTAAAACCATTACACGCTGCATGATCTCTTCTTATATTTCTTTCTGACAGTGTCTTATGGTGGACTAGTTCGAGCGTAGGGGGGAACTCGGAAGCTCAGGTGGGGAGAGAGAGAGAGAGAGAGAGAGAGAGAGAGAGAGAGACTCGCACAGTGCAAACCTTGGGCACTGCCCAACCCTGCGACGTGAGTCTGCTGCAGACGGGCACCAGACCACTCGGCGCGCTCCGCAGATCGAAGACGGCTCGACTACGGCCATACTGCACGCTGACTTGCTGCCTGGGCCAAGCTTCCGGATCCAAACACTCCCCGCTGTCTGATGACTGTGTGTGTCACAGATACACACGCCGGGTCCCGTAGTCCCAAACCACACGGACCTCCATTATACCATCATTCTCATGTTATCCTCATAAAATGATAATACAAATTGCCCAAGCTTCCGAGCCCTTCGTGAATTCCACCCATGGGAGGAACACCTCTAGAGCTAACAAAGAGCTGGGGTAGAAATAGAAATCTTCGGCGGTACGTGACATTAAACGTTGCCACACTGTGGGGCGTCCAGTTGTACAGTCAGTTTGGCTTTGAGTTCGTCAGGTACCAAATGCTGGTCCCAGACCCGCACGTCCTGCCCGGGGCTCCTGCCCTGCCACACACGCAGCTTACAGTGTCGGACCTGACCCAGCGACAAGCTGTACGTGAGGTTGAAGGCGAAGTATCGGGGATCTTGAAGACCAGGTAGATGAAGCCTGACAATGTCTGGTGGGAGGGATCCACTAGTATCTTGGCAATGAATTCTGCGCATGGTTTAAAAAAAGAATAGAAAGATGTCGAAATCTGAAAATATCCGTGGTCTGGGACCCACCACTCTCTTGGCAATGGATCCTGCTGAAATTTAGAACAGATGAATGCAATTCTACATTTCTAAACTTTAAATATTTGGGCTGACGCTTCGCAAAATGTGATCGTAATGTGTTAATGCCCGATGTCTGTGAGAAAGAATGTGTGTAATTCACGTGAGCGTGCGTGTCTGGTTCACTTCGTGGCACTTTGAGCGGAAAAATGCTACATTTACTGAATGAAACTGAAGGTTTATGGAAGAGCAACTCGCTTTCACGACTGCCCAGTTAGTTGATATAGTTCGCCCGTTAGGGGGTGCAAATGTATACCAGTCAATTTCGTCGATATTTCGCATAAAGTACATTCCTAAAACGAAGTCAGCGGCCACGTGACCACCTCGCCAGACCCCGGACTACATTTGCACCCCCTCCCGCGTTGCGAGGATACAGTCGCCCCCGTTAGTGGACGACTGTTTATGCAGGAATATCGACGGAATTGACTGGGATATATTTGCACCCCCTAACGGGCGAACTATACCAACTGAGCCCCAGTAAAGGGGAACAATCTGCACTGGCTTTAATAGTCACATGGTAGGGATCAAATATGCTACACTGCATTCATTTTGCGTTTCTCTTTTTGCTGTTGTTTTCCATTGTCACTGATGATTTGTATGTGTGCTTTGTTTGTCTGTTTGTTAGTTTGTATCTTTGTTTTTGTTGTTTCGAAAATAGGTTAGTCAGTTGGACGCGTCCGACGGGTACGAACAAAATAAACGAAAGATCGTGTTGCAATTGCTGTTGTTGTCAGTTGTTGTTGTCGTTGTCGTCGTCGTGGGTGTCGTTATTGTTGTCGTTGTTTGCTAACCACCGTTCCAGCGTCATTGTCACCTCCATGAGGGCATGTCGGATTTTCTGTATCCAGTTTCCATTGGCCGGAAGTCTGACACACGGCTCTAGCCACAAGATGGCCGTCTACACAGGTCACGTTGCACACGGCACCACACTGGGAAGGGGACGTCACACAGCTGGCGGGCTGCACCACCATGTTGTCTGTCACGCTCCGCTTTGGGCACGTGATCTCTGAGATGCAGGGTACGTTTGGCATAAAGAGACAAGTTTTATGTCGTGTTACTTGTATTAAAACACTTCATGGAACTGTAGCATAATTTGTTATACAACACTTCAGTGTCCGTTTAAAAAAAATCATGTAATTTGCATTTCTGAATTTCTGAATACGCGCTGATGAAGACGATTCATGCCTGATTCAGAAAGGATAGACTGCACTCGCACACACACACACACACACACACACACACACACACACACACACACACACACACACACACACACACACACACACACACACAACTAAACCAGGCCAAAGCCAGTACTGGTAGGTATCCCAGGATTGGATTTACAATGTTTGTACAGTATTTACAATGCTTGTACAGTATTTACAATGTTTGTACAGTACTTACAATGCTTGTACAGTATTTACAATGTTTGTACAGTACTTACAATGCTTGTACAGTATTTACAATGTTTGTACAGTACTTACAATGCTTGTACAGTATTTACAATGTTTGTACAGTACTTACAATGCTTGTACAGTAGTTACAATGCTTGTACAGTATCTACAATGTTTGTACAATATTAACAATGTTTGTACAATATTTACAATGTTTGTAAAGTGTTTACAATGTTTGTACAGTATTTACAGTTTTTGTACAGTACAGTATTTCCACTCTATAAAGCAACGACAGTACAGTGTATAGGATGACAGTTGCTAGTTTCTGTCTGTGGCAGATTTCTTCTCTGATCACAAATAGTCTCTATCGCCATGTTTGTCTTTCCACGGGGAGCCGGGGTGGTCGAATGGTAGAGCGTTGGACTTCTAATGCTCGGGTCGTGAGTTCGATCCCGGCTGGGGCCAAATATTTGTGCTGGCTTTTTCATCGTTGCCTCGTCTTTGATATCACCCTATGTGGTGGAAAAGGACGTTAAACCCCCAAACCCCCAAACACCCACCCTTGTCTTTCCACCAACTGTCTTCAAGGTTTTAATTACCAGGTCAGATTGGGCCATCTCATGATAACACCAGCATAGTGCCGGTTGTTGAAACAAACACATTTTGTTTTGACAACAAATCACGAAGTCGGTACTGGTGTGGTCACGTGTTTCTGCCCACGAACCATCTTCCTATCAACCTAGTCTGTTTCCACGGAACATCTTTCAGTCATTCGTTATTCGCCATTTTGGTTTTACCCTGTGATTGACGTCTGTGCCAGTTTCCTACTCAACTCTCACTGTAAGATAGCGTAGATTTCATTTGACTAAAGTATTGTCTACAGTATTTGGTTCTAACAGGCTTTTAGCTTCTCAATATTGTTATACTGCTTTTTCACAACCTTATTCAACATGTCCATGATATCTGATGTTTTAACAGTCAGTGGCATTGTCACTGGGTATGACATCAGTTGCTGCTGATGACGATGAAGCTGCTGTTGATGACGATGATGAAGATGAGGTTGATGGATGCCGAAGACATTCCATTCAATATCTGTACGGGTCAATATTTGATTCAGCACTGTAAGTACAGGAAATACTGACGGTAGGAAGCCGTTACTCCGGAGATTTTCTCCCTTGGTATGTACACGGTGTCTACGGAGGATTCGTTACAAGTTAATTAAACTATTTCACACACACACACACACACACACACACACACACACACACACACACACACACACACACACACACACTAATAGGGAGACGGCGGCCTAGAGTGGTGACGTAATAGAAAGCGGGATGTGCAAACTCCTTTGAAGTTATTGAAAGTAATACTGTCAGTACGATCTGTGTTACCAGTCTGTGCTGTTTCACTCTGCACAAACTACGTCATTTCATTACGTTTTTCTAGAGTGACGTCACAAATTGGAGGTCGCTTGAGAATAACGTCACAAAAAGTAACACAGTTATGTTGTGAACACAGACCTGATGTAAATATTATTTGACACTCAGATCTTACCTTTCTCAACGTCACTATGACGTCACAAAGAGGACCGTTAGAATGGCGAAACCGGCGCAGATATATAGCGCGTCACGAGGGGAGGGGGGGGGGGTGTCAGACTAGAGTAGAATACAACGTGAATGTTGTGAGGAACTACGACGACGACAACATTAACGGTCAAAACGGTCGGGAGGGAAACGGGAAAGGGTGGAGCGGGGAAGGGAGGGAGGGAAGGAAGGATTAAGCGTGTTTGGGTTGTGCATCATCATCATCATCATCACTAGTGACAGGGCTGGAGACAGTAAGTTCACCAACATATACAACGAGTGATGTAGATCGTGACATGAGTCTCAGTCTGTCTATAGCATTATCATCACCTCCCCAGATCCCCACGACAACAACGACTCGTCTCTCGAGCCCTGTCACAGCCCACCTGTCTGTCACCATGATCTTGTTGTTCACGTTGAGAGCCAGGTTCCTGATGGTAGCTTCATCATCACGTGACGTCACCACCTGTACGGGCAGGCCGCGCGCACGGAGTCTGCTGACCACAGGTAGGTCGTCACGTGGTACGTGACACAGGATGATGGTGTCCCGGTACTGCAGGTCCTGACCTGGTGACACGACAACCACAACAACGGCTCATACACATCGTCTGCTGATAATGGTGGTGATGATGTAGTTGTAGTCGTAGTCGCGTCAACGGACCTAACGCTAGCGAGTGTGTGAGCGATGACGTCATGCAAACAACAAACGGTTATCTGTGTGTAAAGTGAGTGAGCGAGAGAAAATCGAGCAAGAGAGCGATAGAGTAGTGAGTGAATAAATGAACGAATGAAAGGGAACGAGCGAGAAGGACAGATCTAAACTCGGTGAGCGAGTGGGTGAGTGAGTGAGTGAACGAGTGAGTGAGTGGTACACGTGACACATACCCGACTGACCCACCCGCAGCTCCATCAGTAAGTTGACGATGTTGTCCGCACAACCTTCACAGTTCTTTGGCCACTTCCCTGTGTGACCAGGTAATGGTGTGTAACCAGACCACGGTGTCCATGTCCCGTGTCGTAACCTCCTGACCTTGGGGCCGTCTGTCGGGGCGGGGGTGGCGCTGCTGCTGTACCCCAGGACTTTCTTACCATCAATATAGCCTGACTTCTTTATTTCGATCAGAACTGCCGGCGGACAGCGCAGTGGGCGGGTGAGGGTTTCCACAGAAACACACGGCGGTACCCGGATACGGTCCACTGCGGCTGCCCACAGGTGCAGGGAGGGAACACGGTTTGACAGGTGAGTGACGAACTCGGAGAACCTGCCGCTAGGGTTGTACCTGTTACTGTTACAGAGAATAGAGAGGGAGACAGTCAGTCAGGGTGTTGGCAGTGACGTCATACTTGTCGGTATTAGGTGGCTGTTAATGACGTTATTTTTGCTTTGCTCTGTCCTTGTTGATGTGTGCCGTCACAAATCAGTATTTGTCGTCATCAGTAGGCAGGGGCGCCGGAAGATGTTGGGGGAGGGGGGGCAGAATCTAAGGGGGGGGGGGGAGAGACGCCAGAGCCAGTGAAAGGAAGGACGTTGCCCGGAGAAAGTGAAAAGCGGGGGGGGGGGGGGGGGGCGTTCAGATGCTGCACAGACAAAAGACTATGGCTTTGCCCCCCCCCCCTTACCATAGTCACCTGATTTTTCCGGGGAGGGGGGGGGGGGCAAAAAGATACTCTTGCCCCCCCTGCTTGGGTACGGGGGGGGGGGGGCAGCTGCCCACCCCCCCCCCCCCGGTTCCGGCGCCCCTGGTAGGTAAAAATCTTGTCTCTTTATGCTCTTCCTCTCTCTCTCTCTCTTTGTGGATGCGTGCGTGCGTATGAGCGTGCGTACATTTGTGTGTGTGTGTGTGTGTGTGTGTGTGTGTGTGTGTGTGTGTGTGTGTGTGTGTGTGTGTGTGTGTGTGTGTGTGTGTCCCGTCATCCGAAAACAACTTACTATGAGTTGCCATAAACTGCCTCATCGGCGATGATGTAAAGTTCTCCATTATTCGCGGCTGCCGCCAGTTCGTTGACAGCGGTCTTCACGTCTGCCTTGTTGTAAAAGTCGTACATATGGCGGTGGACGCGTGGGGCGGCTGCTGGTGTTGCTGTGACGGCAACCTTTAAGGCGTGTATGAGGGCAGTTGAGACAAAGCCGTGTTGGGCGGCTGCTGGTGTTGCTGTTGGACCACCCCCCGGGGCGTGCAGCAGCTGTTGCTCCATAAGTATGATGACGGCACGACTCTCATTGTGTGAACTCAACAAGTGAACGTCCTTTCCCCGCTGCCTCCACTGCATGCCCTTTAGTGTCAGTACCACAGTTTTCCCCGTGCCTATGTGGAAGGAGGGAGGTTTACCACAACATTCCGTTTTTACAGCGGTTTAATCTTACAGTTTCCACATAGTATTTGATATGAATACATGTATTACCATTACTACTACTATAACAACTACAACGTCCACTACAACAAGAACTACTACTACTACAACTGCTACTATTACAACTAATAAATTCTACTACTGTGTACCAACGCCACTACTACTATTGTGTACCAACGCCACTACTAGTACCACTACGACATCTACTACAACAACTATTACTACACCACCAGTACAACCACCAAGTAAGTAAAGCTGAGAGCGCTCCCTAGATCTAGGAGATGTGTGCTTTGTTTGCAAAGTTTTTAGCCAATATAGGGCAAGGCGGACTTGTCCACTGGCAAACAAAGCACACATCTCTAAGATCTAGGGAGCGCTCTCAGCTTTACTTACTTCCCCTACTTTCAAATTGACCTGATTGAGCGCATGTTTTCGGCTTAAGCGACGCCTTTGTTCCTATTCTATATTAAATGTAAATACACGACATTACACCTAGGCAGTTGCTCCTTCTAAATTATTTAGTATTTTTCCGCTGAAACCTCTTGCAGAGCTTTAGGGTAGCGACGTCTGCTAGTACTGGAGACGCACCAGTTTATTCTGGGGCAGCCTTTTAGTGCTGGTTGGACGCTGCATCCCTCCGGCTCGTGGGTATCGCCGCATGCTCACCTGATGAGGGTCCCCTTGACCCGAAACCATGGTCGTGAGCGGCTAAAATCACAAATTCATATGGCCTAGGTTGTACCAAAGACCGTAGTCTTTGGTTGTACCGACCATTTTCTTCCCGGTGGGATAGGAATGGGGGCCCTATGAATGGTGAGATACCCTTAGATCTGTTAGACGTTTCAGTAGGATGGTAGATTCCCCCCTCCCCCCCCACTGTGGCTTGTAGCCAATATATAGGGCAAGGCGGACTTGTCCACTGGCAAACAAAACACATATCTCCTTGATCTGGGGAGCGCTCTCAGCTTTAGTTACTTCCCATATATATATAGAAAGAGATATCTATCTATCTATCTATCTATCTATCTATCTATCTATATATATATGTGGACCCTCAACCCACTTCAATACCTGGGGGCCCCCAGAGTAGCACCAAGTCCTGCTGTGGCTCGGGTCTGTTTAACAGCGCCACCTGATCAGGAAACAGGGTTAACACGGCCATCCTGAGACCCGTGTGGGCGATGGCCTCTGTCTCAGTTCTCACCTCCATAGTGCGTCTTGGGGTGGTTACAGTCGGAACCTCTATAGAGGTGGCGGGGCCACAGAACCTGAAACAATGACAGTCGGACATGTCAGGGCACAGACACAGACAGACAGACACAGACACAGACACACACACACACACACACACACAGATAACACAACACGATGTGGTGCTCATAAGTGTGTACGTACCTCCACAAGGTTAGGTTCATCTTATTACACATCTGCCGGTCACTCCTGCCATATTGACGAGATAGACCAATGTGTGTTTGAACTCATCAGCAGGTTGGGCAATTTTCACCTCTTACTGTGCGGAGACTTAAATGCGCGCATAGCAAATCTGCAGGTCAGACCACAGACGTATAGAGATAGACGCACCGCGGTGCCGGAAAAGTGACGCCGCCGCGAGCCATGTTGCTAGTACCTGGAAGTGCCAGCTGTTTACATAGCGCGCATAGCATTGGTCAGACGCTATCAGCTGTTTACATAGCGCGCATAGCATTGGTCCGCTTTATCTTACGTCACATTTCTGATGACGTCTTTCTAAAGAACTTTATATTTCGAACGAGGCGTCCTATACACAGACCCTCTGAGTTCTGGTATTAGTAAGATGGCCGCGATAGCGACACTCGCAAGCAGCGGTGGCAGCGTGCGGCGGTGCGTCTATCTCTTTACGTCTGTGGGTCAGACCATATGACTATAATGACTTCTCCCCCGTCGCCGACCTAGTGAGCAATGTCTCTCTGCTTTGCGAAGACAGGCGATCACAAGACAAGACACTAAGTAACTTTGGTCAAGCCCTACTTGAATTTTGTCTGTGCTTTGATCTTAAAGTGCATAATGGACAGTCCAAAGTTGACGAACAGGGAATGTTTACTTACATATCAAACCAGGGTAACAGCGTTATTGATTATCTGATCACATCGTTTAGCCTCTCAGATCATATATCCAGTGTTACTGTGGGGTCATGGGTTGAATCCCCCCCACATGCCAGTGGAGGTCGAGGTCGTTGCCAAACCCGCCTCAGACGGTACAAACCCGCCTCAGACGGTACAAATGAATTGCCAGCGACCGTCACAAAATATGTGTGGCAGGACGAAAAGGGGCATGTCTTCATGCAGAATGTAGCGTCAGAGGCCTTTAAACAAGGTATCAATAGGGCGACTGAATTTTTAGGCACTTGCGTTGACGGTGCTGTTAAAGAGTTTACGGACAGTATTTTGACTGCAGGTGCATGCATGAAAAAAAAAATCCGCGTAGGTGCCAAAGCTAAAGGTAGCAGATCGTACGGTCACGAGTGCTATGAGCAGAAGAGAATTGTCCGCAGATCACTCCGACAGTATAAAATAGAGGAGCAAAGCCCCCTGGGCTCACTTGTGAGATGGGTCAAGGTCATTCAAAAGAGTATGTTTGTAAAGCTCTTATCACTAGCTATCCTGAAGTAAGGTGTCTCTTGTGTTCATAGTTCCTAAGAAAATGGCAACATAACAGTTTTCCCAGGACAGCTTCTGTGACCTTGACCTTGGGGTCAAAGTCATTCAAATGAGATCTGTAAGTGAAGAGCTTATCAGTGACTATCATTATGCCAAGTTTGACAGCTCTAGTTTTTGCAGTTTCTGTACAAATCGTACTGTAAAATTTCACAACAGACAGCTGTAATGACCTTGAACGTGAGTCAAGGTCATTCAAATGGGTATGTCTGCATAGGTCTCTTTGCTGTCTATCATTGTGCCTTGTTTGGTGCCTCTGCTGTTTATTGTTTCTGAGAGAATGCCATGGTTAAGGTTTTGGAAGGTTTTCCGCAAAACAGCTTCTATGGCCTTGACCTTGACTCAAAGTCACTGAATACAGGTATGTCAGTAAAGGTGTTGTCAATGTCTATCATCATGTAAAGTTTGATGTCTCTGGCTTTTCTAGAGTCTGAGAAAATGCTAATGATAAAATTTCCAAACAGACAGCTTTAGTGACCTTGGCCGTGGGTCAAGGTCAGTCATGATGGTATGTTTTGAAAGGTGGTATGGCTGTCTATCAGCATGCCAAGTTTAATGCCGCTGCTGTTCATTGTTTCTGAGAAAATGCAAATGTTAAGGTTTTGGAAGGTCTTCCGCAAAACAGCTTGTATGGCCTTGGCCTTGACTCAAAGTCACTGAATACAGGTATGTCAGTAAAGGTGTTGTCAATGTCTATCATCATGCAAAGTTTGATGTCTCTTGCTTTTCTAGATTCTGAGAAAATGCCAATGTAAAATTTCCAAACAGACAGCTTTTGTGACCTTGACCTTCGATGAAGGTCAATTACATGTATTATGGTATTTTATTGAAGGTCTTATGGCTGTTTTTCAGCATGCCAATTTTGGTGTCTCTGCTATTTGTAGATTCTGAGAAAAGGCCAATGTTAAGGGTTACTGCGGACACACAGACAGACAGAAACACACACACACACACACACACACACACACACACACACACACACACACGGACACAGACAGACGACGGAGGGTTATTACATAGACTCACTTTGTTACACAAGTGAGCCAAAAATCTAAAAGCGAGCAAGACAGAGATACTTAGCACGCTTTGCGGAGACAATACAAGTCCTTGCTGAGGTTCAAACAAAAACCGTTTAAACGCGAAGAGGTGAGCAGGCAGGTTGCAAAGCAATCTGAAAGACTCTCGGGCCAACACCAGGAGAAAACAAGCGGTCACTAACAATATATCTAAAGAGAAGTGGTTTGCCCACTTCAGCAATCTGCTAAATACAGGACAGTGTGAGCCTCAGGATGAGTTGTCTAGCTCTGATGAGGAAGGTGATATCCTGAATAACAAAATCACCCGTGCCGAAGTGACACTGGCCATTAGGAAGCTTAAATGCGGTAAAGCTGCCGGGCCAGATGAAGTGATAAATGAATTTTTAAGCCGGGCACCAGAGACAGAAAGTGTAGGGTTCCTAGTAAAGTGCTTCAATGCCCTGTTCAATTCCGGGGTGTTCCCTCAGGAATGGACCAAGTCAACTATTTTGCCTATGTACAAAAAAGCAACGACCCTGGAAACTACAGTGGGATCTCGCTACTCAGCGCCCTCTCTAAGCTGTATACATCCGTTTTGAATAGGAGGTTAACAATGTGGGCTGAGCACCACGGTGTGATTACAGATGCACAAGCCGGCTTTCGGGTACGGTACTCAACCACGGACCATATTTTCACCTTGTACGCGGCCATCCAGAAACAATTTACAAAATCCAAACTGTACGTTGCCTTTGTGGATTATTTTAATTTTTTAAAGCGTACGATACGGTGAACCACAATATATCGTGGGCAGTGTTAGCAAGGACAGGGATCCTGCACTCCTCCTCACAGAGACTTGGTCTGACGGTGAACACAAACAAAACTAAGGTTGTGGTGTTTCGCAAAGGAGGGCGACTTGCCCACCGTGAGAAATGGCACCTTGGTAACCAAGAACTAGACATTGTGAATTCATACAGTTACCTGGGGCTAGAATTTAGCACAAGACTCATTTTCAATGTCGCTACAAGCGAATTTATCACAAGAGCCAGGAGAGGTGTCACAGAGATAGTAAGGTCACTGAAGAGTTATGGATGTGTGTCATGCGAAATATTTTTCAAACTTGTCGACGCCCAGATAGTGCCCTCCCTGCTGTATGCAGCAGAACTGTGGGGGTACAAGTCCTATGAAAGCATTGAAAGGGTGCAGCTGTATGCATGCAAGCGCTTTTTAAATGTGTCAGTAAGAACCCCAAACGACATGGTGTTGGGTGAGTTAGGGAGATATCCGTTGTTTGTTGTCTCCGCAGCACAGTGTGTACAGTATTGGTTTAGGTTGTTAAAACAGCATCACACCCGTTACTCCGCGCATGCGTACCGCATGCTACTGAATTTGCACGAGAGAGGTCATGTGAACTGGGTCACGCACGTGCAGTCATTCTTGTGTGACTGTGGCTTTGGCCTCGTGTCAGTGGTTGTATGGAGGAGTTGGAGATGATAAACGGTTTCTGTTTGAATTCAAGGAACGCTTACGTAGTAATTTTGCCTTGGGGGTGGCAAATGCATGTTGAAAATAGCCCCCGATTTTCTTTGTACAAAAACTTCAAGAGATGTATAAGCCAAGAACCGTATCTGTCAGTCATCCAGGACAGTGTATTTAGAACAGCTCTATCAAGGTTTAGAATGGGTGCCTCCCCCTTTGACAGTCACAGATACCGTTATTCCGACGTACCATCCCAGCGCATGTGTCCTTTCTGCCTGGAGTGTGTAGAAGATGAGATACACGTACTGTTTGTCTGCCCTGTGTACTCCGATATAAGACTTAAATACCTGGGTACTGTGGTTATAGACGAAACTAACCTGGAGCAGCAGTGTGTGTCATTACGCAGGACAACGGAGCTCTAAACCCAGCAAAGTTCGTTTTCTGTGTTGGTCAGCGACGTCAGTCTCACACAGTTGGTGTGATGGCCATTGGAATATAGATCTTCAGGACACCAAGAGTGACGTGCTTGAGTTGACTATGTAAGGGATGGCGATGGAGAAGGAATGGGGGGGGGGGGGGTGCGGGGGCGTGTGTGTGTATGTGTGTGTGTGTGTGTGGGGGGGGGGGGGGCATAGCCTAAGTGTACACTGACTTGTATTTGCAAGGGAACCCAATATCCAGGAATCGATCTGTGCGTTTGTGAGTTTGCGCGCGCGCGCGCGCGCGCGTGTGTGTGTGTGTGTGTGTGTGTGTGTGTGTGTGTGTGTGTGTGTGTGTGTGTGTGTGTGTGTGTGTGTGCTCGCGCACCCCGAAAAGCGACGGCATGCGCGTGTATTTAGTATTTCTTTACTCAAAGTTTGCAAGGTAACTTGATAGCCAGGGCCCGATTTGCTGTTGGTGTGATTGTTGGCTTTCGTCGTCGTGTTGCAGTGTGAGTGCATCAGTATGTGCGTGTATGTGTGTCATACGGCAAGTGCGAGTTTGTGTGAGCACTGGTGTGTGTGTCAGCGTCAGCGTCAGTGGTGTTCAGCTAGGGGATCATGCGAACGAGAAGATCGTGAGTGTGTGTGTGCGTGAGTGTGTGTGTGTGTGTGTGTGTGTGTGTGTGTGTGTGTGTGTGTGTGTGTGTGTGTGTTGGGGGGGGGGGGGGGGCAAAGCGTGTTACACAGCGTAGTAATATAGATTTCTTCCTGTATTTGTAATCCTTTTGTATAGTTTGTATTGATTTTCAAGTGATAATGGCATTTAGTAATAGTAATATCACGGTACATGTACGTAAAATTATCTGCTTTGTGACGGGCCGATGGCCTGAACAATAAAGAATTGAAAGATAAAGAGGGTCGGGGGCAGGAGGATGTTTAAGGGTTTAACGTCCTTTTCCACCACATAATGGTGATACGAGGGCCACTCATTACGTTTTGCAACCTGGTTTTTCAAGAACACTTACAACCAATCTGTCTACTCAAGATTTTGGAAGAACCTCCCACCAGCTTGTACACAATTTGCCATCCCCACAAACCAGCAGTCCATGACACCCGACCACGCTGACTGGGGTAGGTCCAAAATAAGACCCTCGAACAATGCTCGGGCATCTTCTGGAAGCACTTCTGTTTCTTTTGAATTTCACATGTGGGTTCTCACCTGGGAAGACCCACACCGCCGACTGTTGCTTCGTCTCGGGGTCGTATTGGTATTCCCAGGTTTCGTCTCCTGTTACAATGTCCCAGACCCGAGGGGACCTTCCTCCGTCAAATTTTCTTAGCATGTGGGTGCACCAGTCCACCCTACCACGCCTCTGCTCTTCACTCAGGTTGCAGGGCACCCAACGGGCACAACGTTTCCTTATGCCAAGGCAGTCGTGAAGAATACAAATGAGATCTCCCGATGAAATCTTCATGATATCCTGTATTTCAGCGTACATCATTTTTGGGTCCTTAATCAGGGATTCTACCCTAGAGACGTTTTCTGGGGTAACGGTCGTTGCATTCGACCACAAGGGTCATCGTCTTCAACTGTTGTCTGGCCAGACATGAACTGTCGGAACCACCTGAACACAGTGGCTTTGGGCGGAGATTGATCTCCAATACAGTTTTTTAAACTTTGAAAGCAGCCCTGAAAAGATTTTTCCCGGCAGTAGTCATAAAACATCATGGCTCGAAAATCCCTTCCAGAAAGGTCAACACTGCTGGCAAAAGACCCGTCACCCTTACCGGACATTTTGTTGCATGGAATATAATCGGTTGTACGGAATCAAGAAAATTTTTTGGTCATAAGTATTATGAAACTGGTCTTCAATATGATGTAAACAGAAAAGTTGTGGCGTCATTAGTTCGTCCAGGTTGCAAAACATAATGAATGGCCCTCGTATCAAAGACTGAGGGCAACGAAAATCAACAACAACAACAAATTCACGGGAATCGAACTCACGACCCGAGCATCGAAAGTCCAACCCTCTACCGCTCCACTGTCCAGGCTACACACGAGAGAGAGAGAGAGAGAGAGAGAGAGAGAGAGAGAGAGAGAGAGAGAGAATAGTTGTCTCCCATCCTTTGAAACTGATCATAATT
>JACVVK020000134.1:935000-942500 GCA_018292915.2 Batillaria attramentaria | reverse complement strand
TAGAGCCCTGATGCTGACTTGTGCCTTGTGCTGTCTGTCTAGAGCCCTGACGCTGACGCCTACCTATAGACATTTTTTTCAAATAATTATTATTATATCATTAATTCCGTCAGTTTTATTTAGCCACGAATTAATCTGTGTGGCTTGCGCGGCTGAAAACCCTAAAAAGTCACTCACTCTCCCGTCAGTTTTACGGAGAATTGAAAATCACGACATCTCTCGACCCCCCCCCCCTTTCTTCCCCCCCCCCAAGATAAATTATTTGTAAAAGCGTTTCAAAAGGATTGAATTTATAAAGCCTCACATAAAATTGTAGCTGATTTCTGGCGTTCATTATTATATCTAACCGAAATTCAGGACCATTTTCTGGGTAGGGATATCATATGAAATGGCTACTAACTCTAGCAGATAATATTTGATATTTTACACAAAACAATTTAAACATCAGTCTCAACCCACCATGGCAAACAGTTCACATGACTCCAACTATACTAAAACTTCACTGACTGTTGTGATGTCAACACCATGATAAGTATGACTGTTGTGATGTCAACACCATGATAAGTATGACTGCTCCAGACTTAAGGACTTTACTTCATAACTCCCTATTTTAAAGACGCCAGCGCAACTGTAGATGTTCTAAATGTATTACATATGTAGAGACATTAAATTCCAAACACCCGTACATACGCCTCGTCAAAAGAGGGGAATTCGAAATACAAAAAGTGGCCGAAACTAAGCATCATTTTTAATCCTTAGCGTTTAGTTTTACAATGTGTAAAAGAGGTGCCTTGCCCACAAATTTAAGCAAGTTCTGTATTCTCTTCCACCGGGTCTGACGCTTAGGTTCACTCGTGTCTTGTCCTCCTGTCTGATGTTCACTCGTGTCTTGTCCTCCTGTCTGATGTTCACTCGTGTCTTGTCCTCCTGTCTGATGTTCACTCGTGTCTTGTCCTCCTGTCTGACTGGCACTTGCACCTTGTACAGTGTCGCCAGATCTCCCATACTCAGTGTGACTTGCACCCTGTGAGCGCCGAGAACCGTGTGGACCGGGACAGTTCTCTGCCATGTGTCCCATCTGTTGACATTTGTAGCACCAGGCATTGGGACAGTTGTTGGAGATATGTCCGGGCTGTCCACATGTGTAACACACTCCCCGACTGCCCGGGGGTGGGGGGCCCTGTCGTCGCATGATGTCTGAAATTCAGACAAACAAATGTTCAAGTGAACACAGAGAGAGAGAGAGAGAGAGAGAGAGAGAGAGAGAGCCTTTGGTGTCGCCCGAGTGATAGGTAAGCCTCCAACACAGACATGACATTGTTCGATTAACTATGGGAAAAAGGACCATGATTATCAGATTCAATGCAAACCCGTCATAAACCCGACACAGGTCGCCTGTTTTGCTCTCATATTCTCGGGGAACTGAAACAATCCCACAACAATATAACCCCAACAAGCAACATTTTTGAATCAATCATTACTAGCTCCTTTTCCAGCCGACGTGATGAAAATGTTCACGAAATGAAAACAGCCTCGGTAACACAAGTGACAACTTGCCTGTGCCACGTAAACATCATTCTATTTAAAAAATGAAATGACAGGAAAGACATGCGTGTTTTCATATTCTAGTATGTCAACCCATAGTTTTCTTTCTGAAACTACTTTCCTCAGCAAGAAAAAGTCATCGAAAACAATGTCAAAGAAACACTGATATCACAACAAAACAAGAGCAACACCAACCACTGTTTAAACAGAGCTTACATGATTAGTTCTCGTGGTTTACGGCGAGACTAACCCCGAGATGGTTCAATTGCTTGTGTAGCTACCGGGCCTCCACCCCAACCCATTCACCCCCACCAGACCATCCTCAATCGGCCCCTATACGAAAATCCTACAGGAAATTGCTGTGAAGAATAACAGTCATCAGTTTATGTGGGTCTCCCCTCCCGTCTCTCTCTCTCTCTCTCTCTCTCACACAGGGGGAGTGACTCGTCACTCACCCCCACCCCACCATCCCCAGTAGGCCCCTATACAAAATTTCTGTGAAGACCAAGTCATCAGTTTATGTGGGTCTCCCCTCCCGTCTCTCTCTCAGACTCTCACAGGGGGAGTGACTCGTCACTCACCCCCACCCCACCATCCCCAGTAGGCCCCTATACAAGAGATGAGAGGAAGGACAGAGCGGCTAAATTCGGGAGGTTTTAAAGAGAAAGAGACAGGCGAATGGGCTGGTGAGGGATAGACAGAGAGGTAGGAAGGAAAATTCCTTAGTTGCCAATGAAGACAACATGCCTGGGATGCAGATGGAGAGTTGGAGACCGCCCCGACACGGAACCTCCCCGCCGTCAGGCGGTTTGGGAAAACAACGCACCAGAGAGGGGTGCGTTGTGAAGGTCTTCATCATGACAGGTGTTCAGCAGCACCAGCAGGGCACTGCGAGCAAAGCCCGCCAGGGTGAAGACCAGGTGGGGGGAATCCAGTGAAGTCGGCCTTCAGAAACGACCCTCAGATGTCTCACTGGGCCAAGGGTCAGCAGACACCCGCTTACTGACCTCCCCCCGGAGGAGATTTTAAGAGAGCAAAAGACAGGTGAATGGACCGATGGAGGCAGAAATAAGAGTAAAGAAAGAGCAAAAGGGCAAGCTAAGCGAAATCAGCCCCGCCACGTGAAGGCGAACCCATGGGGCCGTTTAAGTCAGAACAAAAATCATTTTGACTGAAGGATTTGAAGGAACGGTAGGTGATACAAGTGTGGTCATTTTTTTTTTTTTTTTTTTTTTCGTTTTCGGAATTTTCACTGATAGATTACAGACAACTGGGTAGTGGTCACTGACACTAAGGATGGGAACACTGGCGTCAGATATCGCTGCTGGGCTGTTTGTGTATATATTATCAATCAACGTAGAAGACGATGGGGTAATTCTAGTCAGTTGGTGACGAAACCATCATTCTGAACTAAACCAAACATTGATGACGTTGCAGCCCACGCTGGGTGTGGTTTTAATAGGTCTATGTTAAAGTCACCCATGAGAAGAGTATTAGCTCTACGGAGTCCACTTACTTTATCAGTCGAGATTGTTCGAAAAACTATCATACCAATCAAAATTTGCCGACGGGTTTCTGTATAAAACGCCAACGAAGAACGGTTGGGACTTTTTTTTCCTAGTTCTAACCAAATACGTTCGACATCGTCAATTTCAAGATCTGTACGTCTGGTAGTAAGATGCTGAATGGTGTTATGAATATATACGGTCATACCAGTCTGACCGGGAGATGACGCATCGCGTCTGACTACAGAATAATTAGGGATAGTGATGTCTGCATCGTCTACATTAGAATTTAGGCGCGTTTCACTCAGACCAAAAACAGGGTGAGTGAGTGAGTTTTTAGGGCTTAAAGCCGCGCAAGCCACAAAGACTAATTCGCGGCTGAGTGTGCCTGCACTACATGAAAAAAAACAAAAAATGTAACGTTGGACAAAGGATGCAAGCTGATCTACGGGGCTATATAAACCTAGGACATACAGGGGAGTGAGTGAGTTTTTAGGGCTTAAAGCCGCGCAAGCCACAAAGATAGGACATGCAGGAGACGCTGCACCTTCATGCTAATTTCTCGAACTCCCGGTTACAAAAAAGCGTAGAAAAGAAAAGAATAGGTAAAGCAAAGATAAATACTAAGCGCATATACAGCAAATATTGCAACTTATCATCTCCTAGGCGCAATAAACCAATTCGCAGCATAAGCCCAACATCACTTATTCCTAACCACTGGTAGTGCAGACGTAAGTGAGGGGTTAAAAAGAAGAAATATAGATGAAAGGGCCGAACTCAGAAATCAGCTGAGGGAAGAGAGGAAGGACAGAGCGGCTAAATTCGGGAGGTTTTAAAGAGAAAGTTACAGGTGAATGGGCTGGTGAGGGATAGACAGAGAGGTAGGAAGGAAAATTCCTTAGTTGAAGACAACATGCCTGGGAGGCAGTTGGAGAACAGACCGCTCCAACACGGAACCTCCCCGCCGTGAGGCGGTTTGGGAAAACAACGCACCAGAGAGGGGTGCGTTGTGAAGGTCTTCAACATGACGGGTATTCAGCAGCACCAGCAGGGCGCTGCGAACAAAGCCCGCCAGGGTGAAGACCAGGTGGGGGGAATCCAGTGAAGTCGGCCTTCAGAAACGACCCTCAGATGTCTCACTGGACCAAGGGTCAACAGACACCCGCTTACTGACCTCCCCCGGAGGAGATTTTAAGAGAGCAAAAGACAGGTGAATGGACCGATGGAGGCAGAAGTAAGAGTAAAGAAAGAGCAAAAGGGGTGGGCAAGCTTGGCGAAATCAGCCCCGCCGCGTGAAGGCGAGCCCATGGGGCCTCAGACCAAAGACATGAAACGAAGTGTGATTATTAAGAAATAAAGACACATCATGTATTTTGTTGTACAGATGATACACATTTTAATGACCGACGCGCAACTGAGTTTTGCTGGCAATAGTTTGTTTTTCCCATCGGGTAAGTCACTGAATAGAGAAACAAAATAAAAAAATAAAATGTGTGCTATGATGCAAAAGAAACCGTAAATAAGCATGCACAAAACAAATTAACTATAAACTTTAACCGTGCTTATACGCTAAACAAGTGAATACAAATACAAATAGTGGAAGCGACTAACAAGTCTACAGAAGGAAGAAATAGTGAGATGCAAAAAACATGTAAAGTTAAAACAAAAACGAAAGAAAAAAAAATAGTATAATACTGCAGAACTGGGAGGGATTCACTCTACATGAAATTTTCCGAAACTCACACTTAAAGTTTGTCTCTGCACAAGCACAGTCCAGTCAGGTCACTACTGTAATAGTCGGTTGTCAAGCACTGTTTGAATATGAAATGTGCACTTTTTTCCCTTTACTACAACGTTGATTCGAGCGTAGACAGTTTGTTCGTACACTACACGCTGTGTGTATCCTGTAGGGAACACAATAGTTGTCACAGTTCAGTGGCAATAAATCCGTAGGCCAGCACCAAGAGTCTTCACATGAACAGAGGCACTACTCTCTCTCTCTCTCTCTCTCTCTCTCTCTCACACACACACACACACACACACACACACACACACACACACACACACACACAAATGATAGGAATTCTGATGTTCGTTAACAGACTACCTTACTGAATGAACGGTTTCATTAGCTGATCTAGCAACTTTAGCGCCTGAGCCGGATCTGAGGGGACCGTGGGAGACTGTTCCCAACCTCTAGAACGCGGTGGGGTCACGCTGGCTTTAGGTGTGGCGCTGCTGGCGTGAAGAGATGGAAAGTTGAGGTTGGGCAATCGTGACCCCTCTCAGGACCCGGCGGACGAAAGCCAGGCGGCGGTGAAACAGTGCAGACGTGAGGGGTTAAAAAGAAGAAATATAGATGAAAGGGCCGAACTTAGCCCAGCGTCCCCTTTTTGGGGACGCTTACAGTTCGGAACCACTGCTCAAACCCGAATGCATTTCTACATCAAACATTGGTTGCTAGTCAAAGAGAAGTGCATCTTACGCACATAAATACAGGTTTCATGTAATTTCCTTTGGAAATAAGTTTTTGCAGACCATTTGCAGACCATTTTTCATTGAAAAAAAAATCGTCACACTGGCAAACCATAACAAGAAGGTCCATAACTTTTACATTTTGCTACTTTTTAATGGTGTCAAAGAAGAGAAAATGTTAATTGATATCTAATCTAAAATTGTGTCTCTCAGATTTTGATTAAAATGCATAGTATGCGTATGGCATGTTCAGAAAGAAGCATCCCAAAAAAGGGACGAGAGGGTAGGGAGTATTGTAACATGTAAGTTATGAAGGTGCTATGTTTTTCTCATGTCTGTGACCGTGAATGATGTCATCTCTATGCTGGAATATAAAGAGGCCTTTTGGACTGCTACAATTTATTCGAAGGCATCACCTGAAGACGTCATGTGATGACGTCACTGATGAAGATCGTGCCGATGATTAGGATGGAGGGACTAAATATTGACAATAATCAGCTCATGACTAAGACAGCTCTAGAAGCTGTTGCCACAAGGAATGGCATCCGTATGGTGCCGATTCAGAGCAATACCAGTCAGCAAGGGGGAATCAATGAACCTGGCTGCTGTTTGTTGGGCTGTCGCGCAGACCTACCTGGCTGATGGGCCCATGCCAAGAGGAGCTGGACGCTCGAGCGCAAGAGACAGATGTCTGATGCCTGAGCGCAAGAGGCAGACGACTTGCGGGAATTGCCCTCGACGAAAAAGTGCCACCTACCGTCCGCTTTGATAGAAGAGAGATCGTGAGCCATAGTCGCCGCAACATTACTGGGGGTGTTTGAGGATTTAACGCCATAATCCATCACATATGGCTGATATCAAAGACGGTTCAACAAATATAAGACAAATATTTGGCTTCAGTCGGGATTTGAACTCACGGCCTGAGCAGTCAAAGCACAGCGCTCTGCCATTCTGCTTTTATGGCTCCGACACAGCTACTCGGTGCAGCATGTTGTCATGTAGTGTCAAGCTGGACCGTAGGACAAATACACGTACTTTGCCGAGGTGCACATTAACGCTCTCCATGCTAACAGTTTTTACATATGATTGCTTCCCTTTGACCGATAGAAACCCGGTTTGCTAGCGCAGTATTTAGTTCTTCAGTTTATGATATCATGACAGAATAAAATAGAAAGTTGGCGATCCCGTAAACAGGACCTCTGCAGCCAAACGTTGTGAACATGAGGTCACCAAAAGGGGGAGGGGGGAGTTTAACGTTCTAACGTTCCACCCCGTATGGGAGGAGTATCAAAGACGGCCGGGGCAATGAGAAAAAGGCTAGCACAAATATTCGGCCCCAGCCTGAACTCGAATTCACGACCCGAGCATTGAAAGCCCATCGCTCTACCATTCGGCTATCCCTGCCCTTCCCTCCCTCCCACCCCTGCCCTCCCTCCCCTGGGGACCTTAGCATGGAGAGAGTTAAATGACTGGTGCATTGCCGATTAAAGTCTGCAAATAATTTGATTTCTACCTGAATGCCCATGTTGCCATAACATGTCTAATCCGTCTAGATAGTAGATTTTGAGGTAAACCTGTTACAGTAAGTTTAACTTTATTAATTTCATCGTCAAAATCTCCACCTACACCTCCATTTTTGATCCCATGCACTATTTTTGCACTGTATATGGATATTTGTTCGAGATTAATTCATATGACTTCAAAAAAGAATAAGTAAAGCCTCCCTGTTTCATCTTGGAGTCTTCATGTAATGTATGAAAAACCCTACCCTCTCGTGCCTTGCGTCCCATTTTTGGGACGCACCTTAAGGCCATGCTAACTTCAAGAAATCAAGAAATTTTTCGCAATTACTCTTCGATATGTTCACTTTGCATTAAATGCAATGTGTTTAACTACTTTTACAAAAAAATAAAAATTCAGGCATTAATGGGTTAGAAATCAGCTGAGAGATGAGAGGATCGAAGGACAGAGCGGC
>JACVVK020000134.1:862500-930000 GCA_018292915.2 Batillaria attramentaria | reverse complement strand
ACACACACACACACACACACACACACACACACACACACACACACACACACACACACACACACACACACACTCTCTCTCTCTCTCTCTCTCAATGGAAACAACTGACCGGGCTTGTCAGACCAATCTTGGTTTTGGAAGAGAGACGTCAAGTTGTTTTCTTTGAAATCTATGACGTTTTCCTCATTGGGATGACGCATAATACATTTGACGTAATAACTTTGACTCGGATACAATTCTTGCAATGAAAGCAGCCCCATGAAAATTGAAGTGTTGCTGCTGCGCAGTGTAAAGATCGAATTTATACCGGCTCAATGTGTTTAACAGACAAGTCTGCGCGGCGAACGTTTTTTTCACTATGTGTTATGTCTGCTGCGCGCGCGCGCACACAGACACACACAGACATACGCGCGCGCGCACGCACGCACGCACGCACGCAGACTTGCGCGAGCCGCGTTTGTGCATGTGCTCCATTGAGACCTATGTGGTGTTCTCTCACTCTACTATGCTATTGAGTGAGAGTCAGTGGGAAAAACAAAGCTCACTACATCAATGAAACTCCCGCTTTCCCCGTCTACAAATAGAGAACTTCCGAAAAGTGACGACACACCCCCACGTCAATCAAACATGACGTCGGCAAACTGACGCTGATACAGTTTTGCGTCAGTGCGCGTGTGCCTTTTCTGCGATGTTTGTGAGGCGTGTGGCTTGTGTAAAGGAAATGTGCTTCGAGTACAAATTTTCGAGTCAACTGACGACAACGGCTGCAGTGAATTTTTCTAATTTTTTTTGTATATTTTTATGGCACCCCAGGCTCATTATCTATGTATAGTAGGAGCGATTTTGAGATCTAAAGTGTGTTCACCAGCACTTTCATCAGGTACGGTTTACGCCAAAAGTATAAAAGCGACAGCATCCAAAATTCACTCAGTTGAGAGTCCGTATTCATGCTATCTATGTCCCAAAAATGGAGTGGTTTAGGTAAATATTACGCCTTTAAACGCCAGAAAGCCACTTTTTCTGAAAAGGGCGATAACTCGCAAATCATGTGTGCAATTGTACCTGGATCGGGCCTTCTATTCAACAATCTTGATTCATTTAGAAACCCCAAATTTGAAATCGATCGGTTTAGTATTTTCGGAGAAATAGGCATCTGAACTGGGTTCACATGCAATGTCAACTCAGGCTCGGTTTACATGAAAACTATAAGAGCGACCATTTTCTAGTAGTGAGTCAATTCAGAGTCCGTATTCAAGCTATCTACTGCCAAAAAATTGAGTGATTTAAATAAATATTACGCCTGTACACGAAAGACAACCAACTTGTCTCAAAAGGGCGATAACTCCCAAATCACTTAAGCAATCATCACACGCTTTAATCGTCTAATGTAACATTTTGATAAATTTGGATACCCCAAATTTGAAGCCATTCGGTTAAGTATCTTCGAAGAAACGGGCCCGGACACAATTCACACACGCACACACGCACACACGCACACACACACGCACACACATCCGCACAGACGGCACTCACTGAGGAGGAGAAGTGCGTTCGGAACACCATACGCGTCAGCATCGATGACGCAAGTTTTCTTACGTCATTGTCAGAGTTACACTTGCATAATCGTCTCTGCGGGAGATCGGCAATGACGTGCGTTTGTACCACAGATGCTTGCCTATGAACGTGGAAATTTTAGCCCGTCCTATTATGTTGTTTCCATTACTATGGAAACAACATAAAAACGAGCATATACGTCCCATTAGATTGTAGTAAGGTGTTAGCACAAGTCATTCTCTGGTCGGTTCTTAAACGGCGCCTTTCTCTCTAACCGACGACCCAAATTCAAAGGCCGGTTTTTTCCGGTGTTAAAAATTGTGAATGTTTATTCTTTATGATAACTCAGGCTGATAGTATTGTAGCGCCTCAGTGACTTGAACCCTTGCCTACTGAAGTCAGTAAGTGGTCGTGTTAGTTGAGGCAGCATACTTTGTAGCGTGTTACAGCATGCTGGGTGTAACATTGTAACACCGTGCCCAAAACTCATGTGACAATTATTTGTAACCATCGTCAGCATGAATAGTACTAACACGACTCAGTGACATTCCTGACCGGTTTGGTGGTCAAACACAAACAACTAAATGGCGAGAATTTACAAAATATAACTCACCTGCACTGATGTGTCGACCTGCTTTGAGTCAATATGGCGGAGTCAGTTGCTGCAACAGATGCTTCCTGGTTGTTGAGTATCAGTTTTATTACGTCAGCTGAGGTGGAGCAGCCGTGATTCAGGGGACACAACCTTTGGCAAACTGTAATGTAAACTACAGTTGTTTCCCTTAGACCGTTTAACTCGTAGCGTGTGATTGTATCGATCATTGCCAAGATATGAACACACATCTACATCTATAGAAATGGACATTGTCTGTCTGTATATCTGTGTACGATAAAACCTCATTCACAGTTCTCACGTCTCCATCAAAACTGATGGCTGTACTCATGGGGCCCAGGAATCAGACTGCTGGAAACTAGTCTCGGAAAATCGTCCTTTACCGTCCTTTTTCCACCACGGAGACCAGAAACACAATTTACAGTTCTCACATCACGATCAACATTGGTGGTTGTACTCAAGGTGTCCCCGGAAAACCTCGCAAAATAGGAGTTTAACGTCCTTTTCCACCACGTATCGCCAAGGAGGGAGACCAGAAAATACTTGTTTTCTTTCTTTCACGTTGTTTTCAGGGAGCCGGGGTGGTCGAATGGTAGAGCGTTGGACTTCTAATGCTCGGGTCGTGAGTTCGATCCCGGCTGGGGCCAAATATTTGTGCTGGCTTTTTCATCGTTGCCCCGTCTTTGATATCACCCTATGTGGTGGAAAAGGACGTTAAACTCCTAAACACCCACCCACCCTCACGTTGTTTTCATCACCAGTACAAATAAATTTGTCCTCTCACTGGTACATATATATATTATTGTTACTATCTCATTAATGACTTCTTTCACCCTGACTGACTGAGACTTTTTTTTAACGGGGGATAAAACTCCAAGGCAGAGCTGCCTATCTTACAGGCTGTTCTTTCCATTCTACATGACATATGACTGTGCAACTAAGAACACACGAAATAACAGTGTGTTGACAACAATCTAAGAAAGTCAAATTCATATAATTATGCTTTGATATTACCCAGAGCAGCACTGTTCATTTGATTTAGAGAAAAGAAAAACAAAGTGAAGGCAGTCCCCAGGAACTGTGGTACCAGATAACACTTACCACATAGACCCCATCATCAGCCCGGGCAAAGGCGGGTACAACGGCTAGTATTAAATAAACATTACAGTGGCTGTTTAGCGATGAGAGAGAGAGAGAGAGAGAGTGTGTGTGTGTGTGTGTGTGTGTGTGTGTGTGTGTGTGTGTGTGTGTGTGTGTGTATGTGTGTGTGTGTACACAGCTGAAGGCTTTACTCTATCTATGGTGTACTACAGGTCGGAGCTGCGGGTGACTTATGAACTGTTCAAGCTATCAAGAAAGTGGTAAGAAACTTTGCCTCTTGTGTGTCATAATCAACGCCAGATGTTTGATGTGTGTGGGGATCATTATTGTGCATCATTATTCATGTGCATGTAATTATCATTGTCTGATACCAGACATGTGTTGTTTTTTCATTACTTATGCGCATGTCATTATCAATGTTCGACGTCAGAGATGTGTGTGGATCATTACTTATATGCATGCAATTATCAATGTCTGATGCCAGAGATGTGAACTATAGTGGAGTTTCTTAGCTCCACGTTTATACTAAAATTTTGCACTTCGTGCTACAAGCACGATATTTGCAGGATTTGCTCATCAACGTGATATATTAGATTTCTGATACAGGGCCATCTCAAATATTGACTGGTTTTGGAGAAAAAATTAATTAAAATAATTGTCTGCAGCAGACGAATTTGGAGATCAGTGCATCAGCAGTAAATGTAGAGGCGCCCCATAAATATCCACTAAATATTCCACCTATTTAACAGAAATACAGAACAAGCCCACAGAGTGACAGGATAATTTGAATACACCTCTTTATTTGTGTTGTCTGTTTAAATGAAACGTTTGAAAATACGCGCGGTCCGCACTTGATGGAATTCAAAATGGCGGCGCTCGTTGTTTTGGAAGATCGTGGAGAAGAGGAGAACACGTATTTGGGGTAAGTCAGGGCAGTTTCGTTCGTTTGATACATAATTTATAATTTCCAGCCTTTTCTGTCGAGTCTTGGTGTTGTTCTCGGTGTGTCTGATGTATCACTAGGTCTATTTTGATAACGAATGTTGACTTTTTGTAATGTTTACTCTAGCGAAGATACGTGAACGATGCGCCAGCCGTGCATGTATGCACGTGTGTGTTATCATTACGCGCGATCGAAAGAAGGTAAATCTAGGAAAAGGGAAGAGGACAGGCCAAAAGAAAGGATTTTCCACCTGAAATACTTGGAAAAGAAACGTGTGAGTTACGATTTCTGATTGGGAAGAGGAGGGGAAGTGAAAAGAAGCAACAGACGCCTGGATCTAATCATTCATATAATTCAGTGGTGATTGTGGGCTTTTCATACACCCAATGCGTGACGTGTCTCCCCCCCCCCCCCTCCCCCATTTCAGGACTAAAACAAAGATGAGAACTGCTTGCAATGGAAGGGACAGCATTTCTGAGTACTTCATTGCGGATTTTTGTTGCCGATTTAGACTGTAAGCTTACTCCTTCCCATTATAGTTTTGGTACTTGAATGATTTTCACGGTTCCAAATAAAGGGAAAGGGAGAAAGTGGAGATTACAGGGGCAAACAAGGAAGATTGTTACCTTTTTTTTTTATCCCGCTTTGAATAAATATGGAATAAAGAAAGGGGAGTCATGGGTCTAGGGGCGGTGTGGAGGGTTTGGATGGCGATAGTGATAAACATCCGTAGGCCCCTGAATTCTTCGTATATTCGTAGTACTGCAACGTTTTGATGTTTTTGCACACACACACACACACACACACACACACACACACACACACACACACACACACACCGTCACACCCCTTTCTTCTATGAGTTTACCATTGTAGTAAGTAGCAAGGTGTGTTTTCTCATTTCAGAGTCCACATGGACAAGAAAAGTACTTGTCAGCAGTTTCTTCTGTGATGGTGTGAAAGGACAGTGCTTGTAAGTACTTCAGGGATGTTTTTGTATGACCATTTTTTGCTCACTCCATGCAAACATAATTATATGTGAAGTGAGCGTGTTTTGCACTAATGAGATGGTAAATGCGCTGACTTTCATTTTATTTTATTTGTTTTTGGTGGTGGTGGTGGTGGGGGGGGGGCTACTTTGGCAAGATATCTCAGTAAAGATATTGTGTGTGTGTGTGTGTGTGTGTGTGTGTGTGTGTGTGTGTGTGTGTGTGTGTGTGTGTGTGTGTCAACAGTGTGTGTGTGTGTGTGTGCACTTCTGTCATCAGTTAGGTTCGCTAGTCAAGTATTCACTTTGCAGACTAACACGCCTTGTATTTATTAGCAATAAAGTGCGTTATGATTGCAGATGAATTTTACTCTGTGTGTGTGTGTGTGTGTGTGTGTGTGTGTGTGTGTGTGTGTGTGTGTGTGTGTGTGTCCTTATCCTTATCTAGGGGCACCCGACATGGCTGACACATGAGAATGCAGCAACAGACTGGGGCCTTTGTGCAATATGCCAGCGGAAAGCCAGTGAAAATCTACAATGTCTGGCCAGAGCAACGCACAAATCAGGGTCATCATACACCACTTTAGCAGAAAACTTGACTAAATTTCACGAACTTGGTGTTTTACCAGCTGATCTCCTCACCAGACTGAAGGAAGGGAAGGATCTTGAAGAAACAATTCGGGAAAGACAAGCATGTTTCCATACGTCGTGTCAAATACAACTCATCAAAGTTGAAGCGAAAGCTTGGAGCAGCTTTTACTGCAGACGAAGAACCACCGAAAAAGTTCACTAGACGTGATTCAAGTGCAGGTGCAACAACAGATACAAGTGACGGGCATCAACTTTGCTGCTTCCTGTGTGACAAGCCTGCTTTAGCAAAGGAACTAAGACAAGCGTCAACGTTCCAGTTAGACAGAAGAGTCCGAGAGTGTGCTCTAGCATTACAGGACAGCAAACTGATGAAAAAAACTGAAATACCACCCTGTGTGTCTCCTTAACCTGTACAGAAGAGCTAAACCCAAGTTGACAAGTGAAGAAGAGCCAGAGCAAATGCAGCATGGTCTAGTATTCGCAGAATTGACTGAGTTCATGCAGGAGGTGAGGGACGGTTCAGCTGACCTGGTCGTCTTCAAAATGGCTGATTTAGTAAATCTGTATGAAACTAGACTTCAAGATTTTGGGGTTGTCTCTGGCAGGGTTCATAGCAGTAGACTTCGGCAGAGGCTGCTGGCACACTTCCCTGATCTCCGAGCACATGCGAGTGGACAAGATATGCTTCTCACTTTCGATGACCATTTGAACAGTACACTGAAGGAAGCATACACAGAGACTTGGGATGATGCAGCCGTACATTTTGCAAAAGCTGCAAGAATTGTGAGAAGGGAAATGTTTCAGTTCAGTCAATTCACTGGTACATATGATAAGGACTGTCAATACAAAAGTGTTCCAGAGACCCTGCTAGCTCTCACACAAATGATTCTACAAGGCCCAAGTATAGACGCAACAGGTAGAGGAAAGTGTCAAGCGTCCCTCTCATTGGCTCAGCTGGCCTGTTTTAATGCCACAGAAATCAAAGCAGCAAACTACATCAGCAAGGCACCACACAAAGGACAGAGAGCCACCCATTCCTGTCTATGTTGGGCTACTAACACATGCGCAGACTCGCAAGAAAGAGTTAGTTGATACTATGCACACTTTGGGGCTAAGTATATCTTACAAGAGAGTCTTGGAAATATCTGGGGGACTGGCCAGCAAGGCATGCGAGCAGTACAGAAAGGATAATAAAGGATCAGCGGCTAGTAAGGTTTGACTTTTCTTTCCGTTCGTCTGTTTCTTCGCCCACTCACCCGTCCGTCCGTCCGTCCGTTCGTCCGTCAAGGTCACACGTAAAGGTCAAGGTCACACGTGGGTCATAAAGGCTTTTGTCACTCTAGTGACTGAGAAAATGTCGCCCTAAGGTAGGGCTTGTTTGTGTTTTTCCACTACAGCAGCTTAGAAACGAGTTAAGGTAGCCGCCATTTTGAATGTTACTAAAAATAGACACATACATTGAGTTTCCGCCGTGGCCCTGTATCAGTATTTGATCAGTACATGAAAGTCTTCACGTGTGCCAAATTTGGTGCTTGTAGCACGAAGTGCACAATTTTGGAACTAAGAAACCCCACTAGACGAAGTGTTCAAGGTACATAGCAAGAAAGTGGTAAGAAACTTTGCCTCTTGTATGTCATACTCAACGTCAGATGTTTGAGATGTGTGTAGATCATTAGTTATGTACATGTAATTATCAGTGTCTGATGCTAGAGACGTGTCTGGATCATTAGTTATGTGCATGTAATTATCAATGTCTAATGCCAGAGATGTGTGTGGGTCATTACTTATGTGCATGTAATTATCAATGTCTGATGCTGGAGATTGTGTTTGAATCATTATTCATGTGCATGTAATTATCGATGTCTGATGCCAGAGATGTGTGCGGATTATTATTGACCAATGTCTGATGACCAAACTCTACCTGTTTATATGTTTAATCTTTATGTACATACATACATACAACAACAACAACAACAACAACAAGCGAGAACCAAACACCACCAGCAACGACACGAACAACAGAACGTATGGCGTGTGAGTGGGAATGCTGTGTACCAAAAGTTATGATGTGGAAACACAGACACACAGCAATGTGGAGATTTCGTCAGGACAACGGACAGACATGAAACCAGTGACAAGACAGAATCATACAAGAAATCTTTTCCACAACAAACACTAAAGTCAAGATTTGTTTCAGTTTCCAAATTGTTATTGAAAATGAAGCAAAGAAAAAAATACACCACGTTACAATGAGAAAAGGAAACAAAACGGAAACATTCCAAATGATTTGTTTGTGGGTACAAGAAAACTAATGTCACAGAAATGATTGATTTTAGGATAGTTGCAGTGTTTACAATATTTACGGCAGTTAACCTTCGCCCTACCTCGCCTGAAAACTTGCGCGTCGTACATCGTGGGTGTAAATGCACCCATACTTTAAAGAGGAAAGCTTGCAAGCCGTACATCGTGGGTGTAAATACACCCATACTTTAAAGAGGAAAACTTGCAAGCCGTACATCGTGGGTGTAAATGCACCCATACTTTAAAGAGGAAAACTTGCACGCCGTACATCGTGGGTGTAAATACACCCATACTTTAAAGAGGAAAACTTGCAAGATGAACATCGTGGGTGTAAATGCACCCATACTTTAACAAGGAAAACTTGCAAGCTGTACATCGTGGGTGCATATAAAAGTTTAAAGAGGAAAACTTGCGCGCCGTACATCGTGGATGCAAACACACCGATGCTTTTAAAGAAGGAAAGAAATGTTAAACAGTTAGAACATCTGACAACGCTTACAATACTTCCGGTAGTTACAACAGTTACAGATCAATACATCTTTTACAAGAATTATATACACTAGTTACAACACTTACAGCGTTTACAATTCGCACAGAACTCCAACGACGGTTACAATGATTACAACACTTACAGTATTTACAGTTTGTAAAATATTTAGAAGTTTACGAAAGTTATAATCGTTACAGCACAAACAGTATTAAAAAAAAGTTTTAAACGTTTACGGTACCTACAACAGTTACAGTATATACACTTGTTTTTAATCAGAATGTTCACGGCAATATTTATAATTTTTACGGTAGTAACAATATTTACGATCATTACAATATTTACAGTCGCTACAATAATTACGTGGTATTGAGATGAATGGCAATACAGTCTACGGGATAACAGTTGCCAGTTACTGTCTACAGGAGATTTCTTCTCTCATCACAAAGCCCCTATCGCCATGTTTGTCTTTCCACCACCTGTCCTCAAGTATTGTCTTCTATCTTTTACACAAAGTTCAGTTAAGCAAGATATAATTCAAAAAACATTTGTAGGCTGTTTTCGGTTGAAAAAAAAAAATGTTCGGACAGATCGCAAAGACGGTGTGGTCAAGGTTTGTATTTTTTCTTTCCAAATTCTACACCACCATGTCTGATTTTAACAGGAACTATCATGGCATTTCTCCCTTGGTATGTACACAGTTTCTCTGAAGGATTTAAGTTGTTACAAGAAAAACATTTCACACACACACACACACACACACACACACACACACACACACACACACACACACACACACACACACACACATCGGCTAGAGTGGTGACCTTATAGAAAGCGGGCTGTTCAAATTCCTTGTAAGTTACAGACAGATACAGTGTACGATCTTTGTGACCGGTCTGTCCTGTTTTACTCTGCGTAATTTACGTCATTTCATTACGTTTTCCTTGCATGACATCACAGGCCTGACTTCTGTAGAGACTGACGTCACAAAAAGTAACACGTGTTGATAACAGAGGCCTGGAGTAAATATTATTTTGAAATTCAGATCTCCATCAGGGGAGCGTCAACTACATCATGTTTACCTTTCTCAGCGTCACATTGACGTCACAACAAAGACCGTTAGAATGACGAAACCCGTACGGTTGTACAGCACGTCACGAGGGGAGTCAGACTAGAGCAGAAGAGATTGCGACAGGCGCGAAAAACTACGACAACGACAACACCAACGGTTAGAACCGTCAGGAAGGGATAGGGAAAGTGTGGAGCGGAGAGGGGAAGGAGGGATCAAGTGTGTTTGGGTTGTGCTTCATCATCATCATCATCATCATCATCATCATCATTATCAATCATTAAAGTAAATCAGTAGTGATGTGGAGCGGGAGAATGCCCGGAGTCTGTCAGGATCACCACCATCGAAGGACATCATGTCAACGACAACTCTTCTCTCCAGCCCCGTCACGGCCCACCGGTCTGCAACTGTTATTATATTACGCGTGGACAGCGCCACGTCACGGATGGCAGCTTCATCATCAAGCCACGTCACCACCTGTACGGGCAGGCCACGCGCACGGAGTCTGCTGACCACAGGGAGGTTCTTGTAATGTGGTAGAGGACACAGGATGATGGTGTCCCGGTACTGCAGGTCCTGACCTGGTGACACGACAACCACAACAACGGCTCATGCACATCGTCTGCTTGTAGTGGTGGTGGTGATGTAGTTGTGGTAGTCGTAGTAATGTCAACCGACCTAACGATAGTGAGTGTGAGCGATGACGTCATGCAAACAACAAACGGTTATCTGTATGTACAGTGAATATGAGAGAGAGAGAGAGAGAGAGAGAGAGAGAGAGAGAGAGATCTATAATCTAAAATTAGTCATTGAGTGAGTAAGCAAGTAAGTGAGTGAGTGAGCGCGTGAGTGGGCGGGTGAGTAAGTGGTACACGTGACACATACCCGACTGACCCACCCGCAACTCCATCAGTATGTCGGCGATGATGTCCGCACAACGTTTACAGTTCCCTGGCAGGCGCTCTGTGTGATCAGGTAATAGTGTGTAACCAGACTCCCGTGTCCATGTCCCGTGCTGTAACGTCCTGACCTCGGGGCCGTCTGTCGGGGCGGGGATGGCGCTGCTGCTGTACCCCAGGACTTTCTGACCATCAATCTCACGTGCCTTCTCCACCTCCCTCACAACTGCGGGAGGACAGCGCAGTGGGCGGGTGAGGGTTTCCACAGAAACACACGATGGTACCCGGACACGCTCCACTGCCGCCGCCCACAGGTGTAAGGAGGGAACACGGTTTGACAGGTGAGTGACGAACTCGGAGAACTTGCCGCTAGAGTTGTTGAAATCACTGTTACAGAGAATGAAGAGGACACAGTCAGTCAAGGATGTTGGCAGTGACGTCATACTTGTTGGTTTAGGTGTTGCAGTTAATGACGTATTCTTTGCTTTGATATGTGTTTGATGAAGTATGACGTCATCGCAGTATTTGTCGTCATCAGCAGGTAAAACTCGTGTGTTGATGCTGTGTGTGTGTGTGTGTGTGTGTGTGTGTGTGTGTGTGTGTGTGTGTGTGTGTGTGTGTGATCATCACAGTAGAACTCACAAGTCACAAAATGCCTCATCGGCGATGATGTAAAGTTCCCCATGATTCGCGGCTGCCGCCAGTTCGTTGACAGCAGTCTCCACGTCTGTCTCGTTCTTCTTAAAGTCATACATATGGCGGTGGACGCGTGGGGCGGCTGCTGGTGTTGCTGTTGGACCACCCCCCGGGGCGGCTGCTAGTGTTGCTGTTGGACCATCCCCCGGGGCGGCTGCTGGTGTTGCTGTAGGACCACCCCCCGGGGCGGCTGCTGGTGTTGCTGTAGGACCACCCCCCGGGGCGTGCAGCAGCTGATGTTCTATGAGTATGATGGCTGCACGGCTGTGATCGTGTGAACTCAACAAGTGAACGTCCTTTCCCCGCCGCCTCCACTGTAGGGCTTTTAAGTACAGAGTGATGGTTTTCCCGGTCCCTGTAGAGAGTAAAACACACACACGTGTAGTTAGATGAAAGAAAGGAAGTCGGAAATAGACACTCTTACTTCTGAATCAACTCGGCACTGTAGTGCACTTGTAGTTCCGACTGCAGACAGAAATTGATGTTTCGATAAGTACATTCAGTTACTATATACGTCCGGTGAAAAGTACCTGGGGGTCCCCAGAGAAACAGCTTCTCAAGTCCGGGTCTGTTTAACAGGTCCAGTTGCTCAGGAACCAACGTCAGTATGGCCATTGTGAGACCCGTGTGGGCGATGGCCTCAGACGGTGTTCTCAGCTCCATACAGCGTCTTGGGGTGGTTACAGTCGGAACCTCTATAGAGGTGGCGGGGCCACAGAACCTGAAACAGTGGCAGTCGGACATGTCAGGGCACACACACACACACACACACACACACACACACACACACACACACACACACACACACACACACACAGAGAGAGAGAGAGAGAGAGAGAGAGAGAGAGAGAGAGAGAGAGAGAGACAGACAGACAGACAGACAGACAGACAGATGCCTCCCATCATCTGGAGTTTTGATAACCATTTGCAGGGAAAGTGCTGTTCACCCACCTGGCGACCAGTCTCTCATAGAGATCGTCTGTCATGTTTGTGTCCTGGCCGTGGTCTGTCACACTTCGTTCCCACCACTGGGAACTGTCGGCACAAAGACAGCGGGCCACAGCGGCAGCGGTATCTGTTGCTCCCACACATTGACAGAGGTCCTGGAACACACACACACACACACACACACACACACACACTGCTGGAGCACGAGTTCGAATCCCGGCTGGGCCAGATATTTGTGCTGGCCTTTTCCTCGTTGCCTCATATATATGTGTTGAAAACAGACGTTAGATTCCCAAACACCCACCCACTAACCCACGAATTGTGGCCTACCTTACCCGACTCGTCCCAACCAACGTGTGTATGTGTTTTCATACGACAAGCATCTTGTACTCCATGACTGCCTTCTCCAAACAAGATTTTAAACAGTCACGCCATGCCTAGATCTACATTATTCGTAACCTTGCGCTCTAAGTTTCAAGTGTCACGAAACATAGTTTATCAGAAGAAACACAAAAATATGATGGTATTAAATTTTCTTCTTACCAAGGCAATGTCAGTTCCATAGAAAAACCAAACGATTACTTCGACAAGTAACAGTTCACGTCACTACCAACGTAATTATGTTCAGTAAGGTGCGAGTTACGTCATTAACTGACGTAAGCATTCAGGACAGTGCCCTACTACTAACACGGAAGAAGAACAGAGAGAGAGAGAGAGAGAGAGAGAGAGATCACCTGCTGGGCCTGAGGGTTTGTGTCAATAGCCTGTACCAGCCGTGCTGTCGTCACGTTGGGTAACATCAGTATCTTAGTGATGTTGATGGCTCCCAAGTCTGACACAAGACGTCCCAACAGATTGTGAGCTGTGTTCAGTTGCTTCACAGCCCTCTGTACTTTGGCCACCACCGCCTGGTCCGTGGTGTGCTGGGGGTTGTCTCCCACTGATTTCACTTCCCCTACTATCAGACCATACCGGCGGCTGATCATCAACACATCAAAGTCACCTTTCGGATTACCAAGTGTGGCGGGTCGTGGAAGCAGGCGGGTAGCTTCGGCAGTGATTGGATCGACTTGGTTGTCGAGGTATTTTCTGAACTGTAACTGGGACAGTACCATCATGACCTCCTGCCTCTTCTCCGCCACTTGCTGCAGACGTTGAAGCACCTGCTGCAGCGCGCGATCGTCCCTCACATCACAGTCATAAACCGGGGGTAGCGGGTCACCAGGGGAAACTGGGTGACACAGTTGTGATGCAAGGGGTGGGGGTTTAGACTGAGGGGGTGGTCCACTGGGAACGTTAACGGGCACCTGGCCAGCCTGATCTGATGCTACCTGTGGAACTAGTACCGGCAGTCCGGATACCGTCTGTACGTCGTGCTGCACTCTGTTGAAGTGAAGCGGAGGGAGGAAGTAGGTTTGGCTGTGGAGGTTGGGGTACCAGTCATGCACAGACTGAAGCCAGAGGTTTTCAGCTGCATGTACCGGTGTTTGGTGCTGACTTGTGCCTTGTGTTGTCTGTATAGAGCCCTGAGGCTGACTTGTGCTTCTTGATGTCTGTACAGAGCCTTGATACTGAGGATATCGCGCGTATTGTTGACATGAACCAACACTTTGTACTGTCCGTGTAGAGCTGTACGGACGATAACGACCAACACCTTGTACTGTCCGTGTAGAGCTGTGAGGATGAGAATGACTAACGCCTTGTCTCTGGTTTTGACTCGCGCCTGTCACGTGACCAGACTGTGGGCGCTGAGAACTGTGTGGACCGGGACAGTTGCTTGCTACGTGTCCCAGCTGCTGACATCTATTGCACTGGACAAGGGGACAGTTCCTGGAGATATGGCCGGGCTGTCCACACGTGTAACACACTCCCCGAAAGCCCGAGGGTGGGGGGCCGTGTCTTCGCATGATGTCTGAAATACAACAGGAACTTGTTTTCCGATCCGTGTGATCCGAGATGTGGAGAGCTATGGCGACGGGAATGTATAGATATAGTACACGTACATGTGTTGAAGAGGCGGTTTGTTTGTGTTTGGCGTGTTAGTTTTTTGTTGTTGTTTTTTTTAGCGGGGGTGGGGGTTGGGGGTTGGGCTATGGGCTGTAAAACGCTCACGCTATTTGAGGTACATGTACCAAAATGTAATTATAAATGAACTAAAAACTGCGAGCATTGTGTCACCACAGTATTTGTACGGCGCCTTAGGGAAAATCGTTACACACTGGACAAAAGCACCAGATTTTTTTCTGGTGTATCTTTAGCGCATTTTATTGAAATGTATCCGTGGCCCCTCTAGATTGAAGCTCTGGGTCCACGTCACGTGACATTTTTACCAACTGCACAACGCGTCACTGACAGTTCGCACTACACACGCTTTACTGCGCACAAAATACCTGTAATTTTAAGCAGTTTCAGCGAAGCTGATGCTTTTGTTAGAAAGAAACACAAAACGCTAATCCTATCCAAGAAACAAGCAGAAAAAGTCTGAATAATTATGAGCAAACAGGGTCCACGTCACTGACCTGACATTTTGTCAAATCGCAACGAATGAATAAAACCACAGATGGCTTATCCTAGCCTAGGCGGCTAATTTTTAATGTGTCCACGATTTGTGGATGAAAACTGATACACGGCCGTTTCTGCGACCGTGCAAAATATCACAAACTGACGTTCCAAAGAGAAAGTACGCAGGCTAAGCCGGACAACACAGACTATAATCAGTGGCATTAATCACAGTGACCGAGGCGGTCCAACTGAGCCATCAGAGAGCGGCCGAGCCGCCGGGGTGACAAACTATCACCAAAACGAAAGATTTTCATTTCCTGCGAGACAGAGGAGGAGATACAGGAAATTGATACTGATAATATTATCAAGGAAGTTACAATTTTTGCATATTCACATTCCATCACCACGTGCGTGTGCTGTATATAGACAAGCTCCGCCCGTATGAGTATGACGTAGTCTTGATGAGTATGACGTAGTCTTGATGAGTATGACGTAGTCTTGATTACACATCCCGCACCGGCCGCGGTGTCACGACATACCGCGTTGCACAGCACAGTCGAACTACCCCCTCCACGTAATTCATTTTATAATCTACAACTCCAGCTCACTTGCGCTAACTTGCAACAGCTACCATCTTCGCGCGCGAACTGTTGAGGTTGACGCTTCAACGGCATCCTCTTGTCTACTTCCTCTTAACGGTCGCCGTGCACGACTCCGCCGGAACAGGGGGGCGCTATAGTTGACCCTCACTCTCCCTCCCCGCCCCCTCCCCCTCTCCTGGATATAAGAACGGTTAACATTCTAGTCGATCCAAAGACCGCATTCCCATTATAGATAAAATATTTGAGCTTACGGAGATTTTCAAAGATGCCCCCGTGCAACCCGGCTCATTATGTGACCACGCCGCGAATACGTCAGTTTAGACGACTGAGCGATGTCGGACATGGCGCAAGCTATGCTACTACCGGTAAGTACAGGTGTTTGAAAGCAATTTTGTTTCTTGCGTAAACATTTTCAGCTCGCATACGAGCGACACTGACCAAATTCAAAAGTGACACGACTTGTATGGGGATCACTGCGGACAGTACTGACTCGGTCACGGCTGCTGTGATGACCACTGCACGGATTGATGACCACTGCACGGAGATGTGCACAGTAGCGTGGACGGACCCCGACAGGAAGTGGGAGCAGTTTTTCGGCACGGGTTTGTCGCTGTTTCTGAACACTGTGTGAACTCTGCAACTGTGACAGAGTTGACTGTGCTTGCACGGTCGACTCTGTAAAATATTTCACACTTCGGAAGGCTTTTTGTTGGGAGCGTAGATCTAAAAGTAGCGGACCTCTATTTGCGCCTTGAACACTATCTACCCGTTTCCGGAACTTTGTGGTGAGGTAGATCGCTGCGTGTCCACTGAACATAGGCGACTATGCGTACTTACTGCTATAAGAACTTAATTTTCCTGTCAACAAAACCTTCTCTTGAAATTGTTTCCGAAAGCTAAGCTGTATACCAACTGGTTGTATCACTCCAGTGTGAGATCGTGTGTCACGTTGCTCACTCGTGATAAAAATACATTGTGTTTCATTTTGAAGCGCCTGTACTTCCGGTCTCAAAACAGTTTTCCTGTTAATGAAACTTTCTTTTGAAGGTGTTTTTTTGACTGATTACATCATAAACTGCCAAGTTGTATGCCAACTGGTTGTATAAATTCAGCGGCATTGCACTGCTCAGTAGTGATAAAACACATAGCGTTTCACTTTCAAGTGCCTTTAATTCCGATTACAAAACAGTTTGGGCTGGGGGAGGGTGTTTGGGGGGTTTAACGTCCTTTTCCACCACATACGGGTGATATCAAAGACGGGGCAACGATGAAAAAGCCAGCACAAATATTTGGCCCCAGCCGGGATATGAACTCACGACCCGAGCATTAGAAGTCCAACGCTCTTTGAGCTGGGGGCCACGCACAGAATTAAAGTAAAACAGACATAGATAACGTGTACAAAGTATGGAACTTTGGTCCAGTCTGTGACGATTTTACACATAAGGCTTCTCTTAGGAACCGCACTATCAGGAACATAGTAGAAACGCCAAACTTTGCACCGTGGTAGTTGCTGACAACGGCTTTCAGAACTTATTATTTTGAAGGACCTCCCTTCAAGGTCAAGTTCACAGGGTCATGGTGAAAAAAATCATGTTTTCTGTTTCTCAGCAACCACAAACACCAGGCAACTCAAACTTAGCACAAAGGAAGTTGGTATAAAGCTTTCATTTTTACAATTTAGGTGAGCTTAACTTCATGGGGTCAAGCTAGGACACAGAGTCATGATGAAAGTTTCGAAAATCAAAACGTTGGCAGAACATTTGCCTGATCTATGCCTTTTTTGAGTGACCTCTAGGGGAAGGTCAAGGACACACATGAGTCCTAAAGGCTTTGTGGTTCTAGTTTTTCCATGGTTGAGCAATTGGTTGAACCCCATTGCAATTGTTCCAACCACGCCGTTCTACTGTTTTCCCTTTATGAAAGCCACCCTCTCTGTTGATCAGTTTATATTTTCTGTGCTCAGGTTCATGTGGAACCGTATCATTGCCTGTTGCTGTTACATCCAGAACAACACGTGAACGCCCTTTGGACCATTCACACACCGAAGCACCCACGAGAAGACGAGAGACAACCATTCTCAGGACATTGAAGTGGCTGCGAAGAGACTTCGAAATGTTTAGGCAGGAGGAGGAGCATAAGGCAATCCTACATACGCTATTTTTATGACAATACGAGTGACCCCAATGGACCAGATACTTCCTGGTTGTTGACTGTCTGAGCGGGATAGTGTTACTCAGCGTCAGTCTCCGCATGTAGAAATTCAGTCTTACACTAACACTGACCCTCTGGGAACGGGCAGATAGTCGTAAAGAAAAGATAAACAAGACAACAGTCTCTGTACGCAAAGGCGTTTGTTTTAGTCCACACACACAATACACACTCAGCAGCTCAAAGTGTTTTCCCCCACATACAATCCACGAATAGTTGTGACTTCGCCTGAAAGCTCGAAACAGCCTATCCTGATGATAAGGAGAACTCTGACGTCTTTCGCTGCTACCCTCAGCACCCTGGTCTCGTCACTAAAATGAAAAATAATAAATATTCCACCCACCTTCAAATGGAATGAATGCCAGAGAAACTCGAACTTGTACAAGGACGAACGAGGAAGGGAATCCACAGTTTACATCGTGTCGCGATATTACACCATTGTTGTATTGTGCATTAAGAGAATCCAACCAGCCCCATCCCATAATAGTAAGTGACACGTCAAGTGGTTCATCCGGACTTGGCTTCCGTCCACAGTACTCGCTCGCACTTGTGACGAGCGGCCTTAACCAGGTCACTATTGCTGGAAGTTTTGAAGTTACGTAAAGTTCGGCTTTTTAGTTTTAGAATTATGGACACAATCATGAAATGTAACCGGCCTAGGACACACAGAAGATTGCCGAGGGCACCAAAAGATTCCTAATTTATTTTAAGAACTGGCCATAGCAGAATCCATGCATTTTTCACTTTCTGTCGTGGGACCAATCACTTTCTGTCGTGGGGAAATAATCTGAGAGATGAGAGCAAGGACAGGGCGGCTAAATTCGGGAGGTTTTATAGAGAAAGAGACAGGCGATTGGGCTGGTGAGGATAGACAGAGAGATAGGAAAATTTCTAAGCTGAAAATGAAGGTAACGAATATTATGCTTGGCATGCAGTTGGAGAAAAAACCGCCCCGACACGGAACCTCCCTGCCGTGAGGCGGTTTGGGCAAACAACACACCTGAGAGGGGTGCGTTGTGAAGGTATTCCCGTGACAGGTGTTCAGCAACATCAGCAGGGCGCTGCGAACAAAGCCCGCCAGGGCAAAGACCAGATTGGGGGAATCCAGTGAAGTCGGCCTTCAGAAACGACCCTCAGATGTCTCAATGGACCAAGGGTCAGCAGACACCCGCTTACTGACCTCCACCCGGAGGAGACTTTAAGAGAGCAAAATACAGGTGAATGGACAAATGGAGGCAGAAATAGGAGAAAGGAAAGAGAAAAAAGGGGTGGGCAAGCTCAGCGAAATCAGCCCCGCCGCGTGAAGGCGAGCCCATATGGCCGAGGTGAGGTGAGATGGGGCCGGTGATGTGAGGTGAGGGGAGGTGATGTCAGATAGGGCCGGTGAGGTGAGGTGAAGTGAGGTGAGGTGCAGTGAGGTGATGAGATGAGATGAGATATCACACTACAGTTCCAAGAGAGGGGACAAAACAACTTCAGAATGCGACTGACTTCCAATGTTCAGTGCACTGTCACGATAAAGAATTCCAATCAACATACTTCAAGTCTGTAGTCTTAGTCTAACCCCAGTCACATGACTAAAAGGTCGAGGTCGTACCTTTAGCCACAGACCCAAACTCATGGTCACCCTTGCTGTGACAAGTTTCTATTTTGTGTGCTCAGGTTCATGTGGAACCGTGTCGCTGCCTGCTGCTATTACATCTACAACAACCAACATGGGAGAGTTACCATTGGTTGGGTTCACGAGTGACCCCAATAGACAATTACTTCTTGGTTGTTGACTGTCTGAGCGGGATAGTGTCACTCAGCGTCAGTCTCCGCATGTAGAAATTCAGTCTTACACTAACACTGACCCTCTGGGAACGGGCAGATAGTCGTAAAGTAAAGATAAACAAGACAACAGTCTGTGTACGCAAAGGAGTTTGTTTTAGTCCACACACACAATACACACTCAGCAGCCTTCATGGTGAATGTATCCTCCAAGTGCTTTCCCCACATACAATCCACGAATAGTTGTGACTTCGCCTGAAAGCTCGAAACAGCCTATCCTGATGATAAGGAGAACTCTGACGTCTTTCGCTGCTACCCTCACCATCCTGGTCTCGTCACTAAAATGAAAAACAATAAATATTCCACCCACCTTCAAATGGAATGAATGCCAGAGAAACTCAAACTTGCACAAGGACGAACGAGGATGGGAAACAACGGTGCACACACAATGTAATATGTCGTGATATCACATCACGAAAGAATCCAACCAGCTCCATCCCACAATAGACAGTTCAAGTGGCTCATCCGGGCTTGGCTTCGAACCACAGCACTCGCACGCAGTTGTGACAAGCGGCCTTAAAGATCACTATATAAAAATGGACGTGGTCTAATGTCCTGCTGACGAGAATGTGTTGCTTTTCGCGTGCTCTGAAACTAGTTGTCTGATATAATGATATAATAGTCATTCCAACGTGGCGTGACGGATACGCTGAACAACAGTAGGCAGTGACACTAAGTTATTATTTAATAGAGTAGTGGAAATATAAACTCTCTCCCCCCCCCCCAGGCTGTGCGTGTGTGTGTGTGTGTGTGTGTGTGTGTGTGTGTGTGTGTGTGTGTGTGTGTGTGTGTGTGTGTGTGTGAACATGTACAGTTTGTTTTTTACACTCGCGAATGTCCATGTTTTGCTGCTGTCAATGTAGATTTGTTGGTGTTTGTTGTTGTTGTTGTCTCTGTTCTGTCATTGCACATTCTTAGTGCTTGTTTAACATAGTTTAATGTGAGGCAATGCCAGTGCTTCTTCTCTTTAAATTGTGTTTTAGCCAATGACTGAGTGTGTGAATGTGTATATGTATTTCTATGGTATGTTTGTGTATATTAATTGTGTTTTATTATCAAGAGGAGCAAAGCAAATTATTCTTAATTGTAACTAAGAAGCAATAAATCTATCTTATCTTATCTTATATTTGTGCCCGGTGAAACAGCGACAGAAAGCGGCTGGTACTGACTTCTAAACTGCGTGTACATGTGTGCTGATGAGCGTCCGGTTTCTATTTCCTTTCTCTGATGGGTTGAGTAGAGGCCTTTCATATAGTACGTGCATACTGCATACACGTCTACTATTATCTGGAGAAAGAGGGCAAGTGCCTGTCATTTCCATGGCGCCGATAGGCCCTTTTCCACCTGAAGGTAGACGCGATGGCGATGTCATATAGATAGTGGCCTAAAAAAAAAGGACACAGTTACGTGTTTCTTCTTCTTCTTGTTTTTAATGTCATGCCGCACAGTCTCTCTCTCTCTCTCTCTCTGTGTGTGTGTGTGTGTGTGTGTGCGTGTGTGCGTGTGTGTGTGTGCGTGTGTGTGTGTGTGTGCGTGTGTGTGTGTGTGTGTGTGTGTGTGTGTGTGTGTGTGTGTGTGTGTGTGTGTGTGCGTGCGTGCGTGCGTGCGTGTGTGTGTGTGTGTGTGTGTGTGTGTGTGTGTGTGTGTGTGTGTGTGTGTGTGTGTGTTCCATCTGAAAACAACAGAAGACATCAGTTACCCAAACTAGAAAAGTGCTAATGGTCGCTATACCATGGGTTCTTCAAGATATTAAAAAAAAAAAAAAAACTAATCTCTTCAAAGATTCAACCTTTTATTTTCATCATTTTCGGGGGCGGGAATTCGTAGCTACAGGCGCTGGCATTCAAGAGAAAAAAATCTGAACACACACAAAAATATGACATAGGTAGATATCAGTTCCGAATGGCAGACACCCTATACATATACATCTAACAAAAAGTATATCTGGTTATTAACGAACGACTCCACTCCTGTCAATCAAAAGGGCCGAGCCCCCAGAATTCAGCCAATCGCGTGCCGCGGCATAATGAGCACAACACATGGCATGGTCCGGCAAACCTTTTGCCAGATACTACAACGAGGGAAACACGTGTAGTTTGATATGACTGAAACATGGAAAGAAAGCAGTAAGTCCATTGACGTCATTTGAGGAAAACAGACCATTATGTCTTTCATCTTCAGATCACCCCTTTTTCCATATAACGACATCATGGGCGTGTACACGGCAGAGTGAGGGGGCAGGGCTGTGGCTGCGGGGTTTGGTGACTGGAGTCGTCTATTAGGACTTTGTACTGCCACGCGATACGTACAGTTACGTTGCAAATAATAATACAGTCGTCTATTAGGACTTTGTACTGCCACGCGATACGTACAGTTACATTGTAAATAATAATACAGTCGTCTAATAGGACTTTGTACTGCCACGCGATACGTACAGTTACATTGTAAATAATAATACAGTCGTCTCTTAGGACTTTGTACTGCCACGAGATACGTACAGTTACGTTGCAAATAATAATACAGTCGTCTATTAGGACTTTGTACTGCCACGCGATACGTACAGTTACATTGTAAATAATAATACAGTCGTCTATTAGGACTTTGTACTGCCACGCGATACCTACAGTTACATTGTAAATAATAATACAGTCGTCTATTAGGACTCTGTACTGCCACGTGATACGTACAGTTACATTGTAAATAATAATACAGTCGTCTAATAGGACTTTGTACTGCCACGTGATACGTACAGTTACATTGTAAATAATAATACAGTCGTCTATTAGGACTTTGTACTGCCACGTGATACGTACAGTTACATTGTAAATAATAATACTATGAAGCAAATGTGGTAACCATTGAAACTTGTAACTAGTTACTAGGAAGCAAACTATAACACAAAACAAAAACAAATACAAAAAATCTATCAAATGAAATGAAGTGTTTCCACAAGCAAACTACGTCATCTAAAGGTGCCTAATTATATGTACGCGGTCCTTCATACTACACATTTATGTATACACGCCTTTACATACACGTGGAAGCGACACTTAAAAGTGTACCTTTCTATCAATAATACTCTGAAAAAAGATTAAGATTAAGATCCAAGACCACTATAAGATCCAGGACCACATATTTTCCCAAGATATTTTCCTTCCATAAAGGGTCGAATGGTAGAGCGTTGGACTTCTAATGCTCGGGTCGTGAGTTCGATCCCGGCTGGGGCCAAATATTTGTGCTGGCTTTTTCATCGTTGCCCCGTCTTTAATATCACCCTATGTGGTGGAAAAGGACGTTAAACCCCCAAACACCCACGCACCCCCCTCCTTCCATAAAGATCCTGGTGTCCCCAGAGTACAGCGACCAATCCTAGTTTTGATCGCGATCTAAGACCTCTAAATAAATTACGTTTTTGAGGTGTCCATGTTTGGCGATACGGTTGGGTTGGGTTGTTGGGGGTTTAACGTGTTTTTCCACCACGTAAGGGTGAGCATTGTGTGTCCAACGCTCTAACATTCGGCTATCCCGGATCCCGGAAAAGAACTCGGATTTTGAGATTTTCCCCCGCCGTAACGATTCCGGCGTCCCACCCTGAGTACATGCAGCCACTACTTTTGATCGCAGTGTGAAAACTCTAATGTCCTACTGACATGATTCATGCTAAATCAATTTCCAACCAACCATTTCACTTTGTTTTCTGTTTCAGATACTGCAGGCCAAAGACGGGTATGTGCCTGTGTACGAGGAGTACCCGATACGCAACAAGAAAGGAGGTATTAGTTACATGGTGTATCGGCACGAGGCTGTGTCGTTCTGTCAACTGTGTCGCCGACTCTGGGACCTGCAGGATTACAGGAAGACTATTCCCAGCTTCAGTCAGTGGTTTGATAAAGGGAACTGCAAGAAACCTCATGACATTTAATGAGTTTCCTATTTACGGCGGCGGGATCTGTGATCATGAGGAGGTCTAGAATTATCTGAAAGCTCTTCCCAACTACACTCAGTGGTTTGATAAACTTAGGAACTACAGAAAACCTCTCGACATTAATTTGATGTTTTTCGTATCATCATGAATTTTTAATGATTTACAATTTGTAGACTATTTACAATTTGTACAATGTTTACAATGGTTAGAGAATTGACTTTTCTAGGTTACAATATTTAAGGCGGTTACAGTAGCTACAGCACTGACATTTTTTTTTCTCCAAATGTTAACGACAATAGTTACAGTATTTACACTTTGTACGGTATTTACAGTATTTACAACAGTTACAATAGTTACAGCATTGACGGTGTGACAGTGACTACACTAGTACATACATTTCTTTGTGACACGTCACGTTTTCGCTGCCTCCTGATTCAATTTTTCCGGTTCCTTTTATTTCATTGATATCTTATCACATAAAAAAGTTGCCGTTCTTTCTTCCTTTTACATCAACATCAGCAGCATCAGCAGCATCATCGTCATCATCGTGAATAGGAAAAGCAGCAGCAGCGATGAAAAATCTGTATCGACACAAAGATTAAACTCTCTCTCTCACTCACTCAAGAATCCCCCCCCCAACACACACACACACACACACACACACACACACACACACACACACACACACACACACACACACACACACACACACGTACACGCACAGACACGTGCAAACTAATACGAGACAGATGTTCTGCACACAACGACACATGCACAATCCAGAATTCAGTGATGCACATCAGTAGAAAAACAGTTCAGCACACACACACACACACACACACACACACACACACACACACACACACACACACACACACACACACACACACACACACACAAACACACACACACACACACCTACACACACACACACACACACTCGAACTCACGACCCGAGCATTAGAAGTCCAACGCTCTACCATTCGACCACCCCGGCTCCCCCAAATTCGCGGGGATGTACAGCATGTCACGAGGGGAGTCAGACTAGAGCAGAAGAGATTGTAACAGCCGCCAAAAACTACGACAACGACAACACCAACGGTTACAACCGTCAGGAAGGGATAGGGAAAGTGTGGAGCGGAGAAGGGAAGGAGGGATCAAGTGGGTTTTGGTTGTGCATCATCATCATCATCATCAGCAGCAGCAGCAGCAGCAGCAGCATCAGCAGCAGCAGCAGCAGCAGCAGCATCAGCAGCAGAATTAATAAAGTAAATCAGTTGTGATGTGGAGCGGGAGAGTGACCGGAGTCTGTCAGCATCACCAACGTTGCTCATTATGTCAACGACAACTCTTCTCTCCAGCCCCGTCACGGTCCACTGGTCTGTAACTGTTATTTCATTACGAGTGGACAGCGCCAAGTCACGGATGGCAGCTTCATCGTCATCTAACGTCACCACCTGTACGGGCAGGCCACGCGCACGGAGTCTGCTGACCACAGACAGGTCGTCACGTGGTTCAGAACACAGGATGAAGGTGTCCCGGTACTGCAGGTCCTGACCTAGTGACACGACAACCACAACAACGGTTCATGCACATCGTCTGTTGGTAGTTGTGGTGATGGTGTAGTTGTGGTAGTCGTAGTAATGTCAACCGACCTAACGATAGTGAGTGTGAGCGATGACGTCATGCAAACAACAAACGGTTATCAGTGTGTACAGTGTGTATGAGAGAGAGCTAAAATCTAAAACTAGTAACTGAGTGAGTAAGTGATTGAGTGAGTGAGTGAGTGAGTGGGTGGGTGGGTGAGTAAGTGGTACACGTGACACATACCCGACTGACCCACCCGCAACTCCACCAGTATGTCGGCGATGTTGTCCGCACAACGTTCACAGTTCTCTGGCCAGCCCTCTGTGTGACCAGGAAATCGTGTGTAACCAGACTCCCGTGTCCATGTCCAGTGCTGTAACGTCCTGACCTCGGGGCCGTCTGTCGGGGCGGGGATGGCGCTGCTGCTGTACCCCAGGACGTCCTGACCATCAATATCAGGTGACTTCTCCACCTCTCTCACAACTACGGGAGGACAGCGCAGTGGGCGGGTGAAGGTTTCCACAGAAACACACGATGGTACCCGGACACGCTGCACTGCCGCCGCCCACAGGTGTAGGGAGGGAACACGGTTTGACAGGAGAGTGACGAACTCGGAGAACCTGCCTCTAGTGTTGTCACTGTTACAGAGAATGAAGAGGACACAGTCAGTCAGGGATGTTGGCAGTGACGTCATACCTGTCGGTTTAAAGGTGGCTGTCAGTGGCGTAATATTTGCTTTGATATGTGTTTGGTGAAGTATGACGTCATCGCAGTATTTGTCGTCATCAATCGGTTAAACGTGCGTGTATATATGCTGTGTGTGTGTGTGTGTGTGTGTGTGTGTGTGTGTGTGTGTGTGTGTGTGTGTGTGTGTGTGTGTGTGATCATCACAGTACAACTTACTCGCCATAAAATGCCTCATCGGCGATGATGTAAAGTTCTCCATTATTGGCGGCTGCCGCCAGTTCGTTCACAGCGGTCTCCACGTCTGTCTCGTTGTCTTCAAAGTCGTACATATGGCAGTAGACGCGTGGGGCGGCTGCTGGTGTCGATGTTGGACCACCCCCCGGGGCGGCTGCTGGTGTTGCTGTTGGACCACCCCCCGGGGCGTGCAGCAGCTGATGTTCTATGAGTATGATGGCTGCACGGCTGTGATCGTGTGAACTCAACAAGTGAACGTCCTTTCCCCGCCGCCTCCACTGTAGGGCTTTTAAGTACAGAGTGATGGTTTTCCCGGTCCCTGTAGAGAGTAAAACACACACACACACACACACACACACACACACACACACACACACACACACACACACACACACACACACACACACACACACACACACACAAGTGTAGTTAGATGAAAGAAAGGAAGTCAGAAATAGACACTCTTACTTCTAAATCAACTCGGCACTGTAGTGCACTTGTAGTTCCGACTGCAGACAGAAATTGATGCTTCGATAAGTACATTCAGTTACTATATATACGTCCGGTGAAAAGTACCTGGCGGTCCCCAGAGAAACAGCTTCTCAAGTCCGGGCCTGTTTATCAGCTCCAGTTGCTCAGGAACCAACGTCAGTATGGCCATTGTGAGACCCGTGTGGGCGATGGCCTCAGACGGTGTTCTCAGCTCCATACAGCGTCTTGGGGTGGTTACAGTCGGAACCTCTATAGAGGTGGCGGGGCCACAGAACCTGAAACAGTAACAGTCGGACATGTCAGGGAACACACACACACACACACACACACACACACACACACACACACACACACACACACACACACACACACACACACACAGAGAGAGAGAGAGAGAGAGAGAGAGACAGGCAGGCAGGCAGGCAGGCAGGCAGGCAGGCAGACAGACAGACAAAAAAGTTGTCTCCCATCATATGGACTTCTGATAACCATTTGCATGGAAAGTGCTGTCCACCCACCTGGCGACCAGTCTCTCATAGAGATCGTCTGTCATGTTTGTGTCCTGGCCGCGGTCTGTCACACTTCGTTCCCACCACTCGGAACTGTCGGCACAAAGACAGCGGGCCACAGCGGCAGCGGTATCTGTTGCTCCCACACATTGACAGAGGTCCTGGAACACACACACACACACACACACACACACACACACACACACACACACACACACACACACACACACACACACACACACACACACTGCTGGAGCACGAGTTCGAATCCCGACTGAGGCCAAATATTTGTGCTGGCCTTTTCCTCGTTGCCCCATCCATACGTGGTGAAAACAGACGTTAGATTCCCAAACACCCACCCACTAACTCACGAATTGTGGCCTACCTTTCCCGACTCGTCCCAACCAACGTGTGTATGTGTTTTCATACGACAAGCATCTTGTATTCCATGACTGCCTTCTCCAAACAAGATTTTAAACATTCATGCCCTGTCTAGATCTACATTATTCGTAACCTTGCGCTCTAAGTTTCAACTGTCACGAAACATCGTTTTTCTGAAGAAACGCAAAAATATGATGGTATTTCTTCTTACCAAGTCAATTTCAGTTGCAGAGAAAAACCAAACGATTACTTCGACCAGTAACAGTACACGTCACTACCAACGTCATTATAGTCAGTAAGGTGCGATTTACGTCATCAACTGACGTAAGTATTCAGTGATGGTGCAATACTACTTACTTAGAAAAACAGAGAGAGAGAGAGAGAGAGAGAGAGAGAGAGATCACCTGCTGGACCTGGGGGTTTGTGTCAATAGCCTGTACCAGCTGTGCTGTCGTCACGTTGGGTAACATCAGTATCTTCGTGATGTTGATGGGCCCCAAGTCTGACATAAGACGTCTCAACAGATTTTGAGCTGTGTTCAGTTGCATTACAGCCCTCTGTACTTTGGCCACCACCGCCTGGTCCGTGTTGTGCTGGGGGTTGTCTCCCACTGATTTCACTTCCCCTACTATCAGACCATACCGGCGGCTGATAATCAACACATCAAAGTCACCGTCCGGATTACCCAGTGTGGCGGGTCGTGGCAGCAGGCGCGTAGCTGCGGCAGTGATTGGATCGACTTGGTTGTCGAGGTATTTCCTGAACTGTAATTGGGACAGTACCATCATGACCTCCTGCCTCCTCTCCGCCACTTGCTGCAGACGTTGAAGCACCTGCTGCAGCGCGCTATCGTCCCTCACATCACTGTCTTGGACCGGGGGTAGCGGGTCACCAGGGGGGACTGGCGGACACAGTTGTGATGCAAGGGGTGGGGGATTAGACTGAGGGGGTTGTCCACTCGGAACGTTAACGGGCTTTTGGCCACCCTGATCTGATGCTACCTGTGGAACTAGTACCGGCAGTCCGGATTCCGTCTGTACTTCGTACTGCACTCTGTTGAAGTGAAGCGGGGGGAGGAAGTAGGTTTGTCTGTGGAGGTTGGGGTACCAGTCATGTACAGACTGAAGCCAGAGGTTTTCGGCCGTATGTACCGGTGTTTGGTGCTGACTTGTGCCTTGTGTTGTCTGTATAGAGCCGTGAGGCTGACTTGTGCCTTGTGCTGTCTGTATAGAACCCTGAGGCTGACTTGTGCCTTGTGCTGTCTGTATAGAGCCCTGATGATGAAGATATCGCGCGTATTGTTGACATGAACCAACACCTTGTAGCGCCCGGGTAGAGCTGTGAGGCAGACTGACAGAATGACTAACACCTTGTCTCTGGTTTTGACCCACGCCTATCACGTGACCAGATTGTGGGCGCTGAGAACTGTGTGGACCGGGACAGTTCCTTGGTACGTGTCCCAGCTGCTGACATCTATTGCACCGGACACTGGGACAGTTCTCGGAGATATGGCCGGGCCGTCCACACGTGTAACACACTCCCCGTCTACCCCGTCGCATGATGTCTGAAAGACAACAGGAAATTGTTTTCAGCGCAGTGTGATCCGAGATAAGGCCGAACATAGCGACGTTAGTTTATGTATATATAGTGCATGTATGGATGAAAATATTGAACTTTCATAATACTGAAACCTAAGTCCTGTGGGGTGCAGGGGCAACACCCCGTGGGGACGCCGCGGCCGAAAACGAAACTTTGCGTTTTGGGGACAATTTGGTGGCTTCTCGTGAAATGTAACAATGAAAATGACTGCAATAAAATGAGTACTTTTTTTTAATTGGGGGGGGGGGGGGGGCAGCTGGATATTCATTTTCCCAAATCACTTTTTTCTTTTAATCTGACGACCCTCACACTGTCCTCTATCAGTCTCTTTCATAATCCACACTACATGTAGCATGTGTAGTAATGTTCACAGTAATGTGTTGTTGTTGTTGTTGTTGTTTTGTTGCTGTAAATCTCAAACCACGGATTCCCGTCGTCTGCACTGAACGCGCGAAAACGTATCTGTTCTCCATTTTCTATTTGACTGTGATAAAAATAATGCGAACGACGTTGTCGGAATATTATCACGTCATTGTTTATTTAGCTGTGATAGAAATTATGTGGATTATAAGGTAAGAATATCTATTCTTTATTTTTACAATCAGCTGTGATAGGAATTAAGCGAATTATGATGTCCGAACATAATCAACATGTAGACCGTAGATATTCAGTACCTATCTCACTCAGTCCGATTCTTTTAACTTCAACAATTCGAAAACTGTCACTTAAGTACAGTTTTTCATTTTTCTTTTGTACTCAAAACACACTCATGCGCGCGCGCGCGCGCGCACACACACACACACACACACACACACACACACACACACACACACACACACACACACACACACACACACACAGAGTTCTTGCGAAAGGTCTGTTTTTCAGAAATCGGGAATTCCCACACTTGCTCATCATCATGACCCAGTTGACGCCAGTAACTGTGTCATAGTGACACTTGCGTGAATAACAAGGAGGAACGGCCCCGTCCAACAAAGTTGTTTCTCCAAACTTCATTTTATTTTGTCTGTTTTGTTGTTATTGTTGCCGTTTCTCCCCTCTCCAAGTTCTACCAATGACACTAGATCCTGTACGACCTCGACCGATTAGCTACGTGACTAGGGGTGGGGCAGGGTGGGTGGGGGGGGGGAGGAGAGAGAGAGAGAGAGAGCGTGGATGGGTTGGTGTTTGGGAGTTTAACGTCCTTTTTCCACCAGATAAGGGGCAAAGTCGGGGCAACGAGAAAATGGACAGCACAAATATTTGGCCCCAGCCGGGATTCGAACTCTCGACCCGAGCATTGAAAGTCCAACGCTCTACCATTTGGCTACCCTGGCTCCCCAGAGAGAGAGAGAGAGAGAGAGAGAGAGAGAGAGGTCAGTTCCGTGAACTAAACATTTCACGTCAGCCTCACGCAGGTCATCAGAGAGAGAGAGAGAGAGAGAGAGAGAGATGACATCAATTCCGTGAACTAAACATTTTAACGTCAGCCTCTAGCACTGCGATCGTATGAGGAAGCTTGTTTATGTCTTGTGATTTCCCTGCTGGCTTTGTGGCTTTCCCGATTATTTTTCACTTGAAATCTGGAAGATCTAGAGGGCTGGTCGGAGGCAGTGACGATACTTGCTTATTTTGTCTGTGAACGTTTGACGTCAGCTTCACACTGGTGGTATGACAGATGATGCTTGTGCATGTCTTGTGATTTCCCTGTTGCTTTTGTGACTTCCCTGGCTGAATTAATTTTTACATAAAATCTGGAAGATCTAGAGGGCTGGTGAAACGTGGACTAGAATACCATGGATTGTACTTATGAAATCGCAAATTTGGAATTCTTTTGACCGGTGATTCTCGCAGAAACTTGAAAAAGTTATGTTTATCTAAAAGTTCAGTTATTCTTAATGCTAAAGCTATAATAGTGCAGTAGTTCCTGTCATATGTGCAGTTGTCACACTAGACAAAAACGCCGGGATGATAAGTAATTTGCAGTAGTCTTTTCATAGATATTTGATCTTATGTGCAAACCACCCCTACCTCGGAAATATTTTTTTTACACAAAACCAGTCAGAGCTACAGAGCTGTAGCACGAATACAGGCAGTGTAATTGGGTGAACTTCCAAAGTCTAGAAAATGAAGGAATTTGAACAACTTTTTCAAAAAAATTCGTAACATGACCGATTTTTTTTAAATCGGCGATAACTCTTCTGAAAATGCGGCAGGCTAAAAATCGTGAAAGGTAGGTCTGGAGAAGGTGAATTCCCATTTTATCTCAAAGTAAAAAGGCCTCCAGCAAGGTGGTTTAGGAGATAGCCATCATTACATCCGTCCACACACACACACACACACACACACACACACACACACACACACACACACACACACACACACACACTTCTCACAACTCCCGCCAAACAGAACGCAGCAGCATAGTGTGCACGTCAAGTGTCTATGACGCAGATTTCGTTACGTCACAGTGTGCGCGAAAGTATGACATATTGTATTTTCTGGAGAAACGTCACAGCTTTGTTTTATACTCTGTGTTAGTACTACTGAAACTTGCTGCGGCGCGTAGCAAAATCTGCTCCATCGTATAAATACACGGGCGTTTTCCGGCTCTATACTGATGCCACTTCTAAAGTGTCGAACGACGAGGTCACTTAGCTAACGCCGTTATTTTGAAACAATGATACATGTACCATTAGATTCAGGGATGTCTTTTGGGGTCGGATCTCGGCTAAAAGCCGATTCATTTTTTTCTTTTTTTTTTTTTTTGGAAAAAGCCGATAATCTGTCTGTCATGTCGGCTGGCCGAGCCGAAGTTTTCACGAGTGAATCGGCTCGATTATGTCCGTTTCTGCGAGATTCCTGTGCTGGCTGGACTAATTTCCAAGAAAATGCAACTTTCGGTTTCAAGTGATTTCCACGAGAACGCAACTTTATTTCCAAGAAAACGCAACTTTCGGTTTCAAGTGATGTCCACGAGAACGCAACTTTATTTCCAAGAAAACGCAACTTTCGGTTTCAATTGATTTCCACGAGAACGCAACTTCATTTCCAAGAAAACGCAACTTTCGGTTTCAAGTGATTTCCACGAGAACGCAACTTTACGTTACTTTTAGTTTCCGTGTTGTTTTGTACTGCATGCTGCGCCTGAAAATGCCTCCGAAAAAGAAATCAAAATTGTTGGTCGGACAGAGTGTATTGTCGTTTGGCAGAAAAGATGTCCAGCCCGACAAATCCACTGGCACCACGGCGTAGGGAATCTAGTCGAAAAACTTGTGAAACTGCTTCGGCAGAGAGAGCCGAAACTTTCTGTAAAAAGCCGAAACTTTCATGGCTGTTTCGGCTAAATCGCCGAAGAAAAAAAAAATCCTGGCAACATCATTGGGATCAGTAACGTGTTAGCACAAGTGATTCTCTGGTCGGTTCATAAACGGCTCCTTTCTCTCTAACCGACGACCCAAATTCCAAAGGGTTTTTTTTCCCGGTGTTAAAAATGTGTGAACGTTTAGTCTTTATGATAACTCAGGCTGATAGTATTGTAGCGCCTCAGTGACTTGAACCCTTTCAGTCGGCCTCAGTCAGTAAGTGGTCGTATTAGTTGTTACGCAGCATACTTTGTAGCGTGTTACAGCATGCTGGGTGTAACATTGTAACACCGTGCCCAAAACTCATGTGACAGGAACTATTTGTAACCATCGTCAGCGTGAATAGTACATACTAACATGACTCAGTGACATTCCGCGTTTGGTGGTCAAACACAAACAACTAAATGGCGAGAATTTACAAAATATAACTCACCTGCACTGATGTGTCGACCTGCTTTGAGTCAATATGGCGGAGGCAGTTGCTACAACAGAAGAGATACGTCCTGGTTGCTGAGTGTCAGTTTCATTACATCAGCTTACGTGATGCGGTCATGATTCAGGGGACACAACCTTTGGCAAACTGTTATCACTCTCTGGGGCACAGAGTCTTTCAGTGGAAAGTACCTCTGTGCACGGTGGGGAAATGGCGCTCACTGCGCTACCGTGACGGGCCTAAATTGTCTCGGTGCTCTCAAACACAAGGTCGCGCACTATGTCATCCTTGACCAGCTTTGAACCCAGAGGGATCCTCAGTGGCGCAAGTGATGGCAGGCTGTCTTCAGAGTGAAAGTAGGCGTGTTTCTGAATCAGAGACATACATAACATGTCTCTGTCTGAATGGACAGATCTATTATTACATTCAGTCTTAGAGCACGGGTGTGTATGCTTTTGTAATCGTCTCTTATTCCACCACAAGGCAGGTACGTGATGGTCTGCACCGTGCAATAATACTTGCCTGTAGAGTGCAACACCCTTGCCTGTTAGAGTGCAACCCCCTTGCCGTTTACTCACATCCTGTTGGATCAGTGTACCACGTAAACAGTGCCATCAAAGCGCAACAATAATTGTCCGCTGGCAAAGATTTTGCCCAAACCAAAAGTGGTCGGATATTCAAGACTTCGTTTCAAATCGATTCATATGACACACAAGTCTTCGCTTTTCTAAAAAAAATTTCGCCATTTTTTAAAATGGCGCTGGGTGTAAGCAGTCACATTTTCACGCCCCGCCGAAAAGGGACTGCACTCTGGAGTCTAAACTGTTATGTGAACTACAGTTGTTTCCCTTAGACCGTTCAACTCGTAGCCTGTAAGAGCATTCATAAGCTTTGACCAGTTGTGTTAACAATTCTGTTGCAGCTTTGGTTGTTTAGAATTGAGGCCCTTTTTTATTTTTTATTTTTTGGACCGGGGGGGCGGGGGGGGGGGGGGGGGTTCCCATCTCTCTCTCTCTCTCTTTTCTTTTTCTTTCTATTATTGTATTGATTGTGTGCGTGTATGTATACATATATATATATGTATGTGTGTGTTCAAAAGGAGATTAAAAAAAAAAAAAAAACTTTCTCTATTTTTCATTTAGCTGTTAAAGATTATGCGTATTATGATATCAGATTATCTGTTCTCAATTTTCCATTTGACTCTGATTTTTAAAAAAATGCGAATGGCGTTGTCGGAGTATTATCACGCCATTGTGTATTTAGCTGTGATAGAAATTATGTGGATTCTAATTTAAGAATATTTATTCTTCATTTCTTTCAATTAGCTGTGATAGAAATCAAGCGAGTATTATGATGTCCGAACATAATCAACATGTAGTGATGTACCGTAGATATTCAGTACCTATCTCACTCAGTCCGATTCTTTTAACTTCAACAATTGGAAACTGAACTGTCACTTAAATACAGTTTCTCATTTTTCTGTGTGCGCGCGCGCGCACACACACACACACACACACACACACACACACACACACACACACACACACACACACACACACACACTGTTCGTTTAAATATACAGAGAGGAACAGATTTTATGAAAACCAAAACCTGAAATAGCTAAATTTGATGTTACTTTATTCTTTAGTCATTGCATTCTATAATATTATGTTTTATATCAGTGTGTATTTTATATTTCATGTTGTGCTGGAAAAGGACGTACTTTAGTCTACATTTATTATATTTTCTATGTAAATATATTCGATATTTTATGTTACTTTATTCTACATTATATGCTACTTCATTGTTTATATAATTTTACTGTATTCTACATTCTATGTTACTTTATTCTACATTCTATGTTACTTTATTCTACATTCTATGTTACTGTATTCTACATTCTATGTTACTGTATTCTACATTCTATGTTACTCTATTCTACATTCTATGTTACTGTATTCTACATTCTATGTTACTTTATTCTACATTCTATGTTACTGTATTCTACATTCTATGTTACTTTATTCTACATTCTATGTTACTGTATTCTACATTCTATGTTACTGTATTCTACATTCTATGTTACTCTATTCTACATTCTATGTTACTGTATTCTACATTCTATGTTACTTTATTCTACATTCTATGTTACTGTATTCTACATTCTATGTTACTTTATTCTACATTCTATGTTACTGTATTCTACATTCTATGTTACTCTATTCTACATTCTATGTTACTTTATTCTACATTCTATGTTACTGTATTCTACATTCTATGTTACTGTATTCTACATTCTATGTTACTCTATTCTACATTCTATGTTACTGTATTCTACATTCTATGTTACTTTATTCTACATTCTATGTTACTGTATTCTACATTCTATGTTACTTTATTCTACATTCTATGTTACTGTATTCTACATTCTATGTTACTCTATTCTACATTCTATGTTACTTCATTGTTTATTTAATTTACTGTATTCTACATTCTATGTTACTCTATTCTACATTCTATGTTACTTTATTCTACATTCTATGTTACTGTATTCTACATTCTATGTTACTGTATTCTACATTCTATGTTACTCTATTCTACATTCTATGTTACTTCATTGTTTATTTAATTTTACTGTATTCTACATTCTATGTTACTCTATTCTACATTCTATGTTACTGTATTCTACATTCTATGTTACTGTATTCTACATTCTATGTTACTCTATTCTACATTCTATGTTACTCTATTCTACATTCTATGTTACTGTATTCTACATTCTATGTTACTTTATTCTACATTCTATGTTACTTTATTCTACATTCTATGTTACTGTATTCTACATTCTATGTTACTTTATTCTACATTCTATGTTACTGTATTCTACATTCTATGTTACTGTATTCTACATTCTATGTTACTCTATTCTACATTCTATGTTACTCTATTCTACATTCTATGTTACTTCATTGTTTATTTAATTTTACTGTATTCTACATTCTATGTTACTCTATTCTACATTCTATGTTACTGTATTCTACATTCTATGTTACTGTATTCTACATTCTATGTTACTGTATTCTACATTCTATGTTACTCTATTCTACATTCTATGTTACTGTATTCTACATTCTATGTTACTTTATTCTACATTCTATGTTACTTTATTCTACATTCTATGTTACTGTATTCTACATTCTATGTTACTGTATTCTACATTCTATGTTACTGTATTCTACATTCTATGTTACTGTATTCTACATTCTATGTTACTGTATTCTACATTCTATGTTACTGTATTCTACATTCTATGTTACTGTATTCTACATTCTATGTTACTGTATTCTACATTCTATGTTACTGTATTCTACATTCTATGTTACTCTATTCTACATTCTATGTTACTGTATTCTACATTCTATGTTACTTTATTCTACATTCTATGTTACTTTATTCTACATTCTATGTTACTGTATTCTACATTCTATGTTACTTTATTCTACATTCTATGTTACTTTATTCTACATTCTATGTTACTGTATTCTACATTCTATGTTACTGTATTCTACATTCTATGTTACTTTATTCTACATTCTATGTTACTGTATTCTACATTCTATGTTACTGTATTCTACATTCTATGTTACTTTATTCTACAATTTATGTTACTTCATTGTTTATTTTATGTTACTTTATTGGATATTTTACGTATGTTACTGTATTCTATATATTTTATATCAGTGTATTGTATATGCAATGTTTTGGTGGAAAAGGACGTTAAACTCCCAATCACCCACCCACACCCATAATTAATGTTAATTTATTCTATGTTTTGTAGAGGGTGCGTACATTGTTCGAAGTTTCATGCGTTCTGTTCACCACGAGGGTAATTTCAAACACGTGGGGGGAAAGAGGGAGCGGGGGAAGGTGCGGGGAGGGGGGTGGGGGTGGGGCGCACATAGTAACGGTAAGTACACTTGCTGGCATCGTTGCGTTGCAGTTCGAATCCAAGTCCGATACCCAGTCGGTTGAACCACCCGACCACCCTACTCCCTCATTATTCCGTAAACAGCGTATTGACACTATAATAATAATAATAATGTTTGTCCACAACAAGACCACCATCATCAATAACAACAACAATGATAAATATTGATGACGATAATTACGACAGAGGCACTACCACCACCACCACCACTACAACAACAACAACAACAACAACAACAACAACAACAACAACTACTACTACTACTACTACTACTACTACTACTACTACTAGTGTTTTCCAAAACAAGAGTAAAGTAGAAAGAGAAAAGTCACCTACCTGAAGCAACAGCTACTCAGGGTGAGAAAGATGGCTGTCAACAGGTCCACACAAAACCTTTCCTGTTGTCAAAAGACTTTGAATCCTTCTACTGATCTCCACCCAATCGTGTTTTTTTCACAACACGACACTTCCTTGTCCCAGCTAACGTTTCGTGGTGTGTGAAGCCAGGCTGTAGCGTGCCAAATGAGGGTTTGGGTCGTACAGGTGACGGTATGGTTATGTACTATATCCATGATCAGTGTTGTGTTTGTTGTTATGGCACCAGACAATAGACAGTGGCTCGTATCACGCAACCTCTCTACGTCACGCAGTTTGGAGCTTTGTGTTAGTGGGAGGCCGGACATGAAAAATCTCTATAAGCTTAATGAGTTAAGAGGGGAAGAAACTGCCGATTACGTAGCTCTAAGACTGTTATGGCAAATGAATAGATATTCCTTTTGGTCACTGCGACCATTGTCGTGGCTACAAAACGCCAACACGTCTCTCTTCATCTCTCTGATCTGCACTGGTTGTCCATCCAAAACAGAACTCATTATAAATTGCAAGTCTCTGCTATAACATTATCTCAGGTTCTGCTCCCTCCTATCTGTCCCAGGGATTCACATCCCCATCGGACATCGGACATAGACATATTAATTTCCCAAATGTCCGATTGTTTTGGGGAGATTCAGGACAAATGTCCGATTACATTGACGACAGAAGCGGACAATGTCCTATTCTTTTTTCGCAAGGCCGGACACAGCATTGCGCAAACCGCAGACGAGTTTCGCTTGGCCGAAACCGGCCCCGCTGAACTAGTTATTCCGTTCGGCGTTATCACGTGATCGAACCTGGATGAGAAGAAAACTAGTTTGGCCAATGGCTCTCGTCCGATCTCGTCAGTCAGCCAATCAAAAGCGCCAACGACCAGCGCGCGGTCGCCGTTTTGCAGCTCACGAATCCGTGCGATCTTCGCGCCGATGAAGGATTTATTTGGATTTTTTTTACTCGAATAATTAAACCAACAGAACGAAAAATACAATACGGATCGTTTCTGAGGGGCAGACGCGACGTTTTAGCTACAAAAATACACGTATGATGATCGTCCAACTTGGGCGTACGCGTACCGGATTTTCCCAGGGGCTCTCGCATCCATTCGTTCTTTGCCGGCGTCGAGAAAGCATTAAACGGTTGTGTTTTCTTACGCAAAACTAAAACAGCACAACGAAAAATGCATTACGGATCGTTTCTTAGAACCAGACACGACGATTAAGTTACCAACAATTTGCCTAGAATGATCGTGCGCGGGCTGACTTGCGAGTACCGGATTTTCCCGAAGTCTATTTTAAGACGATAATCAATACGAAAAATCAATACTAGTGATCTCATTTGGAGGAGGGACTAATCAAGATAACCACATGGTTAACAGTCAGGGATTAAGATCTTCCACCGTGCTTTTGTCGGATTTCCACCTTTGGCTAAAAATTTTCTGGCCTCTCAAAAAGTCAAAAACGGTTTCAGTCAGTCCGGCCTTGTCTGAAGCACTTAAACTGAATCACTTCCACAGATTTCAGTGTAATTAAAAACAAATCTTGAGGAGCTTTCCCCTGCACACCTCTTGCTTAATAATTAAGCAGACGTGCACGCCTGGCTTTCACACTTCATCACCATAGTAAGTGTTAGGCAGTTTGTGGTAAACACACTGTGTAGTTTTACACAGATAAAGAAACACCTGTACTTAGAAATCAAAATGTGTACTTGCAAACTGTTCATTTGTACAAAGTGTCATCCTGTTAAGTGGGTCCGACTATTACAGATACACTTTGCTATGAAAAAACTACACTTTGGCACCCCCCTAAACCACGCTGAACCTTTCTCAGTTTCTGAGAGTAAACTGACAGATCTTCTGTGTGGATTTTAGAGTTTGATTCTCCACAATGATTATTTGGATAAACGTGTGTACAGCAACAAGAGGTCTGTAATAGCTTGAGTCTAAGGGTTGAAATTTGAAGGGAAATGTGGTAGATAAGAATAGCTATCAAGTGCTCTCAGGTGCCACGAGAGGCCTAGAATTGGCCCTTAAATTTGGCAAAATTCGTGTTGCCCCCCTAGTCCCCCCAGCAGGGCTCTGCCCCTGCACCCCGCCGGGGCCTGGACGGCCCCTAGACCCCGACCTGGGAAAAGAAGTTTCAGTATTTTCAAAATTGCCAGCTTTCACCCATGCATCTTGGCAAGGGCGCGGTTTAGCTGAATTCACTATATATACAAGAACAGACACCTCAGCACGTTGATCAATAAAAGATTGGAAAACATTGAATGTCCTATTGTTTTTTATTTTTCAGGACAAATGTCCTATTGTTTTGGTTGAGACCAGGACATTTGTCCTATTGAACCCAAAATGGATGTGAATCCCTGCACTGTCCACTCTAATTCGTATCCCAGCTGGGGCCAGATATTTGTACTGGCTTTTTCATCGTTGCCCCGTCTTTGATATCACCCGTATGTGGTGGAAAAGGGCGTTAAACCCCCAAACACCTACCTACCTACCCGCTCTCATTCAGCTCTACACACCGTCCCGCAACCTCCGTTCTTCCTGCGACACCCGTCTTCTCCGTATTCCCATCCGTCAGAAAAGAAGTTTCAAGGCCAGCGTGCTTGTTCATATACATTGGTCCTGTAATCTGGAACTGTCTCCCCTCTCACATCCGCCATGCTCAGTCGTTAGCTGTCTTTGTCCCACCTTAAAACACATCTTTTCTCCATGCAGTAGAACCTCCCCCCCCCCTGCCCCTCCCTTCCCCGCTCTCCATATCTGCATGCCACCTGCAAATAAAATGTGTGTGTGTGTGTGTGTGTGTGTGTGACAGTGTGTGTGTGTGTGTGTGTGACAGTGTGTGTGTGTGTGTGTGTGTGTGTGTGTGTGTGTGTGTGTGTGTGTGTGTGTGTGTGTGTTATATACGTTTATGTTTTTGTATGTTATGTGTAGTTTAGGTACGCACCCTGAGCTCTTGTGATATGGGGGCCACAAATACCCTTTATTATTATTATTATTATTATTATTATTATTATTAGAGAAATCTGACTTTCTTTGGCCTAAAGTGTCCATATCTGTACTACACGTCGATAGGATCAAATCGCTAAAACCAGCCACCAATCAGCGTTACTAGCTGGTGTTCCGCAACCAAATAAAGTCGTCTGCTCAGTACGCAGTACGCTGCTACGTACGTAGAGAAACATATTGGCCAATCCGAGTCACCGCAATGGTTTCATATGCTATATTGTGTCCACAGTGACTGATTCAGATGTACGGATCAAGCGCGTTCGATGAAAAGTTGTCTGCGGCTTTACTGTACGCCTTACAAAACGTATTAAGACTTCAAGCAGTGGCTTTTCATTATCATGCAACCTCTGTATGTCACGTAATTCTACCTCCTCTAGTCTTCTTCAGCCATTGTCCGGATCGAGTCTCGCTTGGATGAGTTGAAATACGAGTCCCACTCTGTAGCGGCAGACACTGTGGTACACGCTGAAAGCTGATCATCCAGGAAAACTGCACTCCTGACTTCGTTACAATTGCAACATGAAAAAAAAGTTAATTTGGATATTCGTTATGATTAAAACTAGGTCCGTTCTGACAGCTCTGATATGGGCCACGCGTGCGATTTCGTCAGGTCAACGGACAGACATGAAACCAGTGACAAGACAGAATCATACAAGCACAACAAACACTCAGTTTGTTTCAGTTTCCAAATTGTTATTGAAAATGAAGCAAAGAAAAAATACACCATGTTACAACGAGAACAGGAAACAAAACAGAAACATTCCAAATGATTTGTTTGTGGGTACAAGAAAACTAATGTCACCGAAATGATTGATTTTAGGATAGTTGCAGTATTTACAATATTTACGGCAGTTAACCTTCGCCCTACCTCGCCTGAAAACTTGCAAGCCGTACATCGTGGGTGTAAATGCACCCATACTTTAAAGAGGAAAACTTGCGCGCCGTACATCGTGGGTGTAAATGCACCCATAATTTAAAGAGGAAATCTTGCAAGGCGTACATCGAGGATGCAAACACACAGATGCTTTTAAAGAAGGAAAGAAATGTTAAACAGTTGCAGCATCTGACAGCTCTTACAACAGTTACACATGAACACATCTTTTACAATATTTACGGTACTTTCCACACTTACAGCGTTTACTATTCGCAAAGTACTTAAACGACGTTTTGCTACAATAGTTACAACACTTACAGTATTTACAATGTGTACGGTATTTACAAGTTTACGAAAGTTACAATCGTTACAGCACTGACAGTATTTTTTTTTAAAAATTGTACAACGTTTATGGTACCTACAATAGATATAGTAAATACACTTTTCTTTACAAAAAATGTTCACGGCAATAACGATGCTATTTACGGTAGTTAAAATATTGACGATATTTACAATATTTGCAGTCTCTACAGTAATGATGTGCTAGTGAGATGAATGACAATACAGTCTACGGGATCAGTATACCTAATAGTTGCTAGTTTCTGTCTACAGGAGATTTCTTCTCTCATCACAAAGCCCCTATCGCCATGTTTGTCTTTCCATCAACTGTCTCTAAGTTTGTTTTTTCTTTCTTTTACTTTACACTTAGTTAAATTAATCCAGCTTTAATTACACAAACATTTTGTAGGCTGTGTTCAGTAAACGAAATAACGTTTGTTCGGACAGATGCTGATATCGCAAAGTCAGTGTGGTCTAGTGTTGTTTTTTTTTCTTTCTTTCTTTTTTCTGTCCAACCTTTCCATCATGTTTATAACAGGAACTACCATGGCCATTGCGTCTGTCGGTTGTTGTTGTTTTGTTGTAGATGATGATGATATTCAATAATAATAAGTCAATAATTCAGCACTAAGTACAGAAAATGTTGACAGACTGAAGCCATAACACTCAGGACAGTTTCTCCTTGGGTATGTACACGGTGTCTCTGAAGGATTGGTTACACACACACACACACACACACACACACACACACACACACACACACACACACACACACACACACGCGCGCGCGCGCGCGCGCGCGCACACACACACGCACCCACGCACGCACGCACACAGAGGCCAGAATGGCCATGTAATTTAGAAAGCGGGCTGTTCAAATTCCTTGCAAGTTACAGACAGATACAGTGTACGATCTTTGTGACCAGTCTGTACTGTTTTACTCTGCGTAATTTACGTCATTTCATTACTTTTTTGGGCATGACATCACAGGCCTGACTTCTGTAGAGACTGACGTCACAAAAAGTAACACATGTTGGTAACACAGGCCTGGTGTAAATATTATTTTGACACTCAGATCTCCATCAGGGCAGCGTCAACTACACCATGTTTACCTTTCTCAACGTCACAGTGACGTCACAACAAAGACCGTTAGGATGACGAAACCCGCGCGGATGCACAGCACGTCACGAGGGGAGTCAGACTAGAGCAGAAGAGACTGTGGCAGCCGCGAAAAACTACGACAACGACAACACCAACGGTTACAACCGTCAGGAAGGGATAGGGAAAGTGTGGAGTGGAGAAGGGAAGGAGGGATCAAGTGTGTTTGGGTTGTGCATCATCATCATCATCTTCATCATCATCAATCTAAATAAAGTAAATCAGTAGTGATGTGGAGCGGGAGAGTGACCGGAGTCTGCCAGGATCAACACCATGGTTGGACATCATGTCAACGACAACTCTTCTCTCCAGCCCCGTCACGGTCCACTGGTCTGCAACTGTTATTTCATTACGCGTGGACAGCGCCACGTCACGGACGGCAGCTTCATCATCACGTGACGTCACCACCTGCACGGGCAGGCCACGCGCACGGAGTCTGCTGACCACAGGCAAGTTGTCACGTGGTACAGCACACAGGATGATGGTGTCCCGGTACTGCAGGTCCTGACCTAGTGACACGACAACCACAACAACGGTTCGTACACATCGTCTGCTGGTAGTGGTGGTGGTGGTGTAGTTGTGGTAGTCGTAGTAATGTCAACCGACCTAACGATAGTGAGTGTGTGACGTCATGCAAACAACAAACGGTTATCTGTGTGTACACTGAATATGAGAGAGAGAGAGAGAGAGAGAGAGATCGAGATCTAAAATCTAAAAATAGTCACTGAGTGAGTGAGCGAGCGAGCGAGCGAGCAAGTGAATGAGTGTGTGGGTAAGTAAGTGGTACACGTGACACATACCCGACTGACCCACCCGCAGCTCCACCAGTATGTCGACGATGTTGTCCGCACAACGTTCACAGTCATCTGGCCAGTCCCCTGTGTGACCAGGTAATAGTGTGAAGTTAACAGACTCCCGTGTCCATGTCTCGTGCTGTAACCTCCTGACCTTGGGGCCGTCTGTCGGGGCGGGGATGGCGCTGCTGCTGTACCTCAGGACTTCCTTACCGTCAATCTTACCTGACTTCTCCACCTCCCTTACAACTGCGGGAGGACAGCGCAGTGGGCGGGTGAGGGTTTCCACAGAAACACACGGTGGTACCCGGACACGGTCCACTGCCGCCGCCCACAGGTGTAGGGAGGGAACACGATTTGACAGGTGAGTGACGAACTCGGAGAACCTGCCGCTAGTGTTGAACCTGTCACTAATACAGAGAATGAAGAGGACACAGTCAGTCAGGGATGTTGGTAGTGACGTCATACTTGTCGGTTTAGGGGTAGATGGTAATGACGTATTATTTGCTTTGAAGTATGGCGTCATCGCAGTATCTGTCGTCAGAACTCGGTGTTCATGCTGTGTGTGTGTGTGTGTGTGTGTGTGTGTGTGTGTGTGTGTGTGTGTGTGTGTGTGTGATCATCACAGTACAACTCACAAGCCACAAAATGCCTCATCGGCGATGATGTAAAGTTCTCCATTATTCGCGGCTGCCGCCAGTTCGTTGACAGCGGTCTCCACGTCTGTCTCGTTCTCTTTAAAGTCGTACATATGGCGGTGGACGCGTGGGGCGGCTGCTGGTGTTGCTGTAGGACCACCCCCCGGGGCGTGCAGCAGCTGATGTTCTATGAGTATGATGGCTGCACGGCTGTTATTGTGTGAACTCAACAAGTGAACGTCCTTTCTCCGCAGCCTCCACTGTAGGGCTTTTAAGTACAGTGTGATGGTTTTGCCGGTCCCTGTAGAGAGTAAAACACACACACACACACACACACACACACACACACACACACACACACACACACACACACACACACACACACACACACACACACACACACGTCATATGTGTAGTTAGATGAAAGAAAGGAAGTCAGAAATAGACACTCTTACTTCTAAATCAACTCGGCACTGTAGTGCACTTGTAGTCCCGACTGCAGACAGAAATTGATGCTTCGATAAGTACATTCAGTTACTATATACGTCCGGTGAAAGTACCTGGGGGTCCCCAGAGAAACAGCTTCTCAAGTCCGGGTCTGTTTAACAGGTCCAGTTGCTCAGGAACCAACGTCAGTATGGCCATTGTGAGACCCGCGTGGGCGATGGCCTCAGACGGTGTTCTCAGCTCCATACAGCGTCTTGGGGTGGTTACAGTCGGAACCTCTATAGAGGTGGCTGGGCCACAGAACCTGAAACAGTGACAGTCGGACATGTCAGGGCACACACACACACACACACACACACACACACACACACACACACACACACACACACACACACACACACACACGGATGGATCTCAAAATAGTTGTCTCCTATCTTTCGGTCTTGCTATGAAGTTTGATAATCACTTACAGGGAAAGTGCTGTCCACCCACCTGGCGACCAGTCTCTCATAGATATCGTTTGTCATGTTTGTGTCCTGGCCGTGGTCTGTCACACTTCGTGCCCACCACTCGGAACTGTCGGCACAAAGACAGCGGGCCACAGCGGCAGCGGTATCTGTTGCTCCCACACATTGCCAGAGGTCCTGGAACAGACAGACAGACAGACAGACAGACACACACACACACACACACACACACACACACACACACACACACACACACACACACACACACACACACACACACACACACACACGTTGAAATTCAACAGGGGCTAAAGTTTCTGACATGGAACATCGGAGGTCTTCTGTCTAAACTCGCAAACACCGATTTTGTTGAGTACCTGAATTCCTTTGATGTGATATGTCTGACAGAAACGTACATAGAGTTTGATATACAGTTAGACGTTTTAGCCGACTTTACGTTATATACTGCCCCTGCTAAGAAACTGAGTCAGCATGGAAGATGTTCGGGAGGTGTGATAGTACTAATTAAGAAAACTCTCAATCATTACATTGAAAGTCAATCACCCCACACGAACAAACTGTGATTTTGAACATAAGCAAACATTTACTGAACGTTGACAAAGATGTGTTTTTGTTGTGCTCGTATGTACCACCATATGATTCCGTTTATTACAACACGTCAGACTTTAGTGATGGTATTGATCAGATAGAACAGTGTTTGACTGAACTCTGGGAAAGGTCGGACGAATTTTACATAATACTGTGTTGGGATTTCAATGCACGTACTGCAAGATTGAACAGCTGTAACACCGCAGAACATATGCATCACAACAGTAATGAAGAAACGTTTGAGCGATCCAGTGATCATTTGGTGGTAAATTCTTTTGGTAGGAAACTGATTGACGTGTGTCAGATGTTTGACTGTTCTATTTTAAACGGTTGCCACTTTTTCAATGCTGAAACATGTGTAACATTCACGTCTCACACAGGATCAAGCCTTATTGACTACTTCTGTGCATCCAACGAACTATGCGGTAAAGGTGTTTTTCTTTCACTGAACGTGGAAAACAGGATTGAATCGGACCACTTGCCAGTATCGCTGACTGTACGCACGACACAAGCAGACCGTCAACTCTCACGTGTAGTCAGACAAAAGGTTGAAAAACTAGTGTGGGACGCCGACAAGGCACAGCTATATTTAGACGCTCTGCGTTCAAGGGAAACCCAAGAAAAATTGACACGTGCTACATTAGACATAGACGTGGATATCAACAATGCGGTCGGTTTGCTCGTGGAATGCCTACAGTCGGCAGCAGATTGTATGAAAAAAGAAGTGACTATCAACAGCCCCAAAAGAGAGGCTGAATGGTTTGATGCAGAATGTGTGCAGACCAAAAAAGAGGCTAAGTCAAGACTACGTACGTTCAGACGTTACAAGACAGAACACACCCGCCAATGTTTTGTAGAGACCAAACGTCAGTATCAGAAGTTAATTAGAGAGAAGAAAAGAAGGTACAAAAACTCAAAAGCAGAAATTTTGACAAGAGAGATTAACAACACAAAACTGTTTTGGAAAGAGGTCCACTCATGTCTAGGTATCAAACAGAAGCAACTTGTAAGTGAGACAATTACCACAGAGGAATGGTTTAATCATTTTAGAGAGGTGTTTAACTCTGATGACATATTTTCAAACGTAACTGATCTCTCGGCTGTTAGTGACTTACCAGAAGTAGGTGAACTTGACGAACCTATTACTGAATATGAAGTACGCACAGCACTTAGACGTGTAAAGTCAGGTAAAGCATGTGGCTCAGACAAAGTAGTGGCAGAAATGCTGAAATCTGCCGAGCAGATACTGATTGTTTTCTTGACGAAACTTTTCAACACAGTGTTCTTGAATGGGACATTCCCTGATATGTGGCGGGAAGCCATAATTGTACCTGTCTTTAAAAAAGGTGATAGGGATTCACCATCTAATTACAGAGGTATTTCACTATTCAGTCTGATAGGAAAATGTTACACGTCAATATTGAATAAACGCCTTTACCACTGGCTAGAAGATAATAAAAAGATTTCAGAAACGCAAGCAGGCTTCCGAACGGGATACTGCACATAAGATCACATTTTTTCACTTTATGCCGCAACTCAAAAATACCTTAGCAAACCTGCTAAATTATACGTTTGTTTTGTTGATCTGAAAAGAGCGTACGATTCTGTTCCTCATGGAACTTTGTTGAGAGCCCTTATTAGAGCTGGTGTGTCTAGTACTTTTATTAAGGCTGTTATGGCAATGTACAACTCCTTAAAAGCACGCGTACGCGTAAAAACTGACCTTACAGACTGTTTTGATTGTCCACGTGGCTTGAGACAAGGATGTGTAACGAGTACAACTTTTTTCTCTTTAATCATTAACGATTTAGCAGAACAGCTAGCAGTAGAAGGAAAACACGGTGTACAACTGTGGCCGGGCCTGATAGAACTTTTCATCCTCATGTTTGCTGATGACCTCGCATTATTGTCAAGTACACCGTCGGGTCTACAAAATCAAATTAATTGCCTCTCCAGGCCTGTGCCAAACTAGGACTGGAAATTAACTGTGAAAAAACAAAAGTGATGGTATTCAGGAAGGGTGGGTTTCTGGGGAGATTTGAAAAATGGTTTATAGGATCAGAACAACTTGAAGTAGTGAACAGCTATGTGTACCTGGGATTTACCTTTACCACAACCATGAGCACCCTTCAGAGTGCAAAGTACTTAGCAGTTAAGGGAAAACGAGCAACAGTGAACATCATTAGAGCACTGAAACGGATAGACAACATGACGAGAGAAACATTTTTCAAACTGTTCGATACGGTAGTACAGCCTACTCTACTATACACAGCCGAAGTATGGGGCATTTTGACTGCAGATAATCCTATAGAGAAGGTACACTTGTATGCCTGTAAGAAAATTTCTGAATGTTCCGATACATACCCCATCCGACATGATATACGGCGAGCTAGGCCGCTACCCCCTCTTGGTTAATTGTTACATGAAAACCTTGAAATTATGGTTTCGTATTCTGAAGATGGAATCAGAACGCATCCCCAAACAAGCTTACCTTCTATTAAAAAATTTAGACTCTCAAGGCAAGATAAATTGGGTTTCAAAAGATCGAATGACTTTGGAAAACTTAGGCTTTAGTTTCGTGTGGTTAGATCAAGGTGTTTCGAATGAAAACATGTGTCTGTGTATTTTTAAGCAAAGAGTTATTGATGTAGCGTGTCAAGAGTGGTTCGCGGGCATGAGGGACAGCCAACGTTTCCGGCTATACATTTCACACAAGACAGAACTGACCCCAGAAAGATACTTTAATGATGTTCGAACAAAGGTTTTCAGAGACGCCTTAGTCCGCTTCAGACTTGGGGTAAGTGACATCAATACCCATAGAAACCGTTTCATAAGAAATAGTGCTGCAGATGTCTTTGACTGTCCCTTCTGCCCGGGGACAACTGAGGACGAAAACCACATTCTGTTTCACTGCCCGATATATAAGGACATACGGCCGAAAATATTTAAAACTGTAACACCTCACAATGAGAACCCATATGTATTAGAAATTATTGCCTGCAAGAGAGCGTCAGGCACTAGACAACTAGCATGGTTTCTGTACAAATGTTTTGAATTGAGGAAAAAATTGATGTGCACTTAAAAATTCTGTCTCATAATACTAGCAATCTACAGCTTTCCCGTATACCTTTGTACTTCCCCCACTGTTCATTGTCTGTTTACTGTACCACCTCTCACCTGGTGATAATGGCCGCCGTGCCGATGTCAATAGAAACTTTCGACTTCGACTTCCACTTCCACACACACACACACACACACACACACACACACACACACACACACTGCTCGAGCACGAGTTCGAATCCCGGCTGGGCCAAATATTTGTGCTGGCCTTTTCCTCGTTGCCCCATCCAGACGTGGTGAAAACAGACGTTAGATTCCCAAACACCCACCCACTAACCCACGAATTGTGGCCTACCTCTTCTTACCAAGTCAATTTCAGTTGCAGAGAAAAACCAAACGATTACTTCGACCAGTAACAGTACACGCCACTACCAACGTCATTATAGTCAGTAAGATGCGATTTACGTCATCAACTGACGTAAGTATTCAGTGACGGCGCAATACAGTACTACTAACAAAGAAGGGGGGAGAGAGAGAGAGAGAGAGATCACCTGCTGGGCCTGAGGGTTTGTGTCAATAGCCTGTACCAGCTGTGTTGTCGTCACGTTGGGTAACATCAGTATCTTCGTGATGTTGATGGGCCCCAAGTCTGACACAAGACGTCCCAACAGATTGTGAGCTGTGTTCAGTTGCTTCACAGCCCTCTGTACTTTGGCCACCACCGCATGGTCCGTGGTGTGCCGGGGGTTGTCTCCCACTGATTTCACTTCCCCTACTATCAGACCATACCGGCGGCTGATAATCAACACATCAAAGTCACCGTCCGGATTACCCAGTGTGGCGGGTCGTGGGAGCAGACGGGTAGCTGCGGCAGTGATTGGATCGACTTGATTGTCTAGGTATTTCCTGAACTGTAACTGGGACAGTACCATCATGACCTCCTGCCTCCTCTCCGCCACTTGCTGCAGACGTTGAAGCACTTGCTGCAGCGCGCGATCGTCCCTCACATCATTGTCTTGGACCGGGGGTAGCGGGTCACCAGGGGGAACTGGCTGATACAGTTGTGATGCAAGGGGTGGGGGGTTAGACTGAGGGGGTGGTCCACTGGGAACGTTAACGGGCACCTGGCCAGCCTGATCTGATGCTACCTGTGGAACTAGTACCGGCAGCCCGGATACCGTCTGTACGTCGTGCTGCACTCTGTTGAAGTGAAGCGGAGGGAGGAAGTAGGTTTGTCTGTGGAGGTTGGAGTACCATTCATATACAGACTGAAGCCAGAGGTTTTCGGCGTCACATACCTGTGTCACGTGAACAGTCTGTAGGCGCCGAGAACTGTGTGGACCGGGACAGTTCCTTGCTACGTGTCCCAGCTGCTGACATCTATAGTACCGGACAAGGGGACAGTTCCTGGAGATATGGCCGGGCTGTCCACACGTGTAACATCCTCCCCGACTGCCCGAGGGTGGGAGGCCGCGTCGTCTCATGATGTCTGAAATACAACAGGACTTCTTTTCCACAGTGTGATCCGAGATGTGGCCAGCTATAGCGACAGGGATGCATGTTTAGAATAGTACGGGTATTGGTTGACAATGTTGAAAATACTGAAACCTTGGCCGGGGTCCATGGGCGTCCTAAGTCCCGTGGAGGTCGGAAAAAAATTGTGTTTTGAGACAATTTGAAGGTTTCTCGTGACAAGTATCTATGAAAATGCCCGCACAAATTTGATCTGAAAGGGCAACAATAATTGTTTGTGAAAAGGAAAAAAAAAAATCCCAAATAACGTTTTCTTCCATTCTGTCGACCTTCAGGCTGTCCTCAATCAGCCTCTTTAATTGCCCCCACTTCATGTATCACTTGCAGTAATCTTCACAGTAATATTTTGCTGTTGTCGTCATTGTTGATTTTGTTGTAGTTGTTGTTGTTGTTGTAAATCCTAAAAGACGGATTTCCGTCGTCAGTACTGAACATGTCACCCATGTACTTGTGTTGGAGATGTGGTCTGTATGGTTTTTGTTTGCTTGTTTGTTTGAATCTCAGTCGGGCTTGGGGGGGGGGGGGGGGGGAGCCGGGGTGGTCGAATGGTAGAGCGTTGGACTTCTAATGCTCGGGTCGTGAGTTCGATCCCGGCTGGGGCCAAACATTTGTGCTGGCTTTTTCATCGTTGCCCCGTCTTTGATATTACCCTATGTGGTGGAAAAGGACGTTAAACCCCCAAACACCCACCCACCCGGGCATGGGGGAGGGGGGGGGGTTGGCGGTCAAACACTCACGCTATATGAGGTACGTGTACAAATGCACCATATTGTTAAAGGCACAAACAACTACTAGCATTGTGTAACATTCACTACACTAAACACATCATTTGCCTTAGGGTCTCCGCATTGTCATATGTACGTGTTTGTGTAAGACAGTATATATCTAGCTTGTCCTACGTTGATTTGGTTTACCCCATGGGTATACACTGATACATAAAATGAACTGTGAGATGAAAAAGAAAAACCCACAAACAACAAATACACCAAAACACAACAACAAGAACAACAAAACCTTGACAACAAAAGTGATTGTAGCGAACAGCAATTGGGGCGGAAATTTAATTATAGATATTTATCAAGTCTTACGTTTTTAAGTTGTTTCTCTATAGAGAAACAACTTTATGAGACGGGGCAGATTTTACTACGCGCAGCAGCAAGTTTCAGTGATACAAAACAAGACTGTGACGTTTCTCCACACAATACTTACTTTCACGCACACAGTGACGTAACGAAATCTGCGTCATAGACACCTTACGTGCACACTATGCTGCTGCGTTCTTTTTGGCGGGAATGACGTGTGTGTGTGTGTGTGTGTGGACGGATGTAATGATGGCTATCTGCTAAACCACTTCGCCGGATGGCTTTTTACTTTGAGATAAAATGGGCAGTCATATTCTCCAGAGCTACCTTTCACGATTTTTATCCTGCCGCATTTTGAGAACAGTTATCGCCGATTTGAAAAAATCGGTCATGTTACGAATTTTTTCGAAAAAAATGTTCAAATGGCTTCATTTTCTGAAATTGGGAAGATCATCCAATTATACTGCCTGTTTTCGTAGCACAGCTCTGTAGCTCTGACAGGTTTTGTGTAAGAAAAATATTTCCGAGGTAGGGGTGGTTTGCATATAAGGCCAAATATCTATGAAAAGACTCCTTCAAATTACTCATCATTCCGGTATTTTTGTCACTTGTGACAACTGCACATATGACATGAACTATTGCACTATTATAGCTTTAGTATTAAGAATAACAGAGCTTTTAGATAAACACATTTTTTCACGTTTCTGCGAGAAGCGCCGGTCAAAAAAGTTCCAATTTTGCAATTTCGTAAGTACAATCCAAGGCACTTTAAGTCCACGTTTCATCAGCTCTCTAGATCTTCCAGATTTTATGTCAAAATTAATTCAGTCACGGAAGTCACAAAAGCAGCAAGGAAATCACAAGATATGAAGAAGTATCATCTGTCAGACGAGCAGCGTGAGGCTGACGTCAAATGTTTGGTTCACAGACAAAATCTGCAAGTATCGTCACTGCTTCCGACATTTCATCAGCCCTCTACATCTTCCAGATTTCATGTGAAAAATAATTCAGTCGGAGAAGTCACAAAGCCAATAGGGAAATCACAGGACATAAAGAAGCATCCTCAGACGATCTCAGTGCTAGAGGCTGACGCCAAAAGTTTAGTTCACGGAATTGACGTCATCTCTCTCTCTCTCTCTCTCTGTATGACGACCTGCCTGAGGCTGACGTCAAATGTTTAGTTCACGGAACTGACGTCTCTCTCTCTCTCTCTCTCTCTCTCTCTGGGGAGCCAGGGTGGCCGAATGGTAGCGCGTTGGACTTTCAATGCTTGGGCCGAGAGTTCGAATCCCGGCCGCTGGGGCCAAATATTTGTGCTGGCCTTTTTCTCGTTGCCCCGTCTTTGATATCACCCTTATGTGGTGGAAAAGAGCGTTAAACTCCTAAACACCCACCTACCCACCCTCTCCCTCTCCCTTCTTCCCACACCCGGCCCCACCCCCAGTCACGTGGCTAATCGGTCGAGGTCGTAGAGAGCTTGTAGAGGGGAAAACCGGCAACAATAACAACAAAACAGACAAAATGAAATGAAGTTTGGAGAAACAACTTTGTAGGACGGGGCCGTTCCTCCTTGTTTTAAGTTGTTTCTCTATACAGAAACAACTTTATGAGACGGGGCAGATTTTGCTACGCGCAGCAGCAAGTTTCAGTGATACAAAACAAGACTGTGACGTTTCTCCACACAATACTTACTTTCACGCACACAGTGACGTAACGAAATCTGCGTCATAGACACCTTACGTGCACACTATGCTGCTGCGTTCTTTCTGGCGGGAGTTGTGAGACGCGTGTGTGTGTGTGTGTGTGTGTGTGTGTGTGTGTGTGTGTGTGTGTGTGTGTGTGTGTGTGTGTGTGTTGTGTGTGTGGACGGATGTAATGATGGCTATCTCCTAAACCACCTCGTTGGAGGCTTTTTTACTTTGAGATAAAATGGGAATTCACCTTCTCCAGACCTACCTTTCACGATTTTCAGCCTACTGCATTTTCAGAAGAGTTATCGCCGATTTTAAAAAATCGGTCATGTTACGAATTTTTTCGTAAAAAATGTTCAAATGGCTTCATTTTCTGAAATTGGGAAGATCATCCCGTTATACTGCCTGTTTTCGTAGCACAGCTCTGTAGCTTTGACAGGTTTTGTGTAAGAAAAATATTTCCGAGGTAGGGGTGGTTTGCATATAAGGCCAAATATCTATGAAAAGACTCCTTCAAATTACTCATCATTCCGGTATTTTAGTCACTTGTGCCAACTGCATGACATGAACTACTGCACTATTATAGCTTTAGTATTAAGAATAGCAGAGCTTTTAGATAAACACATTTTTCACGTTTCTGCGAGAAGCGCCGGTCAAAAAAGTTCCAATTTTGCAATTTCGTAAGTACAATCCAAGGCAGTTAAGTCCACGTTTCATCAGCTCTCTAGATCTTCCAGATTTTATGTAAAAATTAATTCAGTCACGGAAGTCACAAAAGCAACAAGGAAATCACAAGATATGTAGAAGTATCATCTGTCAGACGAGCAGCGTGAGGCTGACGTCAAATGTTTGGTTCACAGACAAAATCTGCAAGTATCGTCACTGCTTCCGACATTTCATCAGCCCTCTAGATCTTCCAGATTTCATGTGAAAAATAATTCAGTCGGAGAAGTCACAAAGCCAACAGGGAAATCACAAGACATGAACAAGCATCCTCAGACGATCTCAGTGCTAGAGGCTGACGTCAAAAGTTTACTTCACGGAATTGACGTCATCTCTCTCTCTCTCTCTCTGTATGACGACCTGCCTGAGGCTGACGTCAAATGTTTAGTTCACGGAACTGACCTCTCGACAAAGGACGTTAAACTCCTAAACACCCACCCACCCACCCTTTCTCTGTGCCTCTCTCTCTCTCCCTTCTTCCCCCACCCGGCCCCACCCCCAGTCACGTGGCTAATCGGGCGAGGTCGTAGAGGATCTAGTGTCATTGGTAGAACTTGGAGAGGGGAGAACCGGCAACTAACAACAAAACAGACAAAATAAAATGAAGTTTGGAGAAACAACTTTGTAGGACGGGGCCGTTCCTCCTTGTTTTTTTCGTCATTTGGCTGTATTAGAAATTACGGGAATTAGTCATTACGATGTCAGAATATCATCTTATTTGGTATTTGGCTGTGATAACAATTGTGCAAATTGTAATTCAGAAAAATAATTAACATGCACCGTAGACATCATCTATCTTATTGAGTTCTACTCTTTCAACTTCAACAATTTGAAAACTGTTTCACTGAAATACGGTTATGTGCAGCATTTCAGCTAATGAATGTACCACACACACACGCGCACGCATATTCGCATACAAGCACGCACATGCACAGACAGAGAGAGAGAGAGAGAGAGAGAGAGAGAGAGAGAGAGAGAGTTCTAATGAAAGGCCCCTTTTTTGGGAAATCGAGAATTCCCACACTTGCTAATCACCATGACTCAGCTTACGTCACCAGCGGTGTCACCCGGTGGTGAATCAAACCGGATGGTCGTGTTGTGTTTGTGTTGTTCCCGGTACTATGTGTTTCTAGTTCGCTTCTGAAGTATAATTATGCGGTTCGAGACAAAATAAAAAGGTGTAGTTTAAATCTGTAGCACCACTGACGCAATACTGAAGTGTGTTTGTTTAGAAATTAACTTAGTTTCTTCACAAGGAAGATAAACATGACACATGCGTGAAAGGCGGGTATGCCAAGCACTGGGAAAAATAACGGGTCAGGGTGGAACGAACGGACACAGACTAGAAAATATCACTCTGCCCTTTGTGAAATTGTGCAGTAGGACAGCGCACAGCAAAATGCCCCCCCCCCCCAACCCCTCCACCCTTCTTGTGAGTTGAAAACAGGGGCGCCGGAAGATGTTGGGGGGAGGGGGGGCAGAATCTCGGAGGGGGGAACGTTGCCCGAAGAAAGTGAAAAGCGGGGGGGGGGGGGGGGGGCAATCAGAGGAGCGGACACCCTTCGGTCCGCAAAAACAGAAGTTCTCTGTTGGGTGGGATGAGGGAGAGAGCACTAACAGGGGTAGGGGGAGAGGTAGGGGAAGGGGGGGGGGGGGCAAGACCATGCCTTTTGCCCCCCCTCTTGCCATAGTCACCTGATTTTCCAGGGGGGGCAAAAAGACACTCTTGCCCCCCCTGCTTGGGTACAGGGGGGGCAGCTGCCCCCCCCTGCCCCCCCGGTTCCGGCGCCCCTGGAAAATAGACGTGAACAAGCTGTTACGGATGAGAAGCGACAGGTTAGCGTGTCTCGCTATGGTAAGCTCTTCCCTGTTTCGTGTTACCGACATTGAGTCATACTGTAACAGGAGCAGCCATAGCCGACATATTAGACCAGTCACACAAGTGAACAGACAGGCCCGCTGGTTCTTTCGGGACAGGGGCTGGGCGTTTGGCCTGGTGGAGGGAAGAGGGGTGGTGGGGGAAGGGGTATCGGGTAGCTGACCTATATTAGACGCCTTGGGTGACAAAGACAGCTTTTCGAAGCCACAAATAAGGCAACTTCCTTCTTTTGGGCGGGTTAACTGCATCTTTACTAAGCTAACTTCTGTTTCGAGTAAAAGGTTTCGGCCGTGAGTGCGCATGTACGAGCGAAATACTCTACCTTGATGATTAGTACAGCTCTGAATGCGATAAAATGTTGCTGACACTTTGCGCGAGCTGTCGAATATTCTGTGAAATGCTGTTGTTACACTACTGGAGTGCTCAGTATGGTCGCCGCGTCATTCTGTTGGCTAAGTGCCAGCATTACAGACGCTGTCACTGTAAAGGTGTGTAAGTGGGGTGATGATGGATACCGCGACAATGAAATAAGTTAGAGCGATCTGGGAGCATACACATGGTAGTATCAGCCCCTGACAACGGACACACTCGTGGGTGACAAATCTGATAACAGCAAATTTAGCATTTATTGTGAAAACCGACCGTATGACATTTCTAGGCGCACCAATTGTTCTGAACTGGTGTGTGTGACAGAATTTGTCCGCCTGTACCCGACGAAATGGCGGCTGCACATGCTAGGCCACCGAGACGGATCGACGTTCTGCCTTCGAATCGATTTTATCCACAAATTTCTTGAAACTTTTGAAGAAAAGGGCTCAAACTGAACGATCTCACCATTAGGTAAGACCATCTCTGGGAATTTCCCCAGCTTATCTGATTTTCTCGAGCCATTTTGGCAGCCGATAGCAACGCAGTGGTAGTGCGGCATCGTGTGTGACTCGAGTAGCCCACATGCCGAGTCTATCAAGCCTTGTCTCGGCCAAAATCGCGCACGTTCACGCATGTTCACGCGCTATAACGAGAATCGGCAACCGCAGTATTAAGGAGCATATTTTTGATGCACTTTGGTGCATAAATTAATATGTATAATAATACTACTAATAATATTTTTTTATACATATGTATAATAATAATATAATATGTATGTATACAATGATATTGTTCGCTAACGCTTCTTTATATTCTCGTATCATAAGATAAACAGTGCATAGAAACACGAGCCGATTACCGATACTATACATACACCACAAGCACCAACATCTCACAATTTATAAAAGTGAGATCTGTTTCACATTTCTGCCATCCTCGAGAAAAAAAAACAAAAACAAAAACAAAACAAAAAAAACCCTAGAAAAACCAACCTACTTTTGCGGTTTATGCGACCATATTCTTTCCACAGCCCAAACGGATATGCGCAAACAGTATCACGGTACAGTATATTTAACACGCGACCAATGTTGAGTTTTGATGATCTTATTTGTCCATCCTGTAACATGCGAGTTACACTCAGGACGCAAAACCAGCTCTCTAGGAATGAGATTTTCTTTCAGACAAGTGTTCAGTAAAATGCACACGTCAGCTGGATATAACACACGTGCAGTTATTGTTCCCATTCGCCGACAGTAGAACGTTGGACTTTCAATGCTTGGGTCGTGAGTTCGAATATCGGCTGGGGCCATATATTTCTGCTGGACTTTGTCTCGATGCCCCGTCTTTGATATCACCCATATGTGGTGGGAAAGGACGTTAAACACATAAACACCTCCCCCCCCCCACCCCACCCCCCTTACTCCTGACATTTTCTGGGTCCCACAAAAAGGCACACTAATAGTGAGACCCAGCAAGTAAACAAACAGGACAAAGTGAACACTGGGGACAAAGTGAACAAACAGGACAAAGTGAACATACAGGACAAAGTGAACAAATAGGACAAGGTGAACAAATAGGGTAAGGTGAACAAATGGGACAAAGTGAATAGGATAAGGTGAACAAATAGGACAAGGTGAACAAATAGGATAAGGTGAACAAATAGGACAAGGTGAATAAATAAGACAATTTTAACAAATAGAACCAAGTGAACAAATAGGACAAGGTGAACAAATAGGACAAAGTGAACAAATAGGACAAGGTGAAACCAAACTCTGACTGCCAGATGCTGTGATGTGCATAGAAAATATCAAGTGCTGTTTATAGCCTATAATTATGTGCAGAGCGGCCATTGTGTTTCGTGTATTTTTTGTGCCGTAAGTAGACAAAAAAGAAAAATTTTCAATTGTTTGGTCTTGTAGTTAGTCCCATCATGTTAAATCGCTTCCAGTAATAACTCTGTGAATGTTTATAGTAAACAGATCATGACGATTATATTAACATTATAGTCATTATATATAGACATTAACAGTCACAAAGACGTGTGAGTTCCTCCAATAGAAACTTATGCGGTGTCACCCACTTTGCATTGCCTCTCCAGTGCTGCAAGTGAATGGTTCTAATACTGTAGTGTTTATGTTCGGATCCCTGACACATGCAATTCACCCTTCTACTAATGTTACCGACGATAGAGTCACGTCTTGGACGAAAGTATGCAAGAAAGCAAAATACGTGACAAGGAAGCGCTGACCTGTCAGACAATCGAGGTGCAAAGCGAAAGGTTTTCATCAGGTCATCATGACTCTCGTATCAGCTACTTTGCTCTGACCTGAAGACACACTGTTACAGTACTAGACCCGATAACTACAAGCTATATTGTAGTCCAAGATTATAAAAGATGAATAAAGTGAACATACATCAAGTGTGCACGCTAAAAAATCCCACGTTCATCTTTCGAAGAAGAGTAGGCTGTGACCGGTGTCGTGGTAAACAGAAATACTGTCGCACGCGCCAGAGTGAATAGGAGGGTGGAGGTTTGCACATAAAGTAAAGTAGCGCTCAGCGACAGCAGGCTTTCACTGCTTCGTCCTCCAGCCATCCGGTGCAGTGAGTATTTCAGCAGAGATGGATATGTGCGCCGAGGAGAAGTCTGCCATACCATACCATACCATACCATACCATACCATACCATACCATACCATACCGTGCCATACCATGCCAATAAAGAAGATTGTTTTACCTCACAGACGACGGACCTGCTCGTGCATTTCAACCCCAGAGATGCTTATGCTGTGATCGACGTGAATTCCCTCGCTGTAATTGACACCATGTTCATGCTAGCGTGAAGAGCGTAGTTATGTGGTAGACGGTGACAACACGAAGCGGTAATAACCGTTCTACAGTATTCACGATACAAAAGTCCACCATGATTCCACGTAAAACTGCACATCACCACACTCAGTTGTCATACTGGCACCATAGATGCACCTTGCTGTGGGCGTTTGTTTGTAAAAGTAAACCGGACTATTTTGTCACGCGGAAGCTTTATTTTCTCTCTCTGTGCCTGCAGAACTTGAGGTAGGACTATCAGCTCTGGTACAAGTGCGCCTCAAATGCAGACGATTTCTTTACTGTGCAGTATGGAAGTCCGTTCCTGTCATTTGTTTGTCTTTATAAGTTTGTTAGAGAGATAAGACACGGGTGTGAACAGTGACTCAGTAGGTAGTGTGTCTGACAGTCAGTTGTCTTACTGAACGGCCGTCACCGCTGTCAGGGTAAAGCGTGGGTTGGAGATCGAGTCAAGCTGTGATATGTAGCGGGCGGGTTTTTCTGGCTGCCAGGCTGTTCATCCAGTCGCTCTGTGTCCTTCTGTTTTTCTCCCCGGTCAAAAATTCGAAACTGGGTGGGTGACGTTGCACCGCGGCGTCACGCTTTCCACGGAGGAAGCATCCCAACTTCCCCGAAAGAGATAAGAAACTATGACAACCAAAAACAACCATTCAAATAAATCAACACCTCTAAGAGAGATAACCGTTCGGAGGCGTGACTACTGACACATCAGTTGCAAACACTTTATTTGAAACTTTGGAAGTTGCTCGTCCTAGATAGTATGTGGTGGAAAAGGACGTGAAACCCCCAAACACCCACCCATCCTTGTCCTAGGTAAGTCGCTTTAAGCTGCGACCACAATATTCAGTAAGCACAGCAATCACATACGAATAATTTCACGCATGACACTTGTGGACTTCCGTAGTGTCACGTTACACAACCCGTGTTGTCACCGAGTGTACAAGTGACACTGCAGAAGTATAACCAAGTAAAACTGGTCGAAAAGCGTTGTTACACTATCTCTCGTCCTGAAGTAGCGGAGAGGGGTGGAGGGGGTGGGGGGGGGGCTAGGAAGGTGTAGGGGGTCCGCGGAGGGGGAGGGAGGGATTCAGGACGCGCTAACCTCGCCATGCACACTCCCCCCCCCCCCCCCCCCGGGGTAAAGGAATGAAAAAAAAACCCCAACAACAACAAGAAACAAATGTAAAGAAATTCATGTAAGCAAGTAAATAATAAATGTGAATAATGAACAATATATAATTATATATAATTATGTTCTAATTACCGGTTCTCTTCTTCTTCAACTGACATGCGATGCGAGTAAGTCGACGTCCTAACATGACACCAGCACAGCACATTATAGTACTCAGATTATTATTGTTGCTTTGACGTTGATATTGTTATTATAAGGAGCTAGAGTCAGCGTGGCGTAACATCAGTAGCACGATCTGCGCCTGTCGGGGGGAGGGGGAGGGGGGGGGTAGATATACGGGAAAGTATACCGAGCATTCAGGTTGAAAGCTCCAATCCCGCGTGATACATACACGATAACTACTTTGCCTGAAGTATTTGCAGTCACCGCTAAGTAAGCTTATAGCCATGCAGTTGTATGATGCGTTCATTGATATCTTTTCTGTGTCCGCCCCTGAGCGTGTGAATGTAGTCTGCCTGGCTTGCCAACAGTAAAGAGCTGTGTTTTTAGGTGACATGCTCTATTAACCTTACAATGTGGATTCCCGTGACTGGCAGGCGGCATATTGTTTCCTCATGCTGCATTCTGTCACCGCTTGTGTCAGGAAAGGGAGTTAATTTTCATGACCACCTAGATGTGTTCAAGCTACACGAGCTACTACTACATTTTCCTTACTGACAGTTCCACCCGGGTTGCCCACAGTAACAGAAATATGATGGTATTGTGTTGAGTTACTAAGAAATAATTACAGCCTTCTGCGACCATCGCCTGCAATTTGAGTCAAACTGTACGTCTACTTATCATCTACACCACAGAAGGCACCCAAGCGTCTTGAAGCTGTATATTCATACCCACACATGACTACCAGCTTGATTGCTAAGAGAAAGAAAGAAAGAAAGAAAGAACAGAAAAGAAAGAAAGAAGGAAGGAACAGGAAAAAGAAAGAAAGAAAGGAAAGAAAGAAAGAACAGAAAAGAAAAGAAGAAAGAACAGGAAAGAAAGAAAGAAGAAAGAAGAATCACGTCAACTTATCATCTACACCACAGAGGTACCAAGCGTCTTGAAGCTGTATATTCATACCCCCATGACTACCAGCTTGACTTGGGAGCCCGGGGTGGTCGAATGGTAGAGCGTTGGACTTCTAATGCTCGGGTCGTGAGTTCGATACTGGCTGGAGCCAAATATTTGTGCTGGCTTTTTTCATCGTTGCCCCCGTCTTTGATATCACCCTATGTGGTGGAAAAGGACGTTAAACCCCCCCAAACACCCACCCACCCACCAGCTTGACTGCTAAGAGAAAGAAAGAAAGAAAGGAAGGAAGGAAGGATACATAAAGGAGCTGACGCTGCGTATGGTTGGGGACGAAGGAGCTTTGCCCAGTCACTTGGCGTGAAATTGTTGATATTTTACTATGTTCATGATCACTGACGCTACACTGTCAGTATTAGTTTGAAAAACGCTATTGGGTTGCTCATGCAGAGGTAGACCGGTTTCACAAAACATACACACCTTTCACTACAGTACCAAGACTGATGACAATTGGTGCCCAGAATGCAGAACTCAGTCAGAGACAGGAGTTTTGCGCCAACCGTTGTCCCGAAGGAGCTGGTCACATCATTGGCACCTTGAACGAAGGCGAGGACACAGACAACGATAAAGGCGACGATGAGTCTCCACATCCACGCTGAAGGACTGTCAGCCATAATTTTCTGTGGTTTGTGAAGTCAGTTGAAGTGGTGTTTAAAACTGATTGCTAGCGTGGTGGGCGCCATCTATAGTTCTTTAAGCACCACCAATCATCCAACTACTCTGGTCATTGTAGTTGAACCGTACACGGATTATCAATTTTCCTGGACTGATTGTAACAGACACTTGACGTCGTGTGGTGTGTGTGTGTTAGTGTGTGTGTGTGTGTGTGTGTGTGTGTGTGTGTGTGTGTGTGTGTGTGTGTGTGTGTGTGTTTGCACTTAACACACACACACACCACACACCACACACACACACACACACACACACACACACACACACACACACCACCACCACCACCACCACCACCACCAACAGCAACAACAACAGAGAAAACTCAACAACATCAACGACTTCAGCTGCAGAACGTGTGGTGTGTATAAGTGGGAATGCTGTGTACCAAAAAGTATGATGTGGAAACACAGACACCACAGCAATGTGGAAGATGTTCATCAGGACAACGGACAGACATAAAATCAGTGACAAGACAGAATCATACAAGAAATCTTTTCCACAACAAACACTCAAGTCAAGATTTGTTTCAGTTTCCAAATTGTTATTGAAAATGAAGCAAAGAAAAAATACACCATGTTACAAAGAAAAGAAAAGAAACATTCCAAATGATTTGTTTGTGGGTACAAGAAAACTAATGTCACCGAAATGATTGATTTTAGGATAGTTGCAGTATTTACAATATTTACGGCAGTTAACCTTCGCCCTACCTCGCCTGAAAACTTGCACGCCGTACATCGTGGGTGTAAATGCACCCATACTTTAAAGAGGAAAACTTGCGCGCCGTACATCGTGGTGTAAATGCACCCATACTTTAAAGAGGAAAACTTGCGCGCCGTACATCGTGGGTTTAAATGCACCCATACTTTAAAGAGGAAAATTTGCATGCCGTACATCGTGGGTATAAATACACCCATACTTTAAAGAGGAAAACGTGCGCGCCGTACATCGTGGGTGTATGTAAAAGTTTAAAGAGGAAAACTTGCGCGCCGTACATCGTGGGTGTAAATACACCCATACTTTAAAGAGGAAAACTTGCATGCCGTACATCGTGGGTGCATATAAAAGTTTAAAGAAGAAAACTTGCGCGCCGTACATCGTGGGTGTAAATACACCCATACTTTAAAGAGGAAAACTTGCGCGCCGTACATCGTGGGTGTAAATACACCCATACTTTCAAGAGGAAAACTTGCAAGCTGTACATCGTGGGTGCATATAAAAGTTTAAAGAGGAAAACTTGCGCGCCGTACATCGTGGATGCAAACACACCGATGCTTTTAAAGAAGGAAAGAAATGTTAAAAACATCTGACAACGCTTAAAATATTTCCGGTAATTACAACAGTTACAGATTACTACATCTTTTACAATAATTATATACGCTAGTTACAACACTTACAGCGTTTACAATTCGCACAGAACTCCAACGACGGTTACAATAATTACAACACTTACAGTATTTACAAATATTTAGAAGTTACAATCGTTACAGCACAAACAGTATTAAAGAAAGTTTTTTTTTTCTTTTAAACGTTTACGGTACCTACAACAGTTACAGTATATACACTTCACAATCAAAATGTTCACGGCAATATTTATAATTTTTACGATAGTAACAATATTTACGATCATTACAATATTTACAGTCGCTACAATAATTACGTGCTATTGAGATGAATGGCAATAAGTCTACGGGATAACAGTTGCCAGTTACTGTCTACAGGAGATTTCTTCTCTCATCACAAAGCACCTATCGCCATGTTTGTCTTTCCACCACCTGTCTTCAAGTATTGTCTTTTATCTTTTGCACAAAGTTAATTTAAGCAAGATTTACTTACAAAAACATTTGCAGGCTGTTATCGATTGGAAAAAAAATGTTCTGACAGATCGCAAAGACGGTGTGGTCAGGTTTTGTATTTTTTCTTTCCAACTTTTTTTTACACCACCATGTCTGATTTTAACAGGAACTATCATGGCATTTCTCCTTTGGTATGTACAGAGTTTCTCTGAAGGATTTAAGTTGTTACAAGAAAAACATTTCACACACCACACACACACACACACACACACACACACACACACACACACACACACACACATCGGCTAGAGCGGTGACCTTATAGAAAGCGGGCTCAAATTGGCGGGCTGTTCAAATTCCTTGTAAGGTACAGAAAGATACAGTGTACTATCGTTGTGACCAGTCTGTCCTGTTTTACTCTGCGTAAATTACGTCATTTCATTGCGTTTTACTTGCACGACGTCATAGACCTGGCTTCTTTAGAGACTGACGTCACGAAAAGTAACACATGTTGGTAACGCAGGCCTGGTGTAAATATTATTTTGAAACTTAGATCTCCACCAAGGGAGCGCCAACTATATCATGTTTACCTTTCTCAGCGTCACAGTTCCGTCACAACAAAGACCGTTAGGATGACGAAAGCCGCGCGGATGTACATCACGTCACGAGGGAAGTCGGACTAGAGCAGAAGAGATTGTGACAGTCGCGAAAAACTACGACAACGACAACACCAACGGTTATAACCGCCAGGAAGGGATGGCGACAGTGTGGAGCGGAGACGGGAAGGAGGCCTCAAGTGTGCTTGGGTTGTGCATCATCACCATCATCATCATCCTCATCATCCTCATCAACACCAATAAAGTAAATCAGTAGTGATGTGGAGCGGGAGAATGCCCGAAGTCTGCCAGGATCACTAACGTCGGTCATCATCTCAACGACAACTCTTCTCTCCATCCCCGCCACGGTCCACTGGTCTGTTACTGTTATTTCATTACGCGTGGACAGCGCCACGTCACGGATGGCAGCTTCATCATCATCCACGTCACCACCTGTACGGGCAGGCCACGCGCACGGAGTCTGCTGACCACAGGCGTGTTGTCACGTGGTACAGGACACAGGATGATGGTGTCCCGGTACTGCAGGTCCTGACCTAGTGACACGACAAGCACAACAACGGATCATGCACATCGTCTGCTGGTAGTGGTGGTGGTGGTGGTGTAGTTGTGGTAGTCGTAGTAATGTCAACCGACCTAACGATAGTGAGTGTGAGCGATGACGTCATGCAAACAACAAACGGTTGTCTGTGTGTACAGTGTGTATGAGAGAGAGAGAGAGAGAGAGAGATCGATCTAAAATTAGTCATTGAGTGAGTTAGCAAGTAAGTGAGTGAGTGAGCGCGTGAGTGGGTGGGTGAGTGTTATGGTAGCAGACGAAAGTACACATGTATTGATGACGTCAAATGTATTGCCCGGATGAATAACGTATGAACAACGGATGTTCTTGATGCCATCTTGAATTGTGCATTACATTGGAATAAACACCGTGTTACATCTGTCCTTCTCGAGTTCTGTGGTCACATAACATGGTGTCAGAACTTTCGGACCTGATGCTCAGACAGTCGTGGTACGTACTGTGAATCCTGATAAACATTCTATGCACGGTAGTCGCCGGTCTAGTGCTGTCTCGTGTGATTCCACTTGTGACCTTGTCTACATAACGTGCGTCGTTTCGGCCGATCTATTTCGTTGCCGGAGATGGCTTCCAAGTTTAACCCTCCAGAGCGCTTTGACTTTGGCAAACCTGCCCTGTGGCCTGAGTGGCGTGACCAGTTTACCACTTACCGCATTGCTTCTAAGCTTCACAAGGACGATGGAACCGTACAAGTGCACAGTTTGCTGTACGCGATGGGGCCGGACGCTACCAAGGTGTATAAAACGTTCAAGTTTCCTGTGCGAGCAGAAGACGCTGCCAACGATCCACAAGATGACTACGACATAGTCATTGGACTTTTTGATGCATACTTTGTCCCCAAGAAGAACATCTTCCACGAGCGCGCACGATTTTACGCACGTAGCCAGCACAACGGTGAGCCTGTTGAATCTTTTCTGCGTGCCATTAGCGATCTTTCACTGACATGTAACTTTGACAACCCTGAGGAAGCTATCAGGGATCGTCTTGTTCTTGGTGGCAAGAAAGTTACAGCTGGAAGAGAATCCAACTCTCGAGACTGCCATTTCCACAGCTCGCCATTATGAACTTGTGAACTCACACATCCAATCTCAGAGCAACAAGCTTGTTGATGTTGTTGGTGTTTCCAAGGGTACGCCTCGCTTCCGTTCCAGTAGCGGCCGTTTACAACACCGTGGTGGAGGGGGAGGTAAGCCCAGTGCTGATCACAGTTGTGGTAACTGTGGGGGGCAGCATCAGCATGGCAAGGCGTGTCCAGCTAAGGGGAAACAGTGCAGAGCCTGCAACAAATACAACCACTTCGCATGTGTGTGCCGCAGTAGCCGTGGCAACAACAACAATCGTGGCAACAACCGCCATGTTCGCGGAGGTACTGGTAGGCTGCATGAAGTTTCTGAAGCTGACACAGTTAGTTGCGATCACCTTAACACAGCATCCGAGCACCTGTATTTTGACATCGACTCCATCCGCAACAGTGATACCTACGAGCCACCGTGGAGGACTGTCACAACTCTGGGTGGCCAGCCTGTCACCCTCAAACTCGACAGTGGGGCTGATCTCACTGTAATTCCGAGAAGCACCTATGAGAGTCTATTCCAGACCACTCCACTGAAACCGTCAGCATACAGACTGCGCAGTGCAGGACTTCCGATACCATGTTTAGGAAGCTTCGAGACGACAGTACAGTACAAAAACAAATCTACCAAGGTCGAGGTTTTCGTAGCCGATTCACAGACTGAATGTCTCCTGTCTCGTACTGCCTTAGTTCAACTCAGCCTAGTGAGGCGTATCGACTCCGTCAGCACCGACCCGCTGTTTGGCGACATTGATGAGCCGATGAAGTGTGCACCTGTCAAAATAGTACTCAAGGATGACGCTGAGCCCTACTCTGTTTCAGTGGCCCGCCGAATTCCCTTACCTTTGCTCGACAAGGTCAAGGAAGAGATTGACAGACTTGAACGTTGTAAAGTGATCGAGAAGATTGAAGAAGCTACAGATTGGTGTGCGCCAATCGTTCCAGTGCAGAAGAAGAATGGCAAAGGTGTACGTCTCACTACCGACTTCAAGAAACTCAACAAGGCGGTCAAGCGAGAGCGTTACATGCTTCCGACACTTGAAGATATCACCCACAAGCTTGCTGGTAGCACCATATTCACAAAGTTGGACACTACCAGTGCATTCTTTCAGCTACCGCTGGACCCAGATTCTGCCAAGAAAACAACGTTCATCACCCCCTTCGGGCGGTATTTCTACAAACGCCTCCCTCAGGGAATTACATCTGCTCCGGAAATATTTCAAAGGACCATGGAGAGTGTCCTAGAGAAACATCAGGAGCATACTATTTGTTTCTTTGATGACATCTTGATCCATAGCAAGGACACTGAGTCCCATGAGATACACATTGCTGAAACACTGAACACACTTCGTAGAGCCAACGTGAAGTTGAACAAAGGGAAGTGTGAGGTCACCTTTTTGGGTTTCAAGATCAGCAAAAGTGGTCTTCGTGCAGATCCTGAGAAGATGAGAGCCATTGTCGACATGGACGCACCCCAGAACACCCAAGAATTGAGACGATTTCTTGGGATGACCAACTTTTTGGGCAGATACCTGGAGAATCTCTCTTCTGTTCTCCACCCTCTGAACACTCTCCTGGAGAAGGACGCTGTGTGGTGTTGGGGTTCCCCACAGGCCGACGCCTTTGAGAAGGTGAAGACTATGCTGACTACTGCACCAACCCTCGCATTCTATGACGCTTCACGGCCAACTACAGTCAGCGCTGACGCGAGCAGTTATGGGCTCGGAGCAGTCTTGCTGCAGCTTCATGACGGTGTCCAGCGTCCCGTGGCGTACTGTTCCCGCTCCTTGACCAAGGCGGAACAACACTACGCTCAGATCGAAAAAGAGCTCCTAGCCGCAGTGTGGGCCTGTGAGAAGTTCAGTCGCTACGTCGTAGGACTAGACTTCACTCTGCTAACAGACCACAAGCCTCTCATCCCTCTGATTAACACGAAAGATCTCTCCGAGATTCCTATTCGGTGCCAGCGTCTGATGATACGTCTGTCCAGGTTCGCCGCAACTGCAGAGTATTGTCCAGGCAAAGAGATGTTTGTTCCTGACACTCTCTCCAGAAAGCCAGTTCCCTTTGATGCGGAGACTGCAGCTC
>JACVVK020000134.1:800000-857500 GCA_018292915.2 Batillaria attramentaria | reverse complement strand
CCACTTGCTGCAGACGTTGAAGCACCTGCTGCAGCGCGCGATCGTCCCTTACATCACTGTCTTGGGCCGGGGGTATCGGGTCACCAGGAGGGACTGGGTGATACAGTTGTGATGCAAGGGGTGGTGGTGTGTTAGACTGAGGGGGTGGTCCACTGGGAACGTTAACGGGCACCTGGCCAGCCTGATCTGATGCTACCTGTGGAACTAGTACCGGCAGTCCGGATACCGTCTGTACGTCGTGCTGCACTCTGTTGAAGTGAAGCGGAGGGAGGAAGTAGGTTTGTCTGTGGAGGTTGGGGTACCAGTCATGTACAGACTGAAGCCAGAGGTTTTCGGCCGCATGTACCGGTGTTTGGGGCGGATTTGTGTCTTGTGCTGTCTGCATAGAGCCCTGAGGCTGACTTGTGCCTTGTGTTGTCTGTATAGAGCCCTGATGCTGAGGATATCGCGCGTATTGTTGACATGAACTAACAGCTCGTACTGTCCGTGTAGATCTGTACGGGCGATAACGACCAACACCTCGTACTGTCCGTGTAGAACTGTACGGGTGATAACGACCAACACCTTGTACTGTCCGTGTAGAGCTGTGAGGCTGAGAATGACTAACACCTTGTCTCTGATTCTGACCCACGCCTGTCACGTGACCTGACTGTGGGCGCTGAGAACTGTGTGGACCGGGACAGTTCCTTGCTACGTGTCCCAGCTGCTGACATCTATTGCACCGGACAAGGGGACAGTTCCTGGAGATATGGCCGGGCTGTCCACACGTGTAACACACTCCCCGACTACCCGAGGGTGGGGGGCCGTGTCGTCGCATGATGTCTGAAATACAACAGGACATTGTTTTCCGCAGTGTGATCCGAGATAAGGCCGACTATAGGGACGTTAATGTATGTATATATATAGTGCATGTATGGGTGACAATGTTGAATTGTCAAAATACTGAAACCTAAGTCCTGTGGGGTGCAGGGGCAACACCTCGTTGGGACGCCGAGGCCGAAAACGAAAATTTGCGTTGGGGGGACAATTTGGTGGCTTCTTTGTGACATGTAACAATAAAATAAGGGGGGGGGGGGGAGAGGGGAGGGGGAGCTGGATTTTTATTTTCCCAAATCACGTTTTCTTCCATTCTGACGACCCTCACACTTTATCCTCTATCAGTCTCTTTAACAATCCACACTACATGTAGCATGTGCAGTAATGTTCACAGTAATGTGTTGTTGTTGTTGTTGTTGTTGTTGTAAATCTCCAAACACGGATTCCCGTCGTGTGCACTGAACGTGTCCCCATGTACATGTGTTGAAGAAGCGGTTTGTGTTGATGCTCCGTCGGCGATAGGGGTGGAGGGTGAAGGGGGGGGGGCGGGGGCGGTGAAACGCTCACGCTATAATAATGTAAACACATGTACAAATGTACCAGATAATAAAGGGAACAAAATCTGCTAGCATTCACTACACTAAACCCATCAATTGCCTTAGGGTCTCCGCATTGTCATATGTACATGTTTGTGTAAGACAGTATATATCTAGCTTGTCATCTGTCGATTTGGTTTACCTCATGGGGGTAAACTGATTAAGAAACTGTGAACTGCAAGATGAAAAGCAAAAAGAAACAAAACAAACAAAAAAAATCAATAACACAACAGTGCCCCCCCCCCCCCAAAAAAAAATCTATATACATATACATATATATACACACAAAACCCCCAAAACCAAAAACAAACACAAACAACCAAAACAAACAACAACAAAACAAAAACAAAACAACACAACGGAAACATAAACAAAAAAAAAAACCACAAAAGCAAATAAGAACAAAAACAACCAAACCAAACCAAACCAAAACATCAACTAGACAACAGAATTCAGTGAAGCGAACAGCATTTATGGGAAATTTTAATCTAAGGTGTGCACCAAACCTTTCTCTGTTTTTATTTTCGCTGTAAGAGATATTATGCGGATTATGATATCAGATTATCTGTTCTCCATTTTCCATTTGATTGTCATAAAAATTATGCGAAAGCCGTTGTCGGAATATTATGACGTCATTGTTTAGTTAGCTGTTATAGAAATTATGTGGATTTTAATGTAAGAATATCTATTCTTTATTGTTTCTACACAAAAATCACGAAAATCACGCTCTGTATTACCTACAATACGAGGAGTATTTGAAAGGTCCGCATTGTCAGGATTATGTTGCTTGTAATCTATATATAAACTTATCGAAGCGGAACACCCTCACAGCTAACGTAGAGACCGTCCTTAGTAGATGAGAGATCTGTCTAGTGACAGGTGGCTGGCACGATGTAAACGATACCACCTAAAGATAAACCTTGCCTTTGTGTAGGTGTTTAAAGGGTTGTGTGTGTGTGTGTGTGTGTGTGTGTGTGTGTGTGTGTGTGTGTGTGTGTGTGTGTGTGTGTGTGTGTGTGTGTGTGTGTGTGTGTGTGTGTGTGTGTGTGTGTGTGTGTGTCTGTGTCTGTGCAGCGTCGCTACCACATACAGCATACAGCTGTCTGTTTGGCGCCTGACGTCTGTCGGCCGATACGCCGTGTTGTGCTTGTCTCAGATTACTGTTTTATTGCATTGGCTCTATTCGTGTTCACGCGAGCAGAACGCAACAGGTCGAACGTAACCACCTCGCGCCCAGACGATTCTTATTCGCACTGCCTGATCAAAGCGATATTTTACCATTGCATGCAGTCTATACAATTGTGTATATAATATACAGTGTAAAGTGTCCAGCGAGGAGCCGGGGTGGCCCAATGGTAGAGCGCTGGACTCTCAATGCTCGAGTCGCGAGTTCGTATCCCGGCTCAGTGGAGCCAAATATTTGTGCTGGATTTTTCGTCGTTGCCTCGTCTTTGGTATCACCCGTATGTGGTTAAACTCCCAAACACCCACCCACCCACCCGTAAAGTGTCCAGCGGGTTCTGTGTTCAATGGTGAAGTATTTGTCGACTGTTCTCTGTTTTTAAGTATACACTTGCTGCGTTGGGATTTTATGATTGGCGAAAGCAGACAAAATTCAGTTTTTTTCGCGAAAACGATGGTATGCACTTCTTCTGCAGAAAATTGGTGTCCGTTTTTTGGTGAAAAAAAAAAACAACAAAAAAACTAGCCCACTCAGTCAGGTTTTCGCGAAAAAACGCCGTCAGTTTTCAAAACGCCGCCATGTTTATATACCACTCTACCACTATTACAAGTCATGGTATAAAATCCATAATTCACCACATGTGGTATAAACATTGTACCCATGACAACCACGCGTGAATTTTATGGCTGTACCTAAAGGCCATGTCACACGAGAGGGCAAAAACACTTGAAAACATTGTTTTCAGATGTTTCGCTGCGAAACAGTGTGTTTTTGTCGTGTGACATACTTCACAACGTTTTCAAAACACTGTTTCGATCGTGTTTTCAGTTTTAGAGCCTGCCCTAAAATCCGAAAACATGTTTTGTGTTTCAACCAATGAAAGCCGCCGTGCGGAGTGTCAAGTGACACCTTCCCGTATCCGCTCAGTCAACATGTATGTTTAAGGAAAAGAGACATCGACTTTACCCAGAAACCCCATCCAGAGGTATTTCATACGCATTGAAGTTCTACATACAAGAAAAGGGTGTCTAGTAAGGTAGGAATGTCTTGACCGTAGCAGGGAAACTTGTTTTCAGTGTGACATCGCCTTCAAGAGTGAACTGGTATTACCCACAGACGTACAGATCTAGACGCACCGCCGCACGCTGCCACCGCTGCCTGCGAGTGTCGCTACGCGTCGGCCATCTTGCTGATACCACTCAGAGGCTCTGTGTATAGAACGCCTCGTTCGAAATACAAAGTTCTTTAGAAAGACGTCATCAGAAATGTGACGTAAGATAAAGCGGACCAATGCTATGCGCGCTATGTAAACAGCTGATAGCGTCTGGCCAATGCTATGCGCGCTATGTAAACAGCTGGCACTTCCAGGTATTAGCAACATGGCGCGCGGCGGCGACACTTTTCCGGCACCGCGGTGCGTCTATCTCTATACGTCTGTGGTATTACCCCTAGCAGTGTTCCAGCAGTGTGTTCTGGTGAAAGGATTTGCGTCACAATATGACGCAAAAAGGGACTAAAGAATAATTTACGTCACGACATGACGTAGTTCGACTTCGTACGGAAATGGGGACGAAGGAGCTTTGCCAGTCGCTTGACGTGGAATTGTTGATCTTTTGCTACGTGTTATCAACAAGCGGTCGTGTTTGTGACAAGCGTAAGCCTAGTTCCAGTTCTCTACTAAGACGGAGGCTTCGAAACGGAAAAGCTGACTTCTCAAAGCCTATGGACAAAGCGAGGTAAAGCACCTCAGTCAGTGATGTCGCGTGAAGCATTTGGATTGCTGATGTCAGCTTTCAAATCAAAGACTTGAAATGCAGGTAGGGACGTGGTATAAATAATTTTCCCAATTCGGTGCCCCCGATTACGTAAAATACACCACACTCGTTTGTTGATTTCGACCGAAAAACTGCTCGTTAAAACTCGCAGTTTTACGGTCGAAATCAACAAACTCGTGTGGTGTATTTTCCGTAATCGGGGGCACCTCATTGTGAAAACTCTCTCTCTCTCTCTCTCTCTCTCTCTCTATATATATATATATATATATATATATTATAGAGTTTTCACAATGAGGTGCCCCCGATTACGGAAAATACACCACACGAGTTTGTTGATTTCGACCGTAAAACTGCGAGTTTTAACGAGCAGTTTTACGGTCGAAATCAACAAACGAGTGTGGTGTATTTTACGTAATCGGGGGCACCGAATTGGGAAAATTATTTATACCACGTCCCTACCTGCATTTCAAGTCTTTGATTTGAAAGCTGACATCAGCAATCCAAATGCTTCACGCGACATCACTGACTGAGGTGCTTTACCTCGCTTTGTCCATAGGCTTTGAGAAGTCAGCTTTTCCGTTTCGAAGCCTCCGTCTCAGTAGAGAACTGGAACTAGGCTTACGCTTGTCACAAACACGACCGCTTGTTGATAACACGCAGCAAAAGATCAACAATTCCACGTCAAGCGACTGGCAAAGCTCCTTCGTCCCCATTTCCGTACGAAGTCGAACTACGTCATGTCGTGACGTAAATTATTCTTTAGTCCCTTTTCACGTCATATTGTGACGCAAATCCTTTCACCAGAACACACTGCTGGAACACTGCTAGGGGTAATACCTGTTCACTCTTTAAGGCGATGTCACACTGAAAACAAGTTTCCCTGCTACGGTCAAGACATTCCTACCTTACTAGACACCCTTTTCTTGTATGTAGAACTTCAATGCGTATGAAATACCTCTGGATGGGGTTTCTGGGTAAAGTCGATGTCTTTTTTCCTTAAACATACATGTTGACTGAGCGGATACGGGAAGGTGTCACTTGACACTCCGCACGGCGGCTTTCATTGGTTGAAACACAAAACATGTTTTCGGATTTTAGGGCAGGCTCTAAAACTGAAAACACGATCGAAACAGTGTTTTGAAAACATTGTTGTGAAGTATGTCACACGACAAAACACACTGTTTCGCAGCGAAACATCTGAAAACAATGTTTTCAAGTGTTTTTGCCCTCTCGTGTGACATGGCCTTTAGGTACAGCCATAAAATACACGCGTGGTTGTCATGGGTACAATCTTTATACCACATGTGGTGAATTATGGATTTTATACCATGACTTGTAATAGTGGTAGAGTGGTATAAAAGAAAGTATTTTGAAAAATATTTCTTATAACCGAGTTCAGTGAAAAAAAAAGGCTTAAAACATTTCTTTTTTTCTCAGTTCGTGTATGTTTTGCATTAAATTAAGAAATATCTGGTTTCTCTTAAAGACCTGCACAGAATATATATGTGTAGAGTTAATATACACCAGTGCGCTTGTGTCCTTCAATGTCAGATTTTTTTTTTTGTTTGAACATGAAAATACTGTTTTTGCTTCCCAACTGTAGCGCTGGCGGTCATGTGGTAAAGAAAAAAAAAACAAAAAGAAAAAAAAAAAAAACCAAACCAACCAACCAACCAACCAACCAAACAAACAAAAAAGAGCTAAGGAGAGAGAGAGAGAGAGATTCTGAGTTATGTGCGCTTGTGTCCTTCAATGTCAGATTTTTTTTGTTTGAACATGAAAATACTGTTTTTGGTTCCCAACTGTAGCGCTGGCGGTCATGTGGTAAAGAAAAAACAAAACAAAAAGAAGAAAAAAAAAAAAAACCAACCAAACCAACCAACCAAACAAAAGAGAGCTAAGGAGAGAGAGAGAGAGAGATTCTGAGTTCTTCAGTGAATAATCTAGTCTTACCAACGAAAAATTTTGGGAACACAAGTTTTATTTTTTTCTTTTCAAAGTGAATAATGTAATCATGATCATGCGCAATCATGTGCCTGTCCTAAGTGACGTCACTGTATGTGTCCTGCGGGCCTTCGGGTTTGTTATCTTGGGTGGTAGAACACGAAATTGGCGAGAAACACGTGCAAGAACAGAGCTAGGCGTGAGATCTGACCCTGTGCCCCTGGTCTCGTGATTTGCCGTCGGATTCGGAGGGTAAGCAGTGAGTTATTCCTGGTGTGTGAAGTGTGAGAGAGAGAGAGCCTGAGAGAGAGAGTTTGTCGGTTGGTGCCGTTAGAGTTGGATCTTTCTGCTAATTGACTGCGTGTGTTTATATGACGTTGCACTAGAATTTATTGAGCACATGCGATCATATGACTGCGAAAGCGCGTGCGCGCGCGCACACACACACACACACACACACACACACACACACACACACACACACACACACACACACACAGATGACGCTGCTGATCTTACAAGCAGAATAAGAGTCAGTGAAACTAGAAAAGCAGAAGAAAACATAAGCTGGAAACTTATCACCATTTGGTGCCAGGCAGCTTTCATGTCAAAAACGAAACAGCCATCACAAAAACTTGGCTTTCTCCTTCCTCTGCATTGCATGTGTGACTATGGTAAGACGAAGCCAATACTCTGAACTGAAAGTGAACTCAAAGTGAACAAAATAGCTACGGAGATTCGATGACATGGCAGGTTACACGAGCGTATTGGGGTGGGTGGGTAGGTGTTTAGGGGTTTAACGTCCTTTTCCACCACATAGGGTGATATCAAAGACGGGGCAACGAGAAAAAGCCAGCACAAATATTTGGCCCCAGCCGGGATCGAACTCAAGACCCGAGCATTAGAAGTCCAACGCTCTACCATTCGACCACCCCGGCTCCACGAGCGTATTGAATGTAACAAATCCTAGCAGTAAGGCTCAGTATAGTTCGCACCCCTGGGCCGTACTGGGAAAAATATTCAAACGCATCCACACTCGTTTAGTAGAGTTCGCCTGCTTATATCGGTTTAGGGTTAAGTTTAGATTTAGGGTTGGGGTTACCTTGTGGTAATGGTGCAATCGGTATGTTGTTTAGACGGTCGGAGTGCATTTACAGCAGGTGCAAATGACAACAGGGGGCGAACTATACCAACGCAGCAATAGTAAGCTCATGTTGACCAGGGAAAATAAATGTTTCCAAACCGAATCAGAGGGTGAAAAGGTGCAACTCGCTTAACTCGAAGCTAGAGTCGTCACGGATAAGTCATACTTCGGATACGTCGAACAAAAATCCATTTCCCCTGCGAATTCGACTTAAGCGTGATCGACTGTGTGTGTATATATATATATATACAGTGGACGCCGGATATAAGCAACTCGGATATAAGAAAACTCGGTTATTGCCAACGAATTTTTTCCCCCGGCCAAACTCTTCTTTATTATGTATTACAAAAACTCGGATACAAGAAACTCGCTTATAAGAAAACTCGGTTTTAGGAAAGCAAATTTCTTGTCCCGCTTGATACAAAAACTCGGATATAAGAAACCGAAAGTACATTTCCAAGAAAATTTCACTCATTGTAAGAAACCGAAAGTACATATCCAAGAAAATTTCACTCATTCTAAGAAAACAGGTCAGGTCTGACGTCACTTAGGACAGGCACATGATGGCGCATGATTTTCTTTTCTTGAATTGGTTCTTTACCATTGTGTTCCGTGCAAAATTGAATGTTGGCAAGAAGAAAAAATACGAGATGCATTTTTGTTGTTCTATTGTTATATGTTGTTTTTATTATTATTTTGTTTTTTTGCCTGATTGGGAGCTCTCTCTCTCTCTCTCTCTCTCTCTCTCTCTCTCTCTCTCTGTATGTCTGTCTCTGTCTACAGGGCTCGCGTTAATGAGAATAAAACTATCAGTATTAGACTAATTGTTGATCAATTCCTTTCTTTGACAATATACGTGGTCCATCTTTCCTCCATCCCCCTTCCCCCTCCCAACAGAAAAAAAAGCTAATTTGCAGCTTTTTTCAGCCAAATTAGACACGGAAAGCATCGCATATCATACTCTAATGGGACGAGTGTTTTATAGATCAAAAGTTGATACATAATGCACTTTTAATATATCCTATAAATACAAGGGAATTCTCTCTCTCTCTCCCCTTAGTTCTTTTTTGTTTGTTTGTTTGGTTGGTTGGTTTGGTTGTTGTTTTTTTCTTTTTGTTTTGTTTTTTCTTACCACATGACCGCCAGCGCTACAGTTGGGAAGCAAAAGCAGTATTTTCATGTTCAAACAAAAAAATCTGACATTGAAGGACACAAGCGCACTGGTGTATATTAACTCTACACATATATATTCTGTGCAGGTCTTTAAGAGAAACCAGATATTTCTTAATTTATTGCAAAACATACACGAACTGAGAAAAAAAGAAATGTTTTAAACCTTTTTTATAAGAAATATTTTTCAAAATACTTTCTTATATCCGACTTTCAGATATAAGAAAACTCGGATATAAGAAACCAAAAAATTCACCCCCCTCGAGTTTCTTATAACCGGCGTATACTGTAACACTGTCAACCTGTACTTGCACGGAAATGTTAAATCTCGCTAAATTCATGTTTCGGTGTAGAAGTGGCTGCTAGCGTCAGCCCTCGTAGGGAAAGGGGGCAAATAGTGTTCGCGCGGGCAGATTCAAACACATTCGACATGTATTGCGGCGAAGTGTCGGTCATGAAAGCGTCAAGTTTCGTTTGGTACACATCGTGAAGGCCATATCTTCCTATTTTCTTCACGGTAGGCAGAAAAACAGTAGTTCGTCTGTTCGTGGGTTGCCTTGTAAAACTGTGTTGTGTTTTACGTCTGCTACGTTCAGTCTCGTGTGCTCGACTCGCCTCCTTGGAGGCGTTTTGTGGCGATGTTGGTGGCTGTATGTCTTGTTTACACGTTTCCAGGTAGAGCTTGGTGTATTGTTTTGCTGCTCTTTGCGTTGTCTTTCCAAATGCCGTCAACGTCACCTCATTTTTCATCCATCTTCGGCGATTTTAGCAAAAGGTCAGAAATCACCATTTCAAGGCCACTGACCGATGACGTAACTGGAGTGTGTTTTTTTGAACTCGTAAACCACTGAGTGGTATATGGAAAGCCGTAACTCACACTTTCGCTCTCTGTTTCCTTACTATTTTCGGACGTAAAGCACTCATAGCTAACTCACTGAAGTTTGCACTGGCGAGTGATATATATATAGATATCTCTCTCTCTCTCTCCTCTCTCTCTCTCTCTCTATATATATATATATAGAGAGAGAGAGAGAGAGAGAGAGTTTTCACAATGAGGTGCCCCCGATTACGGAAAATACACCACACGAGTTTGTTGATTTCGACCGTAAAACTGCGAGTTTTAACGAGCAGTTTTACAGTCGAAATCAACAAACGAATATATATTCTTCAAACGAATTCACGTTTTATTGATTTTACCTGTCTGTAAAAAGTTCTAGAATAAAACCACATTAATTTACTTTTCTGTTGTTCACAGTTGTCTGTTGTAGGAAGTAGGTCACTGTTGTATCGTCTGTGTGTTTGCACGTTTGTACCTGTGTTTTGTTCGCCATTCTGACGTCCGGACTGAGGAAACATTGGGACATCCACGATACACCAACAGAAGAGAATTACAGGCACCACAACAGTGCAAATACGATAATATTCCTGACTTTTGGGATCAAACAACCAAATGGCGAGCAGCTACAAACAATAACTCACCTGGCGAGATGTGTCCTCCTGTTCTGAAACAATATGGCGGAATGAGTTGTTTAAACAGACGAGAACCTTCTTGGTTGCTGAATGTCTGTTTCATTACGTCACCTGACACTGATAAGAGTACAGCCAGGAGATAGGTGACAAAACTATTTGACAGATCCACCTGGTTCCCTGAGACTGTGTTTGTATCGTCCACGGCCACGATAAAACACACACACACACACACACACACACACACACACACACACACACACACAAAGAATAATAATAATAATAATAATAATGAATATTGTATAGGCGCTTTACCCAATTTCATGAATCGGCTCAAAGCGCCGCGAACTGAACCCAACACGCATGCTCACGTGAATCACACGCATTCTCTCACACACACAGGACGTAAACACATTACAATCACGTGGTGCGAAGGGTCAGCTCAGCTATTTAAATTTCGGAATTTAGAATTGCATTTATTTTTTAAATTTGGTGGGCTGAACAATTCCAAAGCAGAGGGGGAGGAAGCCGGAGTACCCGGAGAGAACCCCCGACGATCGGCCCGAATGAACGGTGCCACATACGAGAAGGAAAAATTCTTTGCCCCGAGTGGGACTCTAACCTTTGACCTCTCGCATTGGTGGCAAGTCTCTTAACCACTAGACCACCGACCGCCCCATAAACATGTCACTAGCTGTTGTACTTATAGCGGTGTGTGTGTGTGTGTGTGTGTGTGTGTGTGTGTGTGTGTGTGTGTGTGTGTGTGTGTGTGACGAATTGTTCAAATTCAAATTCAAAAATACTTTATTGTCTGTTATAAAATACATTTTAAAACAGAAAATTTTCTATAGACATACAATCGCTCCGCTCCTTATTCTAAGATCATAATGTAAAATAAATCACACACACACACACACACACACACACACACACACACACACACACACACACACACACACACACACACACTGATATAATACAAAATAAAAGAGAGACTAAAAAACGAGATAAATAAGACCTCCCCCCTCCTCCAACTACCCACACAGACACATACGCACACACGCACACACACACACACACACACACACACACACACACACACCGGCACACACCCGCACACGCCGCCCGCCCACTCGCAATCACACACCTCCGCCGGCAGACACAGAAGTGACCCAACAGCCTGACCTCTAAGCTCTTGACATCATTTAAGTGCAGCATTCAGAACAGCAACAGCGGATGGCACAAATGATTTCTTGTATTTGTTCTTACGTGCAAGAGGCACTTTAACACGCCTGCCTGATGGTAGTTTCTGGAAGGCAGCGTTGAGCGGATGAACAGGTTCATTAAAAATTTGAAAAGCCTTTCTGGCAAGGGCAGAATCGTACAGTGTGGACAGCTGTCGCTGTTGTTGCCCAATCAGTTTGCTGGCCATGTTAACCACTCGGCCCAGTTTAGTTTCTGTTTGATAGTTAGCTGTCCGAACCAGGCTGAGATGTTAAATGCCAGTACACTTTCAATGAGGCCTCTGTACACAAGTTCAAGGACATGCGGGCTGACATCAAAACTTTTAAGTTTTCGCAGTAGAAACAGACGCTGTTGAGATTTCTTATACACCATGTCTGCATGTTCATTAAAAGTCAGCTTCTGGTCAATAATAGTACCCAGGTATTTAAAACTCTCTACAATCTCCACCTCCTTCTCATCTATCACAACTGGCCTCAGTGAGTCGTTCTCTGTGCTGTTCCCAAGGATCAATTCCTTAGTTTTTCCAACATTTAATTCAAGAAAACTGCTTTTTAGCAAAGAATTTAGGATGTTTATCTGAGAAAAATAATGTGAGATGGAAAATTCGTCTTTCAGTCGGCCTACAAGAGCCATGTCGTCTGCATATTCTAGAAGGGTTAGTACTGGGTCAGAACAGCTGATGTCATTGGTGTAGAGTGAGAAGAGCACAGGAGAAAGAACACATCCTTGAGGACAACCAGTGTTCACAATAATCTCATCAGATAGTACATATGAACCAGATTTAACAGAAGTGCCATGATGAACAGATAGTGTAGGTATGCCAGGCACACTGTGACGAGCGTTCAGGCGAACACGTTGTGGCCGATCACACAGAAACTGCTTAATCCATAAAATCAGATCAGAATGAACATTTAAATCCAGAAGTCTATTAATAAGAACATGGTGCTGATTCGTATTAAAAGCAGCGGACAGATCCATAAAAAGAACTCTCACAGACGTTCCAGCTTTGTCCAAATGACTAGCAATAAGATCTACTAAGATCTAATTGTTTTGAATATTAGTTTCAGTAGTGGTTAAAATTGTGCGGATATATATACTCTGCAGAGTTACCTTTTGCTTGTTTGTTGAAGTTATGTCCCATTTGTTTATGTCCTGAAGAAGGCGTAAGCCGAAACGTCGACCTGTGCCGTCCTTTGTCAAAGTTAAGTGGTTTCTGTCCCTTTTGTGTCGCTTTTATTTGCTCATCTACCTATAGCTCTGCGCCTTCTGGCCAGGTTTGACGTCGTAGAACATCATAGGCAGGAAGTATTGGAGGAGATATGAAAACAATTCTCCAGAAAACGTGCAACTGAAATATATGTTTTTTGTAAGTTCACTGTTGCGTTGTTTGTTTTCATAATATGTACTGTGCTGCGTCATTGTCTATATCATGACGTAAGTAGTGAATAGAAAGAGGTCCACGCTGAAGGCAGGGCTTTGTCAATATTTCATTATTTAAGAAGTCTGTTCGAAACACCTACTGTACGGTACGGCCCTCAGCGGGAGCTGGAGAAGACAGCAGACTTCATGCTCAGAACTGAGCTTCCAGTGTGACCAAGAGACGAACGACAACAACAGCAACCTACTTTGATACTGTGAGAATTGCTAATCCAAAGGCCAGTTATCACGGGTGTAGTCCGTGGCACCAGCCACTATAAACTGTATTTCGAGTCTGAGTTTGTTCCACTTCGTGAGAGACGTCGCCGTCACAAACTTATTCTCTACTTTAAGTTAGTGAATGGTTTTGCACCTGCATACCTAGGCCCAAACTTATCGCACCTCGTCACGTCAACCAACCCGTATCACAGACGGCGCCCTCTGGTACGCCATGTTCCCCACATATCGAACTGAACTCTATAAAATGTCCTTTTTGCCGTCTGCTATCGTCGTCTGCAACGACTTGACCGACAACATCAAGTGTAGCCAATCCTTAAGAGAATTTAAACGATAACTTATATGCAACGACCCTACTATCCGTCCGATATTACTATCTCGGTTCGCGTTTAACACAAATATCTCACTGTCGCTTATGTTCAAGCTTGAGTAATCTCCAGCACGATCTAGTTAACCGCCACTTATCTTTTACCGCTAGCTGTTGTGCCTGTGGCCGAGCCGTGATCGCACGTACACGCAGAACACTTCCTTTAAGAATGTCCCAAGTATACAAATGCTCGCAACGCAAAAATCAATCAACTTTCCTCCGACAGTATAAATATACCCATCTACTTCTCCACTTCAACACGAACCTTCCATCGTCAGTCAACGTATATAATGAACCGATGCCCAACCACTTCAAAAATGAAAGTTGATTACAAATGATGTGACCTGTGTTTGGATCTTTTCGGTCAAGGCCTAGCTGACAGGTGTCTGCTGTGACATGTTATTTTTCTTAGTTGTTCATGGACATTATTTGCACTGAACATGCGAGAGAGCTCGACTGTAAAGGGTGGGGTGGGTGTTTGGGGGTTTAACGTCCTTTTCCACCACATGGGGTGAATTCAAAGACGGGGCAACGACGAAAAAGCCAGCCCAAATATTTGGCCCCAGCCGGGATCGAACTCACGACCCAAGCATTAGAAGTCCAACGCTCTACCATTCGACCACCCCGGCTCCCCTCTCGACTGTAAAACCACGAAGAAAGTTCAAGAGAATGTCATCATCATCATCATCGTCATCATTGTATAGGCGCTCTACCCAATTTCATGAATCGGCTCAAAGCGCAGCAAACTGAACCCGCACGCTCAGGTGAACCACACGCATCCCCCCACACACTGGACATAAACACATTACAATCACGCGGTGCGAAGGGTCAGCTCAGCTATTTAAATTTCGGAATTTAGAACTGCATTTATTTTTCAAATTTGGTGGGCTCAACATTTCCAAAGCAGAAGGGGAGGAAGCCGGAGTACCCGGAGAGAACCCCCGACGATCGGCCCGAATACGAGAAGGAAAAATTCTTTGCCCCGAGTGGGTATGGAACTCCTGACCTCTCGCCTTGGTGACGTCTCTTAACCACTAGACCACCGACCGCCCTTAAAGTGAAAAAGCATGTATCATCTGTCGTCACAGTCACAGACGACACCCACGCTCTCCAAAACAGTTTTACTCTCGCAGAAGACTGTACGCTCAGCTTTAAAATGACTATATTTGTCAGAGCAGAAACAGCTTTGTTATAAGGAGCAGCAACAAATTTTGGATTCTTGCATCTTACAAGAACGTGCATAATGCTTGTCTACTGTGACACACGAAACTGTGACGATATCATCACTGCGTTCTTGTGACACAGTAAATCAGTAACAACAACCCTACTTTAAAATATACCATTGTAAACAAACAACTGCTCGTGATTTTATTTCTCAAGGCAGAAACATTACAGCCTTGCTATGAGGAGCGGCACCAAGTCCTTGGATTCTCCCATCTTATTTGGTTTTGCATACCTATTGTGACACACCAAGCTTTTGGGTGGGGAGCCGGGATAGCCGAATGGTAGAGCGTTGGACTTTCAATGCTCGGGTCGTGAGTGCGAATCCCGGCTGGGGCCAAATATTTTTGCTCGCCTTTTTCTCGTTGCCCCGTCTTTGATGCAGCCCATGCGTGGTGGAAAAGGACGTTTAACTCACAAACACCCACCCACCCACCGTTTGGGCTCACACACTTCACATAGTCAAACACAGAGACACAGGGTTTATGTCCCGTGAAAAAAAAAACAAAAACAAATAAAAAGTAATACTGTTGACAGTGATCATATCCGTCGCCGTACAACACTGATAAGAGACGGTCGCTCTGTTTTAAAACCAATCCACGATATAGCAGGGTCATTATGTGTGGAGTGAACAGAACTGGTGCACCCCGGTCATACAGTTTCCAACAGGCCTACACCTTTATAACGCGCGGTCGTAAAGCTTTCATCAGTCCTACACCTTTATAACGCGCGGTCGTAAAGCTTTCAACAGTCCTACACCTTTATAACGCGCGGTCGTAAAGCTTTCAACAGTCCTACACCTTTATAACGCGCGGTTGTAAAGCTTTCAACAGTCCTACACCTTTATAACGCGCGGTCGTAAAGCTTTCAACAGTCCTACACCTTTATAACGCGCGGTCGTAAAGCTTTCAACAGTCCTACACCTTTATAAGGCGCGGTCGTAAAGCTTTCAACAGTCCTACACCTTTATAACGCGCGTTCGTAAAGCTTTCAATCAGTCCTACACCTTTATAACGCGCGGTCGTAAAGCTTTCAACAGTCCTACACCTTTATAACGCGCGGTCGTAAAGCTTTCATCAGTTACGGTTACACCTTTATAAGGCGCGGTCGTAAAGCTTTCAACAGTCCTACATCTTTATAACGCGCGGTCGTAAAGCTTTCAACAGTCCTACACCTTTATAAGGCGCGGTCGTAAAGCTTTCAACAGTCCTGCACCTTTATAACGCGCGGTCGTAAAGCTTTTATCAGTCCTACACCTTTATAACGCGCGGTCGTAAAGTTTTCAACAGTCCTACACCTTTATAACGCGCGGTCGTAAAGCTTTCAACAGTCCTACACCTTTATAACGCGCGGTCGTAAAGCTTTCAACAGTCCTACACTTTTATAACGCGCTGTTTGGGGTGATGGTTGGCTTTACTCATGCCTGTTTGTAGAATGAAGTCCGCTTCCTCTCCGCCAGGGGGCAGCACCACATCCGATCGTCCTGTTTGTTCTCAAATCCATACGATATCAACACATCTGCAAGCAGTTCCATTAGTCAGTCAGCGGAGCTCAACAAACAAATTTGGCCTCATGGTTAAAGGTCTGCAATCTCAGCAAAAAGCCGCAAACATTGCGTTTTTGAAAACTGCGACTCCTTCGGCTGTGCATAATCCAGGCAACTCTGTCACAGTTGCAGAGTTTTCAGTGCTTCGGGGACCCTTATAAAACCGGAGCACGAGTTTGCCGTGACATTATTTCGCTTTTGGTCAGTGAGCGAGACACATCGTTACAGTGTCTAGCGGATTTTGAGTGCTGCACGATCGGGGTAGGGTGGGGTAGGGTAGGGTAGGGCAGGGCAGGGTGGGGTAGGGTAGGGTGGGGTGGGGTGGGGTAGGGTAGGGCAGGGTAGGGTAGGGTGGGGTGGGTTGGGTTATGGTCCCCACGCTATCCTAGGGTAGGGTGAGGTAGGGTAAGGTAGGGTGGGTTGGAGTAGGGCAGGGCAGGTTAGGGTTGGGGTAGGGCAGGGCAGGTTAGGGTAGGGTGGGGTGGGGTAGGGTAGGGTAGGGTAGGGTAGGGTAGGGTAGGGTAGGGTAGGTTAGGGTTGGGTAGGGTGAAGTTTCATCGACGCACATTATCCGTCTCCTCTCCGACGTTCAAAGCGCCACAGGGCTGGATGACAAAGCAGTGAAAGCCTACTGCTACTGATGTGCAAACCTCCACCCTGCGAGTCACTCTGTTTCTATTTTCCTTGCCATCGGCCACAGTCTACTCTTTTTTGAAAGATGGACGTGGGAGTTTTAGCAAATATTCGATAAACCAATACATCAAACCAGCCAAACACGAAAACAAAATCAGATGGACTCACCTTCATCATGCTGGTCAGGGTCCTTCACGAGCAGTCTGTAGAAGCGCCCCCTGGCGTTGAAGGCGCGTGTAGGAAACTCAAGCACCGGGTAGGGTGTGGTCAGAGTGACCATGGTGACGAGGGAGGGGTCACGGCCGGGACGGGGAGGACTGGCGATGCACGCTACATAACATGCCGGTTACTGTCTCAAGTTTCGTCACCTTCACTAGGCATTCTGCTATCTGCTATCCCCATCCTCTCGCTGTCGTTGGACTCCGCTATCGCCAAGAACAGTTACGCTCACTTGGTATAGTTCGCATGCTAGAGGGTGCAAATTATGAAATTATACCATGCGCAGGGGGAGCAACTGTACACCAGCTCTCTGCTCGGCGGGGTGATTGTATCCCTTCAGTCCAGTCAGCTCTCGCGAAATTGCCGTGCGTTTCATCGAAAGGCTCGTCGCCGGAAAGCGAAACGGTTACAAATTCCGACAGATACTATACAGGCACATACCTTCATCATCTGATGGCTACATTCGTTTTATGCTTCCGTTTAAGTTACGTTAAAAAAAAAAACGAAGTTAGCTGTCACGTGACTTCAACTGGTGAGACCCAAATCCAGGATACATTTGCACCCCGTCCCGCGCAGCTGGTGTACATCTGCTCCCCCTGCAAATGACTTGTATACACTTGCACCCTCCAACAGGCCAACTATACCAACTAAGCAAGAGTCACAGGCAGAAACACTGAGACGACAGTGGGTAGGTGTTTAGGAGTTTTACGTCATTTTCCACCGTATATGGGTGATCGAAGACGGGGCAACGAGAAAAAGCCAGTACAAATATTTTGCCCCAGCCAGGATTGGAAATCACGATCCGAACAATGACGTTCATACGCTGTACTATTCAGCTATCCCCAACAATCAGTAACACTGATGAGGGAAGCTCCAACAAGTACGGTGGATAAAAACAACAGGTTTTAAAGAAAAGCCAATTTTCCTCAATATATTTGTGCCACCAACCACCACCTTGAATCAGTCAGCAGGCCAGTGCAGGGGCCCGTGAGAGAGAAAATGGCCGACCCACGCTATACAGCATCCCTCTGCGTATGCATAAACATGACGCGAAAGGCGTTGTCTGCTACTGCCCTGGCCAGACGCTACCGGAGAGAAACACAAAATTGTGGCACAAAATTAATTAACTGCATTAATTCTTACGTTTATCGTTAGTGGTTTTATGCCTATGTTTATCATTACACAGGGGATTTGGCAAAGATGCTGCCGGTGTATCGAAACATTCCTCTTTATTCAACAACAACAACAGGAACAACAACAATAACAACAGCATAACAAAGTATCCAGCAGCAATGTTCTCATACTGACCTGTAAGGATCACGCGAAAGATGAGCAGGTTTCCGACCCACTCATGCTGGGACATTCTCCATCCACCCGGCTCTCAGCTTGAGGCGTTTCTGGGTGACCTCCTTCTCGTCAGCGAATGACGTCAGAGGTTCCTTGAAACTGGGTGAGTTTGTGGCGGTGTAGGTCCACCTGTAAGTCAGGCTAGTATCCTGGAGAAAGTAACACAAAAATGTAAAGTATTTGAGGACTTACAAACAATTTCAGATTTTTCAGAGTTTTTTTTTTTTTTAATCGAATATGCTGAAGATTATTTCGACAAGTAAAGTTTACTAAAACTCTGTAGTAGTGACGACCCTGACCTGGGGACAGTTTGTACACTCCGCCGCCAACACCGTCACCTCGTGCACGCTCCCTCCGTCACAGTTCACGTAACACCTGCTAGCTGTGGACAGTCCACCCTCAGCCTGACCTTGGATGACCTTGGAACTGTTGCCGACAAGGTCAAGGTTGTGTTTTAGCCGGACGTGTACCAGGACTGACATGGTGTTGTTGACAGTCAAGCCGCGGACCACAAGCTGTCCATCTGAAGTAAGGAAGCACATTAACAATAGTTATTAATCTGTCATTATTGGTGTTGGTGTGAGAGCATAATGATAATAGAGAGATTCACGTCAGAAGTGAGGAACTAAGTCCAACCCAACCCCTAACAAAACCCGGCCAAGCGTAAAACACAACCCAGCCACTACAAGAAGTAAAGACAAGCCTTGCCATGCCCAGCTACAACGACAACACCAACAAGAAGCGTTCATGTGTCAGATACTTCAGAAATGCTGGTCCCACTGTGTGGAACTATCTGCCAGAGCCTCTTTGGAAAGTTCCTAACATCCTGTCATTCAAAAGAGCGTTACAACTCATCTTGCACTAAACAGAGTGACAGTGACAAATACACCAAATCTCTCTCTCCCCCCACCCCCCTTCTCTCTCTCTCTCAGATTAAAAAGAAGAAAAAAAATGAAATGGGCTCATTGTATCTTTGCAAAACCAACTTATGTTTTGGAACAGTTTCGCTCCTGACTGTGCCTGTACGCTCGAAATACTCTCTCTTGATGATTAGTACAGCTCTTATTGCGGTACCATGTTGTGAACACTGTGCCGGGACGGTCGAACATTCAAATTCTAGGACTGCTGTTGCACTACTGGAGAGCTCAGTGTGCTCGCCGCGTTATCAAATAGGATTTTGTTGGCTGTGACAGACGCTGTCACTGTCCAGTTGTCTAAGTGGTGTGGTGATAGATACCACAAAAACAGTTGAGAACGATCTGTGAGTATAACATCGTGGCGTTAGCCAAATTAAGCGCACATCGTGAATTAAAAGTTTCTCTTGGTGTACTTCTGTGCTTTATAATTGGACGTTTGATTGAATGGACGTGAATGCATAATTATGTTTGCGCTCGGATTCCGCCCTCAGTGGCAATGTCTTACCTTGTTGGGAATGTTTCTTGTCGCATGGTAAACCATCACACGTCCAGAAGATCTGTCAGACGGATGAAGATAAAGATATTTGTATTGGCTTCCAACAATCAAACTTAGTAAACAGCACAGAATAAGAAAAAGACGAGTTGTACATGTACCGTAAAATCAAGTTTCTCCCTGTACAAACCAAACAAAACACCTTAGTGCAGTTACGAATGCTTTCCATAACAAGAATCCAATGCAAACAACTGATAATCTACTTCTGGTAAAATCGAGTTTCTCCCTGTACAGAAAACAAAAACAAAAACCACAACAAAACAAACAAACAACCCCACCTTGTTTCAGTTTTCCATAACAAGAACCCAATAAAAAAAAAAAAAAAACAACAACAAAAAAACACCTGATTATCTGCCACTGTCCTAAAGGAATCGGGTCATATCAAGTTTGTATAATTATACAGGCTTCACACGATTTGCGGAATTCAACCGGAGTTGTTGTCCTCTAACTGGAATACTCTGTGCTATTTTTACGTCAGGACAAGCTGCAGGAACGTCTGTGACATCATGATTACATCAGTAAGCTGAGGAAACAAGGTTGATCTGGCCGATCAGCTTCAACTAAAGATCCAGAACTCTCACAGTCTAATGCTGACAAAGAAAATCAGGGTGGGATGGGGGAGGGAGGAGACAAGAAGAAGAGGGTGGGGTGGGTGTTTAGGGGTTTAAACGTCCTTTTCCACCACATAGGGTGACATCAAAGACGGGGCAACGATGAAAAAGCCAGCACAAATATTTGGCCCCAGCCGGGATCGAACTCACGACCCGAGCATTAGAAGTCCAACGCACTACCATTCGACCACCCCGGCTCCCCGAGAAGAAGAAGGAGAATGTGCAGACAGTAAAAAAAAAAAAAAAAAAACAACTCTCGCGGGAGTGTGACGTAGCCCTGTCAGTAAAACCATTACACGCTGCATGATCTCTTCTTATATTTCTTTCTGACAGTGTCTTATGGTGGACTAGTTCGAGCGTATGGGGGAACTCGGAAGCTCAGGTGGGGAGAGAGAGAGAGAGAGAGAGAGAGAGACTCGCACAGTGCAAACCTTGGGCACTGCCCAACCCTGCGACGTGAGTCTGCTGCAGACGGGCACCAGACCACTCGGCGCGCTCCGCAGATCGAAGACGGCTCGACTACGGCCATACTGCACGCTGACTTGCTGCCTGGGCCAAGCTTCCGGATCCAAACACTCCCCGCTGTCTGATGACTGTGTGTGTCACAGATACACACGCCGGGTCCCGTAGTCCCAAACCACACGGACCTCCATTATACCATCATTCTCATGTTATCCTCATAAAATGATAATACAAATTGCCCAAGCTTCCGAGCCCTTCGTGAATTCCACCCATGGGAGGAACACCTCTAGAGCTAACAAAGAGCTGGGGTAGAAATAGAAATCTTCGGCGGTACGTGACATTAAACGTTGCCACACTGTGGGGCGTCCAGTTGTACAGTCAGTTTGGCTTTGAGTTCGTCAGGTACCAAATGCTGGTCCCAGACCCGCACGTCCTGCCCGGGGCTCCTGCCCTGCCACACACGCAGCTTACAGTGTCGGACCTGACCCAGCGACAAGCTGTACGTGAGGTTGAAGGCGAAGTATCGGGGATCTTGAAGACCAGGTAGATGAAGCCTGACAATGTCTGGTGGGAGGGATCCACTAGTATCTTGGCAATGAATTCTGCGCATGGTTTAAAAAAAGAATAGAAAGATGTCGAAATCTGAAAATATCCGTGGTCTGGGACCCACCACTCTCTTGGCAATGGATCCTGCTGAAATTTAGAACAGATGAATGCAATTCTACATTTCTAAACTTTAAATATTTGGGCTGACGCTTCGCAAAATGTGATCGTAATGTGTTAATGCCCGATGTCTGTGAGAAAGAATGTGTGTAATTCACGTGAGCGTGCGTGTCTGGTTCACTTCGTGGCACTTTGAGCGGAAAAAATGCTACATTTACTGAATGAAACTGAAGGTTTATGGAAGAGCAACTCGCTTTCACGACTGCCCAGTTAGTTGATATAGTTCGCCCGTTAGGGGGTGCAAATGTATACCAGTCAATTTCGTCGATATTTCGCATAAAGTACATTCCTAAAACGAAGTCAGCGGCCACGTGACCACCTCGCCAGACCCCGGACTACATTTGCACCCCCTCCCGCGTTGCGAGGATACAGTCGCCCCCGTTAGTGGACGACTGTTTATGCAGGAATATCGACGGAATTGACTGGGATATATTTGCACCCCCTAACGGGCGAACTATACCAACTGAGCCCCAGTAAAGGGGAACAATCTGCACTGGCTTTAATAGTCACATGGTAGGGATCAAATATGCTACACTGCATTCATTTTGCGTTTCTCTTTTTGCTGTTGTTTTCCATTGTCACTGATGATTTGTATGTGTGCTTTGTTTGTCTGTTTGTTAGTTTGTATCTTTGTTTTTGTTGTTTCGAAAATAGGTTAGTCAGTTGGACGCGTCCGACGGGTACGAACAAAATAAACGAAAGATCGTGTTGCAATTGCTGTTGTTGTCAGTTGTTGTTGTCGTTGTCGTCGTCGTGGGTGTCGTTATTGTTGTCGTTGTTTGCTAACCACCGTTCCAGCGTCATTGTCACCTCCATGAGGGCATGTCGGATTTTCTGTATCCAGTTTCCATTGGCCGGAAGTCTGACACACGGCTCTAGCCACAAGATGGCCGTCTACACAGGTCACGTTGCACACGGCACCACACTGGGAAGGGGACGTCACGCAGATGGCGGGCTGCACCACCATGTTGTCGGTCACACGCCGCTTTGGGCACGTGATCTCTGAGACGCAGGGTACGTTTGGCATAAAGAGACAAGTTTTATGTCGTGTTACTTGTATTAAAACACTTCATGGAACTGTAGCATAATTTGTTATACAACACTTCAGTGTCCGTTTAAAAAAAATCATGTAATTTGCATTTCTGAATTTCTGAATACGCGCTGATGAAGACGATTCATGCCTGATTCAGAAAGGATAGACTGCACTCGCACACACACACACACACACACACACACACACACACACACACACACACACACACACACACACACAACTAAACCAGGCCAAAGCCAGTACTGGTAGGTATCCCAGGATTGGATTTACAATGTTTGTACAGTATTTACAATGCTTCTACAGTATTTACAATGTTTGTACAGTACTTACAATGCTTGTACAGTATTTACAATGTTTGTACAGTACTTACAATGCTTGTACAGTATTTACAATGTTTGTACAGTACTTACAATGATTGCACAGTATTTACAATGTTTGTACAGTACTTACAATGCTTGTACAGTATTTACAATGTTTGTACAGTACTTACAATGCGTGTACAGTAGTTACAATGCTTGTACAGTATCTACAATGTTTGTACAATATTAACAATGTTTGTACAATATTTACAATGTTTGTAAAGTGTTTACAATGTTTGTACAGTATTTACAGTTTTTGTACAGTACAGTATTTCCACTCTATAAAGCAACGACAGTACAGTGTATAGGATGACAGTTGCTAGTTTCTGTCTGTGGCAGATTTCTTCTCTGATCACAAATAGTCTCTATCGCCATGTTTGTCTTTCCACTGGGAGCCGGGGTGGTCGAATGGTAGAGCGTTGGACTTCTAATGCTCGGGTCGTGAGTTCGATCCCGGCTGGGGCCAAATATTTGTGCTGGCTTTTTCATCGTTGCCTCGTCTTTGATATCACCCTATGTGGTGGAAAAGGACGTTAAACCCCCAAACCCCCAAACACCCACCCTTGTCTTTCCACCAACTGTCTTCAAGGTTTTAATTACCAGGTCAGATTGGGCCATCTCATGATAACACCAGCATAGTGCCGGTTGTTGAAACAAACACATTTTGTGTTGACAACAAATCACGAAGTCGGTACTGGTGTGGTCACGTGTTTCTGTCCACGAACCATCTTCCTATCAACCTAGTCTGTTTCCACGGACCATCTTTCAATCATTCGTTATTCGCCATTTTGTTTTTACCCTGTGATTGACGTCTGTGCCAGTTTCCTACTCTCACTGTAAGATAGTGTAGATTTCATTTGACTAAAGTATTGTCTACAGTATTTGGTTCTAACAGGCTTTTAGCTTCTCAATATTGTTATACTGCTTTTTCACAACCTTATTCAACATGTCCATAATATCTGATGTTTTAACAGTCACTGGCATTGTCACTGGGTACGACATCAGTTGCTGCTGATGACGATGAAGCTGCTGTTGATGACGATGATGAAGATGAGGATGAAGGATGCCGTAACGAAGACATTCTATTCATTAACTGTACGGGTCAATATTTGATTCAGCACTGTAAGTACAGGAAATACTGACGGTAGGAAGCCGTAACTCCGGAGATTTCCTCCCTTGGTATGTACACGGTGTCTAAGAAGGATGTTAAGAAGTTAATTAAACTATTTCACACACACACACACACACACACACACACACACACACACACACACACACACACACACACTAATAGGGAGACGGCGGCTTAGAGTGGTGACGTAATAGAAAGCGGGCTGTGCAAACTCCTTTGAAGTTAAAGAAAGTACTGTCAGTACGATCTGTGTTACCAGTCTGTGCTGTTTCACTCTGCACAAACTACGTCATTTCATTACGTTTTTCTAGAGTGACGTCACAAATTGGAGGTCGCTTGAGAATAACGTCACAAAAAGTAACACAGTCATGTTGTGAACACAGGCCTGGTGTAAATATTATTTGACACTCAGATCTCCATCAGCGGAGCATCAACTACATCATGTTTACCTTTCTCAACGTCACTATGACGTCACAAAGAGGACCGTTAGAATGGCGAAACCGGCGCAGATATATAGCACGTCACGAGGGGGGGGGGGGGGGGGTGTCAGACTAGAGTAGAATACAACGTGAATGTTGTGAGGAACTGCGACAACGACAACATTAACGGTCAAACGGGAGGGAAACGGGAAAGGGTGGAGCGGGGAAGGGAGGGATTAAGCGTGTTTGGGTTGTGCATCATCATCATCATCATCACTAGTGACAGGGCTGGAGACAGTAAGTTCACCAACATATACAACGAGTGATGTGGATCGTGACAAGAGTCTCAGTCTGTCTATAGCATTATCATCACCTCCCCAGATCCCCACGACAACAACGACTCGTCTCTCAAGCCCTGTCACAGCCCACCTGTCTGTCACCATGATCTTGTTGTTCACGTTGAGAGCCAGGTTCCTGATGGCAGCTTCATCATCACGTGACGTCACCACCTGTACGGGCAGGCCGCGCGCACGGAGTCTGCTGACCACAGGTAGGTTGTCACGTGGTACGTGACACAGGATGACGGTGTCCCGGTACTGCAGGTCCTGACCTGGTGACACGACAACCACAACAACGGCTCATACACATCGTCTGCTGATAATGGTGGTGGTGGTGTAGTTGTAGTCGTAGTCGCGTCAACCGACCTAACGCTAGCGAGTGTGTGAGCGATGACGTCATGCAAACAACAAACGGTTATCTGTGTGTAAAGTGAGTGAGCGAGAGAAAATCGAGCAAGAGAGCGATAGAGTGAGTGAATGAATGAACGAATGAAAGGGAACGAGCGAGCAGGACAGATCTAAACTCGGTGAGCGAGTGGGTGAGTGAACGAGTGAGTGAGTGGTACACGTGACACATACCCGACTGACCCACCCGCAGCTCCACCAGTAAGTTGACGATGTTGTCCGCACAACCTTCACAGTTCTTTGGCCACTTCCCTGTGTGACCAGGTAATGGTGTGTAACCAGACCACGGTGTCCATGTCCCGTGTCGTAACCTCCTGACCTTGGGGCCGTCTGTCGGGGCGGGGGTGGCGCTGCTGCTGTACCCCAGGACTTTCTGACCATCAATATAACGTGACTTCTCTATTTCGATCAGAACTGCCGGCGGACAGCGCAGTGGGCGGGTGAGGGTTTCCACAGAAACACACGGCGGTACCCGGACACGGTCCACTGCGGCTGCCCACAGGTGCAGGGAGGGAACACGGTTTGACAGGTGAGTGACGAACTCGGAGAACCTGCCGCTAGGGTTGTACCTGTTACTGTTACAGAGAATGGAGAGGGAGACAGTCAGTCAGGGTGTTGGCAGTGACGTCATACTTGTCGGTATTAGGTGGCTGTTAATGACGTTATTTTTGCTTTGCTCTGTCCTTGTTGATGTGTGCCGTCACAAATCAGTATTTGTCGTCATCAGTAGGCAGGGGCGCCGGAAGATGTTGGGGGAGGGGGGGGCAGAATCTAAGGGGGGGGGGGGGGAGAGACGCCAGAGCCAGTGAAAGGAAGGACGTTGCCCGGAGAAAGTGAAAAGCGGGGGGGGGGGGGGGGGGGGGGGGCGTTCAGATGCTGCACAGACAAAAGACTATGGCTTTGCCCCCCCCCCCCCCTTGCCATAGTCACCTGATTTTCCGGGGAGGGGGGGGGGCGGGGGGGGGGCAGCTGCCCCCCCCCCCCGGTTCCGGCGCCCCTGGTAGGTAAAAATCTTGTCTCTTTATGCTCTTCCTCTCTCTCTCTCTCTTTGTGGATGCGTGCGTGCGTATGAGCGTGCGTACATTTGTGTGTGTGTGTGTGTGTGTGTGTGTGTGTGTGTGTGTGTGTGTGTGTGTGTGTGTGTGTGTGTCCCGTCATCCGAAAACAACTTACTATGAGTTGCCATAAACTGCCTCATCGGCGATGATGTAAAGTTCTCCATTATTCGCGGCTGCCGCCAGTTCGTTCACAGCGGTCTTCACGTCTGTCTTGTTGTAAAAGTCGTACATATGGCGGTGGACGCGTGGGGCGGCTGCTGGTGTTGCTATGACGGCAACCTTTAAGGCGTGTATGAGGGCAGTTGAGACAAAGCCGTGTTGGGCGGCTGCTGGTGTTGCTGTTGGACCACCCCCCGGGGCGTGCAGCAGCTGTTGCTCCATAAGTATGATGACGGCACGACTCTCATTGTGTGAACTCAACAAGTGAACGTCCTTTCCCCGCTGCCTCCACTGCATGCCCTTTAGTGTCAGTACCACAGTTTTCCCCGTGCCTATGTGGAAGGAGGGAGGTTTACCACAACATTCCGTTTTTACAGCGGTTTAATCTTACAGTTTCCACATAGTATTTGATATGAATACATGTATTACCATTACTACTACTATAACAACTACAACGTCCACTACAACAAGAACTACTACTACAACTGCTACTATTACAACTAATAAATTCTACTACTGTGTACCAACGCCACTACTACTATTGTGTACCAACGCCACTACTAGTACCACTACGACATCTACTACAACAACTATTACTACACCACCAGTACAACCACCAAGTAAGTAAAGCTGAGAGCGCTCCCTAGATCTAGGAGATGTGTGCTTTGTTTGCAAAGTTTTTAGCCAATATAGGGCAAGGCGGACTTGTCCACTGGCAAACAAAGCACACATCTCTAAGATGTAGGGAGCGCTCTCAGCTTTACTTACTTCCCCTACTTTCAAATTGACCTGATTGAGCGCATGTTTTCGGCTTAAGCGACGCCTTTGTTCCTATTCTATATTAAATGTAAATACACGACATTACACCTAGGCAGTTGCTCCTTCTAAATTATTTAGTCTTTTTCCGCTGAAACCTCTTGCAGAGCTTTAGGGTAGCGACGTCTGCTAGTACTGGAGACGCACCAGTTTATTCTGGGGCAGCCTTTTAGTGCTGGTTGGACGCTGCATCCCTCCGGCTCGTGGGTATCGCCGCATGCTCACCTGATGAGGGTCCCCTTGACCCGAAACCATGGTCGTGAGCGGCTAAAATCACAAATTCATATGGCCTAGGTTGTACCAAAGACCGTAGTCTTTGGTTGTACCGACCATTTTCTTCCCGGTGGGATAGGAATGGGGGCCCTATGAATGGTGAGATACCCTTAGATCTGTTAGACGTTTCAGTAGGATGGTAGATTCCCCCCCCCCCCCCCACTGTGGCTTGTAGCCAATATATAGGGCAAGGCGGACTTGTCCACTGGCAAACAAAACACATATCTCCTTGATCTAGGGAGCGCTCTCAGCTTTAGTTACTTCCCATATATATATAGAAAGAGATATCTATCTATCTATCTATCTATCTATCTATATATATATGTGGACCCTCAACCCACTTCAATACCTGGGGGCCCCCAGAGTAGCACCAAGTCCTGCTGTGGCTCGGGTCTGTTTAACAGCGCCACCTGATCAGGAAACAGGGTTAACACGGCCATCCTGAGACCCGTGTGGGCGATGGCCTCTGTCTCAGTTCTCACCTCCATAGTGCGTCTTGGGGTGGTTACAGTCGGAACCTCTATAGAGGTGGCGGGGCCACAGAACCTGAAACAATGACAGTCGGACATGTCAGGGCACAGACACAGACAGACAGACACAGACACAGACACAGACACACACACACACACACACACACACACACACACACAGATAACACAACACGATGTGGTGCTCATAAGTGTGTACGTACCTCCACAAGGTTAGGTTCATCTTATTACACATCTGCCGGTCACTCCTGCCATATTGACGAGATAGACCAATGTGTGTTTGAACTCATCAGCAGGTTGGGCAATTTTCACCTCTTACTGTGCGGAGACTTAAATGCGCGCATAGCAAATCTGCAGGTCAGACCACAGACGTATAGAGATAGACGCACCGCGGTGCCGGAAAAGTGACGCCGCCGCGAGCCATGTTGCTAGTACCTGGAAGTGCCAGCTGTTTACATAGCGCGCATAGCATTGGTCAGACGCTATCAGCTGTTTACATAGCGCGCATAGCATTGGTCCGCTTTATCTTACGTCACATTTCTGATGACGTCTTTCTAAAGAACTTTATATTTCGAACGAGGCGTCCTATACACAGACCCTCTGAGTTCTGGTATTAGTAAGATGGCCGCGATAGCGACACTCGCAAGCAGCGGTGGCAGCGTGCGGCGGTGCGTCTATCTCTTTACGTCTGTGGGTCAGACCATATGACTATAATGACTTCTCCCCCGTCGCCGACCTAGTGAGCAATGTCTCTCTGCTTTGCGAAGACAGGCGATCACAAGACAAGACACTAAGTAACTTTGGTCAAGCCCTACTTGAATTTTGTCTGTGCTTTGATCTTAAAGTGCATAATGGACAGTCCAAAGTTGACGAACAGGGAATGTTTACTTACATATCAAACCAGGGTAACAGCGTTATTGATTATCTGATCACATCGTTTAGCCTCTCAGATCATATATCCAGTGTTACTGTGGGGTCATGGGTTGAATCCCCCCCCCCACATGCCAGTGGAGGTCGAGGTCGTTGCCAAACCCGCCTCAGACGGTACAAACCCGCCTCAGACGGTACAAATGAATTGCCAGCGACCGTCACAAAATATGTGTGGCAGGACGAAAAGGGGCATGTCTTCATGCAGAATGTAGCGTCAGAGGCCTTTAAACAAGGTATCAATAGGGCGACTGAATTTTTAGGCACTTGCGTTGACGGTGCTGTTAAAGAGTTTACGGACATTATCTTGACTGCAGGTGCATGCATGAAAAAAAAAATCCGCGTAGGTGCCCATGCTAAAGGTAGCAGATCGTACGGTCACGAGTGCTATGAGCAGAAGAGAATTGTCCGCAGATCACTCCGACAGTATAAAATAGAGGAGCAAAGCCCCCTGGGCTCACTTGTGAGATGGGTCAAGGTCATTCAAAAGAGTATGTTTGTAAAGCTCTTATCACTAGCTATCCTGAAGTAAGGTGTCTCTTGTGTTCATAGTTCCTAAGAAAATGGCAACATAACAGTTTTCCCAGGACAGCTTCTGTGACCTTGGGGTCAAAGTCATTCAAATGAGATCTGTAAGTGAAGAGCTTATCAGTGACTATCATTATGCCAAGTTTGACAGCTCTAGTTTTTGCAGTTTCTGTACAAATCGTACTGTAAAATTTCACAACAGACAGCTGTAATGACCTTGAACATGAGTCAAGGTCATTCAAATGGGTATGTCTGCATAGGTCTCTTTGCTGTCTATCATTGTGCCTTGTTTGGTGCCTCTGCTGTTTATTGTTTCTGAGAGAATGCCATGGTTAAGGTTTTGGAAGGTTTTCCGCAAAACAGCTTCTATGGCCTTGACCTTGACTCAAAGTCACTGAATACAGGTATGTCAGTAAAGGTGTTGTCAATGTCTATCATCATGTAAAGTTTGATGTCTCTGGCTTTTCTAGAGTCTGAGAAAATGCTAATGATAAAATTTCCAAACAGACAGCTTTAGTGACCTTGGCCGTGGGTCAAGGTCAGTCATGATGGTATGTTTTGAAAGGTGGTATGGCTGTCTATCAGCATGCCAAGTTTAATGCCGCTGCTGTTCATTGTTTCTGAGAAAATGCAAATGTTAAGGTTTTGGAAGGTCTTCCGCAAAACAGCTTGTATGGCCTTGGCCTTGTTAAGGGTTACTGCGGACACACAGACAGACAGAAACACACACACACACACACACACACACACACACACACACACACACACACACACACGGACACAGACAGACGACGGAGGGTTATTACATAGACTCACTTTGTTACACAAGTGAGCCAAAAATCTAAAAGCGAGCAAGACAGAGATACTTAGCACGCTTTGCGGAGACAATACAAGTCCTTGCTGAGGTTCAAACAAAAACCGTTTAAACGCGAAGAGGTGAGCAGGCAGGTTGCAAAGCAATCTGAAAGACTCTCGGGCCAACACCAGGAGAAAACAAGCGGTCACTAACAATATATCTAAAGAGAAGTGGTTTGCCCACTTCAGCAATCTGCTAAATACAGGACAGTGTGAGCCTCAGGATGAGTTGTCTAGCTCTGATGAGGAAGGTGATATCCTGAATAACAAAATCACCCGTGCCGAAGTGACACTGGCCATTAGGAAGCTTAAATGCGGTAAAGCTGCCGGGCCAGATGAAGTGATAAATGAATTTTTAAGCCGGGCACCAGAGACAGAAAGTGTAGGGTTCCTAGTAAAGTGCTTCAATGCCCTGTTCAATTCCGGGGTGTTCCCTCAGGAATGGACCAAGTCAACTATTTTGCCTATGTACAAAAAAGCAACGACCCTGGAAACTACAGTGGGATCTCGCTACTCAGCGCCCTCTCTAAGCTGTATACATCCGTTTTGAATAGGAGGTTAACAATGTGGGCTGAGCACCACGGTGTGATTACAGATGCACAAGCCGGCTTTCGGGTACGGTACTCAACCACGGACCATATTTTCACCTTGTACGCGGCCATCCAGAAACAATTTACAAAATCCAAACTGTACGTTGCCTTTGTGGATTATTTTAATTTTTTAAAGCGTACGATACGGTGAACCACAATATATCGTGGGCAGTGTTAGCAAGGACAGGGATCCTGCACACCTCCTCACAGAGACTTGGTCTGACGGTGAACACAAACAAAACTAAGGTTGTGGTGTTTCGCAAAGGAGGGCGACTTGCCCACCGTGAGAAATGGCACCTTGGTAACCAAGAACTAGACATTGTGAATTCATACAGTTACCTGGGGCTAGAATTTAGCACAAGACTCATTTTCAATGTCGCTACAAGCGAATTTATCACAAGAGCCAGGAGAGGTGTCACAGAGATAGTAAGGTCACTGAAGAGTTATGGATGTGTGTCATGCGAAATATTTTTCAAACTTGTCGACGCCCAGATAGTGCCCTCCCTGCTGTATGCAGCAGAACTGTGGGGGTACAAGTCCTATGAAAGCATTGAAAGGGTGCAGCTGTATGCATGCAAGCGCTTTTTAAATGTGTCAGTAAGAACCCCAAACGACATGGTGTTGGGTGAGTTAGGGAGATATCCGTTGTTTATCCGCAGCACAGTGTGTACAGTATTGGTTTAGGTTGTTAAAACAGCATCACACCCGTTACTCCGCGCAAGCGTACCGCATGCTACTGAATTTGCACGAGAGAGGTCATGTGAACTGGGTCACGCACGTGCAGTCATTCTTGTGTGACTGTGGCTTTGGCCTCGTGTCAGTGGTTGTATGGAGGAGTTGGAGATGATAAACGGTTTCTGTTTGAATTCAAGGAACGCTTACGTAGTAATTTTGCCTTGGGGGTGGCAAATGCATGTTGAAAATAGCCCCCGATTTTCTTTGTACAAAAACTTCAAGAGATGTATAAGCCAAGAACCGTATCTGTCAGTCATCCAGGACAGTGTATTTAGAACAGCTCTATCAAGGTTTAGAATGGGTGCCTCCCCCTTTGACAGTCACAGATACCGTTATTCCGACGTACCATCCCAGCGCATGTGTCCTTTCTGCCTGGAGTGTGTAGAGGATGAGATACACGTACTGTTTGTCTGCCCTGTGTACTCCGATATAAGACTTAAATACCTGGGTACTGTGGTTATAGACGAAACTACCTTGGAGCAGCAGTGTGTGTCATTACGCAGGACAACGGAGCTCTAAACCCAGCAAAGTTCGTTTTCTGTGCTGGTCAGCGACGTCAGTCTCACACAGCTGGTGTGATGGCCATTGGAATATAGATCTTCAGGACACCAAGAGTGACGTGCTTGAGTTGACTATGTAAGGGATGGCGATGGCGAAGGAGGAGGGGGGGGGGTGTATGTGTGTGTGTGTGTGGGGGGGGGGGGGCATAGCCTGAGTGTACACTGACTTGTATTTGCAAGGTAACCAACCCAATATCCAGGATTCGATTTGTGCGTTTGTGTGTTTGCGCGCGCGCGCGCGCGCGCGCGTGTGTGTGTGTGTGTGTGTGTGTGTGTGTGTGTGTGTGTGTGTGTGTGTGTGTGTGTGTGTGCTCGCGCACCCCGAAAAGCGACGGCATGCACGTCTATTTAGTATTTCTTTACTCAAAGTTTGCAAGGTAACTTGATAGCCAGGGCCCGATTTGCTGTTGGTGTTATTGTTGGCTTTCGTCGTCGTGTTGCAGTGTCAGTGTATCAGTATGTGCGTGTATGTGTGTCATACGGCAAGTGCGAGTTTGTGTGTGTGTCAGCGTCAGCGTCAGTGGTGTTCAGCTAGGGGATCATGCGAACGAGACGATCGTGAGTGTGTGTGTGTGGGGGGGGGGGGGGGGGCAAAGCGTGTTACACAGCGTAGTAATATAGATTTCTTCCTGTATTTGTAATCCTTTTGTATAGTTTGTATTGATTTTCAAGTGATAATGGCATTTAGTAATAGTAATATCACGATACATGTACGTAAAATTATCTGCTTTGTGACGGGCCGATGGCCTGAACAATAAAGAATTGAAAGATAAAGAGGGTCGGGGGCAGGAGGATGTTTAAGGGTTTAACGTCCTTTTCCACCACATAATGGTGATACGAGGGCCACTCATTACGTTTTGCAACCTGGCTTTTCAAGAACACGTACAACCAATCTGTCTACTCAAGATTTTGGAAGAACCTCCCACCAGCTTGTACACAATTTGCCATCCCCACAAACCAGCAGTCCATGACACCCGACCACGCTGACTGGGGTAGGTCCAAAATAAGACCCTCGAACAATGCTCGGGCATCTTCTGGAAGCACTTCTGTTTCTTTTGAATTTCACATGTGGGTTCTCACCTGGGAAGACCCACACCGCCGACTGTTGCTTCGTCTCGGGGTCGTATTGGTATTCCCAGGTTTCGTCTCCTGTTACAATGTCCCAGACCCGAGGGGACCTTCCTCCGTCAAATTTTCTTAGCATGTGGGTGCACCAGTCCACCCTACCACGCCTCTGCTCTTCACTCAGGTTGCAGGGCACCCAACGGGCACAACGTTTCCTTATGCCAAGGCAGTCGTGAAGAATACAAATGAGATCTCCCGATGAAATCTTCATGATATCCTGTATTTCAGCGTACATCATTTTTGGGTCCTTAATCAGGGATTCTACCCTAGAGACGTTTTCTGGGGTAACGGTCGTTGCATTCGACCACAAGGGTCATCGTCTTCAACTGTTGTCTGGCCAGACATGAACTGTCGGAACCACCTGAACACAGTGGCTTTGGGCGGAGATTGATCTCCAATACAGTTTTTTAAACTTTGAAAGCAGCCCTGAAAAGATTTTTTCCCGGCAGTAGTCATAAAACATCATGGCTCGAAAATCCCTTCCAGAAAGGTCAACACTGCTGGCAAAAGACCCGTCACCCTTACCGGACATTTTGTTGCATGAAATATAATCGGTTGTACGGAATCAAGAAAATTTTTTGGTCATAAGTATTATGAAACTGGTCTTCAATATGATGTAAACAGAAAAGTTGTGGCGTCATTAGTTCGTCCAGGTTGCAAAACATAATGAATGGCCCTCGTATCAAAGACTGAGGGCAACGAAAATCAACAACAACAACAACAAATTCACGGGAATCGAACTCACGACCCGAGCATCGAAAGTCCAACCCTCTACCGCTCCACTGTCCAGGCTATACACGAGAGAGAGAGAGAGAGAGAGAGAGAGAGAGAGAGAGAGAGAGAGAGAGAGAGAATAGTTGTCTCCCATCCTTTGAAACTGATCATAATTATTTTAATGATCATTTACAGGGAAAGTGCTGTCCACCCACCTGGCGACCAGTCTCTCATAGACATCGTCTGTCATGTTTGTGTCCTGGCCGTGGTCTGTCACACTTCGTTCCCACCACTCGGAACTGTCGGCACAAAGACAGCGGGCCACGGCGGCAGCGGTATCTGTTGCTCCCACACATTGACAGAGGTCCTGTAACACACACACACACACACACACACACACACACACACACACACACACACACACACACCGTCAGAGAAAGAGAGAGAAGGTGGGCGGGTGTATGGGTGTAACGTGTACAGCGAGTAAAACAGTTTTTAGGAGAAATACATCAAAAGTCAAATTTGAGTTTGTTGAAAATTTTAGCAAACATCTTGTGTCACGTGTAGTGTGGTTGTTACCTACTTGTAGGTGAAACCATGAAACTGACAGTAGAATCCGATCTCAGTCACCTTACTTGATAAATCACACACCAAAACAAGAGACTGCCAAAACCAGACGGCATTCTGCTCAAACTCATGACGTCCGTTTGAGCACACACAAACATACACACACACGACCATGCTACTACATACATATATCAAGTAATACTAAAAAATATAAAAATTAAAGAACAATAAGGGGAAAAACAAAGGATGTGATAGATGAGCAATGCAAATAAATCTTGAGATGTTTTTACAGTTTTAAAACAAAAACTAACAAAAACAACAACAACACGTGATGTGAATAAGTACTGGGATTTTCTTTGACCCAAATACAAAATCCTACAGAGTACATGTAGTGTCAAGCCCATTACGAGCTGTTCACCAGATGTGTTAGTAGTCTGGCCTTGAAAGATCCAACCGAGGGTGCTGATGTGATGTCTTTTGGAAGTGTGTTCCATGCGTGTGCCCCTGAGTAAGAGAGGGAGGCTTTTGAAAATATCTACACGAGGCTTCGGCACCACGAAATCGTTTCTCAGTGTTCGGTACGGCACTTGAGAGTGCGTGAATAGACTAGTGAAATATGCGGGGGGGGGGGGGGGGGGGGGGGGGGGGGTTCGAAAATGTTAATTTTTTGCATCAGGATTATTTTGTTAAGTCTGAGTTGTTTCCGTACGGGCAGGATACCCAATGATTTAAATTTGTCATCGGGCTAAGTGAGCACATGCTTTTGTCTATAATCAGTCTATAATCGCTCTTCTGTGTCCCGGGTAAAGCAGATAAGTTCAAGTGAAGTGACTTGCGGAGGGCTGAAGACCTGCAGACACAATTTTTCAGTCTGATCAAAAACAGCTGTTACACGCACCGACCGACACGGCGTGCAGCGCGTGAGCGCGCAGATATTACATAACACGTCAGAGCGACTGTTGCACTGTCCAGTTCCGAGAGTGACCGCTACACAGAACACAGTAGTAACAGTTATCAAATTACTATAACCGCGGAGCACTGAGCACAATGTCTTTCAGAACATAAAATCCGGTCGACAACACCTATAATATTATAGTCTTCAAAATGTAAATCTGTAAATGTGTGTGTGTGTGTGTGTGTGTGTGTGTGTGTGTGTGTGTGTGTGTGTGTGTGTGTGTGTGTGCTAGTAACGTGACAGAGACTTCAGTATGCGGTCAGCTGCAAGGCGCACAATACGTTCTGATTCCAGGTCAGATGTAAGATCTGACTGACTCGTTGCAGGTCCATCATACACCTCACGATGTCCGTGCATATAGTCAAAATACTGTTTGTCTGCACGGGATGGGGCTTGACTATGTAGGTCGTGGAGGGAGGGCTGGAAGTGGGTGGGGTATCCTCTGTGTGGTCCCGGATGATGGTGTACAGATGTGGAGCCACGAGCGTTCTTGGTGGACATTCAGTGTGACAGGAACCTGTAGGTAATTGTGATGCTTGTCCCTGTCGAGCCATAACACGTTTATGTCAGGAGATACAGATTCAGAGAGAGAGAGAGAGAGGCATACAGACAGACAGACAGAGTCAGAGAGTCTGAGACAGTTTGTTAGTTAGTTAGGGATATACGCAGAGAGAGAGAGAGAGAGAGAGACGGACAGAGTCAGAGAGACTGATACAGAGTTTGTTAGTTAGTTAGGGCTTTACGCAAAGAGAGAGAGAGAGAGAGAGAGAGAGAGAGAGAGAGAGAGAGACGGACAGTCAGAGAGACTGATACAGAGTTTGTTAGTTAGTTAGGGCTTTACGCAAAGAGAGAGAGAGAGAAAGAGAGACGGACAGAGTCAGAGAGACTGATACAGAGTTTGTTAGTTAGTTAGGGCTTTACGCAAAGAGAGAGAGAGAGAGAGAGAGAGAGAGACGGACAGAGTCAGAGAGACTGATACAGAGTTTGTTAGTTAGTTAGGGCTTTACGCAAAGAGAGAGAGAGAGAGAGAGAGAGAGAGAGAGAGAGACGGACAGAGTCAGAGAGACTGATACAGAGTTTGTTAGTTAGTTAGGGCTTTACTCAGAGAGAGAGAGAGAGAGAGAGAGAGAGAGAGAGAGAGAGAGAGAGACGGACAGAGTCAGAGAGACTGATACAGAGTTTGTTAGTTAGTTAGGGCTTTACGCAAAGAGAGAGAGAGAGAGAGAGAGAGAGACGGACAGAGTCAGAGAGACTGATACAGAGTTTGTTAGTTAGTTAGGGCTTTACGCAAAAAGAGAGAGAGAGAGAGAGAGAGAGACGGACAGAGTCAGAGAGACTGATACAGAGTTTGTTAGTTAGTTAGGGCTTTACGCAAAGAGAGAGAGAGAGAGAGAGAGAGAGAGAGAGAGAGAGAGACGGACAGAGTCAGAGAGACTGATACAGAGTTAGTTAGTTAGTTAGGGCTTTACGCAAAGAGAGAGAGAGAGAGAGAGAGAGAGAGAGACGGACAGAGTCAGAGAGACTGATACAGAGTTTGTTAGTTAGTTAGGGCTTTACGCAGAGAGAGAGAGAGAGAGAGAGAGAGAGAGAGAGAGACGGACAGAGTCAGAGAGACTGATACAGAGTTTGTTAGTTAGTTAGGGCTTTACGCAGAGAGAGAGAGAGAGAGAGAGAGAGAGGCATACAGACAGAGTCAGAGAGACTGATACAGAGTTTGTTAGTTAGTTAGGGCTTTACGCAGAGAGAGAGAGAGAGAGAGAGAGAGAGAGAGAGTTCTTGTTACGGTCGTGGCTGTGCCTTTTTGTTTGTGTTGTGTTTTGTATGCTGTAGGATAACAGCTGTAATGTTTTTTGTAGTTTAGTGAGACAGAGAAGTTGCTATGTTTTGTTCATATTCTGTTTTAGTAATGTAGATCTGTTTCCCGTGATCCAGAAGTTTCTATTGTTATCACGAGTATTCGAGAGGCGGTGACCTTGTTTTGACTGTAGCTATTTCTCGCCTCGGGCAGTGGCGCGCACTTAGGGCCTAGGGCTGAGTCGCTCGGAAATCTCGTGCAAATCGCTTTGTTCTGGCCTGTTTACGATTAGAAGGTGTTATATAACGCGCCTAGGTTCGGCGGGCAGGTACTTGATTATTCTGGATTCTTCTTTAGTTTTAAAATAGCAATAAGGTGATTCACGCTTTGATTTTTGATTGGTTCTAATATAAGAGTGGTCCAGAATGTACTAGAATGCCGTTACTGTATATAAGGCCCGGAGATGTTTGCGTGTGTGTGTGTGCACGAGAGAAGCTTGTATTTGCGAAGTGTAACACCAGAGAAGTGCTGTAATAAACTCCAGTCGGTTATAACCTTTCTACGCGCTCACGTGTTTTCTGTGAGTGAAGAGAGACAACGTGCGGTCCACAAGAACTCGCTACGTGAGGATTTGTTCGCCTGTGTGTCATCGTCCTACCTCGATAAGACGACGGGCTCCCCAACACATCTCCACACGTAACAGTTCTCACCTGTTCAGTCTGGAGGTCGGTACGTAAAGCTGTCATCAGTTGCTGGGATGTGATGTTTGGCAGCATCAGTATTCTTGTCACGTTGACGGGCGCCAGGTCTGACACCAGTTGCCTCAGAGTAACGTCGGCCTTCTTCAGCTGCTTCACGGCTTTCTTCACTCTTGTCACTATCGCCTGGTCCGTGGTGTGCTGGGGGTCGGCTCCCACTGATTTCACTTCACCAACTATCATACCGTGATTACGGCTAATTATCAACACATCAAAGTCACCGTCTTGACGTTTGGCGGGTCGTGGGAGCAGACGGGTAGCTGCTGCAGTGATTGGATCGACTTGGTTGTCCAGGTATTTTCTGAACTCTAACTGGGACAGTACCATCATGACCTCCTGCCTCCTCTCCGCCAGTCGCCGAATGGACTGCAGAACTTGCTGCATGGCGCGATCGTCCGCCATGTCACTGCCTTGAACCCGGGGCAGCGGACCGGCGGGGACTGGCTGGTCAGGCCACACTCGGGATGCTAGAGGTGGGGGGTTAGGCTGAGGGGGAGGACCGCTGGGAACGGGGTTAACGGGAACGTGACCGGGCGTTGGGACGAGTACGGTCTGTCCGCCGACACTCTCAACATCGTACTGCACTCTGTTGAAGTGAAGCGGAGGGAAGAAGTAGGTTTGGCTGTGGAGGTTGGGGTACCAGTCATGTACAGACTGAAGCCAGAGCTTTTCGGCAACATCCACTGGTGTCTGAGGCTGACTTGTGCCTTGTGCTGTCTGTCTAGAGCCCTGAGGCTGACTTGTGCCTTGTGCTGTCTGTATAGAGCCCTGAGGCTGACTTGTGCCTTGTGCTGTCTGTATAGAGCCCTGAGGCTGACTTGTCCCTCGTGCTGTCTGTATAGAGCCCTGAGGAAGACTTGTGCCTTGTGCTGTCTGTCTGGAGCCCTGAGGCTGACTTGTGCCTTGTGCTGTCTGTCTGGAGCCCTGAGGCTGACTTGTGCCTTGTGCTGTCTGTCTAGAGCCCTGACGCTGACGCCTACCTATAGACATTTTTTTTCAAATAATTATTATTATATCATTAATTCCGTCAGTTTTATTTAGCCACGAATTAATCTGTGTGGCTTGCGCGGCTGAAAACCCTAAAAAGTCACTCACTCTCCCGTCAGTTTTACGGAGAATTGAAAATCACGACATCTCTCGAACCCCCCCCCCCCCCCCTTTCTTCCCCCCCCCCCTCAAGATAAATTATTTGTAAAGGCGTTTTAAAAGGATTGAAATTATAAAGCCTCACATAAAATTGTGGCTGATTTTTGGCGTTCATTATTATATCTAACTGAAATTCAGGACCTTTTTCTGGGTAGCGATATCATATGAAATGGCTACTAACTCTAGCTGACAATATTTGATATTTTACACAAAACAATTTAAACATCAATCTCAACCCACCATGGCAAACAGTTCACATGACTCCAACTATGCTAAAACTTCAATGACTGTTGTGATGTCAGCACCATGGTAAGTATGACTGTTGTGATGTCAGCACCATGATAAGTATGACTGTTGTGATGTCAACACCATGATAAGTATGACTGTTGTGATGTCAGCACCATGATAAGTATGACTGTTGTGATGTCAACACCATGATAAGTATGACTGTTGTGATGTCAACACCATGATAAGTATGACTGTTGTGATGTCAACACCATGATAAGTATGACTGTTGTGATGTCAACACCATGATAAGTATGACTGTTGTGATGTCAACACCATGATAAGTATGACTGCTCCAGACTTAAGGACTTTACTTCATAACTCCCTATTTTAAAGACGCCAGCGCAACTGTAGATGTTCTAAATGTATTACATATGTAGAGACATTCAATTCCAAACACCCGTACATACGCCTCGTTAAAAGAGGGGAATTCGAAATACAAAAAAGTGGCCGAAACTAAGCATCATTTTTAATCCTTAGCGTTTAGTTTTACAATGTGTAAAAGAGGTGCCTTGCCCACAAATTTAAGCAAGTTCTGTATTCTCTTCCACCGGGTCTGACGCTTAGGTTCACTCGTGTCTTGTCCTCCTGTCTGATGTTCACTCGTGTCTTGTCCTCCTGTCTGATGTTCACTCGTGTCTTGTCCTCCTGTCTGATGTTCACTCGTGTCTTGTCCTCCTGTCTGACTGGCACTTGCACCTTGTACAGTGTCGCCAGATCTCCCACACTCAGTGTGACTTGCAGCCTGTGAGCGCCGAGAACCGTGTGGACCGGGACAGTTCTTTGCCATGTGTCCCATCTGTTGACACTTGTAGCACCAGGCATTGGGACAGTTGTTGGAGATATGACCGGGCTGTCCACACGTGTAACACACTCCCCGACTGCCCGGGGGTGGGGGGCCCTGTCGTCGCATGATGTCTGGAATACAGACAAAAAATGTTCAAGTGAACACACACACACACACACACACACACACAGAGAGAGAGAGAGAGAGAGAGAGAGAGGGCCTTTGGTGTCGCCCGAGTGATAGGTAAGCCTCCAACACAGACATGACATTGTTCGATTAACTATGGGAAAAAGGACCATGATTATCAGATTCAATGCAAACCCGTCATAAACCCGACACAGGTCGCCTGTTTTGCTCTCATATTCTCTGGAGACTGAAACAATCCCACAACAATATAACCCCAACAAGCAACACTTGTAAATCAATCATTACTAGTTCCTTTTCCAGCCGACGTGATGTAAATGTTCACGAAATGAAAACAGCCTCGGTAACACAAGTGACAACTTGCCTGTGCCACGTAAACATCATTCTATTTAAAAAATGAAATGACAGGAAAGACATGCGTGTTTTCATATTCTAGTATGTCAACCCATAGTTTTCTTTCTGAAACTACTTTCCTCAGCAAGAAAAAGTCATCGAAAACAATGTCAAAGAAACACTGATATCACAACAAAACAAGAGCAACACCAACCACTGTTTAAACAGAGCTTACATGATTAGTTCTCGTGGTTTACGGCGAGACTAACCCCGAGATGGTTCAATTGCTTGTGTAGCTACCGGGCCTCCACCCCAACCCAATCACCCCCACCAGACCATCCTCAATCGGCCCCTATACGAAAATCCTACAGGAAATTGCTGTGAAGAATAACAGTCATCAGTTTATGTGGGTCTCCCCTCCCGTCTCTCTCTCTCTCTCTCTCTCTCACACAGGGGGAGTGACTCGTCACTCACCCCCACCCCACCATCCCCAGTAGGCCCCTATACAAAATTTCTGTGAAGACCAAGTCATCAGTTTATGTGGGTCTCCCCTCCCGTCTCTCTCTCAGACTCTCACAGGGGGAGTGACTCGTCACTCACCCCCACCCCACCATCCCCAGTAGGCCCCTATACAAGAGATGAGAGGAAGGACAGAGCGGCTAAATTCGGGAGGTTTTAAAGAGAAAGAGACAGGCGAATGGGCTGGTGAGGGATAGACAGAGAGGTAGGAAGGAAAATTCCTTAGTTGCCAATGAAGACAACATGCCTGGGATGCAGATGGAGAGTTGGAGACCGCCCCGACACGGAACCTCCCCGCCGTCAGGCGGTTTGGGAAAACAACGCACCAGAGAGGGGTGCGTTGTGAAGGTCTTCAACATGACAGGTGTTCAGCAGCACCAGCAGGGCACTGCGAGCAAAGCCCGCCAGGGTGAAGACCAGGTGGGGGGAATCCAGTGAAGTCGGCCTTCAGAAACGACCCTCAGATGTCTCACTGGGCCAAGGGTCAGCAGACACCCGCTTACTGACCTCCCCCCGGAGGAGATTTTAAGAGAGCAAAAGACAGGTGAATGGACCGATGGAGGCAGAAATAAGAGTAAAGAAAGAGCAAAAGGGCAAGCTAAGCGAAATCAGCCCCGCCACGTGAAGGCGAACCCATGGGGCCGTTTAAGTCAGAACAAAAATCATTTTGACTGAAGGATTTGAAGGAACGGTAGGTGATACAAGTGTGGTCATTTTTTTTTTTTTTTTTTTTTTCGTTTTCGGAATTTTCACTGATAGATTACAGACAACTGGGTAGTGGTCACTGACACTAAGGATGGGAACACTGGCGTCAGATATCGCTGCTGGGCTGTTTGTGTATATATTATCAATCAACGTAGAAGACGATGGGGTAATTCTAGTTGGTGACGAAACCATCATTCTGAACTAAACCAAACATTGATGACGTTGCAGCCCACGCTGGGTGTGGTTTTAATAGGTCTATGTTAAAGTCACCCATGAGAAGAGTATTAGCTCTACGGAGTCCACTTACTTTATCAGTCGAGATTGTTCGAAAAACTATCATACCAATCAAAATTTGCCGACGGGTTTCTGTATAAAACGCCAACGAAGAACGGTTGGGACTTTTTTTTCCTAGTTCTAACCAAATACGTTCGACATCGTCAATTTCAAGATCTGTACGTCTGGTAGTAAGATGCTGAATGGTGTTATGAATATATACGGTCATACCAGTCTGACCGGGAGATGACGCATCGCGTCTGACTACAGAATAATTAGGGATAGTGATGTCTGCATCGTCTACATTAGAATTTAGGCGCGTTTCACTCAGACCAAAAACAGGGTGAGTGAGTGAGTTTTTAGGGCTTAAAGCCGCGCAAGCCACAAAGACTAATTCGCGGCTGAGTGTGCCTGCACTACATGAAAAAAACAAAAAATGTAACGTTGGACAAAGGATGCAAGCTGGTCTACGGGGCTATATAAACCTAGGACATACAGGGGAGTGAGTGAGTTTTTAGGGCTTAAAGCCGCGCAAGCCACAAAGATAGGACATGCAGGAGACGCTGCACCTTCATGCTAATTTCTCGAACTCCCGGTTACAAAAAAGCGTAGAAAAGAAAAGAATAGGTAAAACAAAGATAAATACTAAGCGCATATACAGCAAATATTGCAACTTATCATCTCCTAGGCGCAATAAACCAATTCGCAGCATAAGCCCAACATCACTTATTCCTAACCACTGGTAGTGCAGACGTAAGTGAGGGGTTAAAAAGAAGAAATATAGATGAAAGGGCCGAACTCAGAAATCAGCTGAGGGAAGAGAGGAAGGACAGAGCGGCTAAATTCGGGAGGTTTTAAAGAGAAAGTTACAGGTGAATGGGCTGGTGAGGGATAGACAGAGAGGTAGGAAGGAAAATTCCTTAGTTGAAGACAACATGCCTGGGAGGCAGTTGGAGAACAGACCGCTCCAACACGGAACCTCCCCGCCGTGAGGCGGTTTGGGAAAACAACGCACCAGAGAGGGGTGCGTTGTGAAGGTCTTCAACATGACGGGTATTCAGCAGCACCAGCAGGGCGCTGCGAACAAAGCCCGCCAGGGTGAAGACCAGGTGGGGGGAATCCAGTGAAGTCGGCCTTCAGAAATGACCTTCAGATGTCTCACTGGACCAAGGGTCAACAGACACCCGCTTACTGACCTCCCCCGGAGGAGATTTTAAGAGAGCAAAAGACAGGTGAATGGACCGATGGAGGCAGAAGTAAGAGTAAAGAAAGAGCAAAAGGGGTGGGCAAGCTTGGCGAAATCAGCCCCGCCGCGTGAAGGCGAGCCCATGGGGCCTCAGACCAAAGACAGAAACAGAAGACAGAAACGAAGTGTGATTATTAAGAAATAAAGACACATCATGTATTTTGTTGTACAGATGATACACATTTTAATGACCGACGCGCAACTGAGTTTTGCTGGCAATAGTTTGTTTTTCCCATCGGGTAAGTCACTGAATAGAGAAACAAAATAAAAAAATAAAATGTGTGCTATGATGCAAAAGAAACCGTAAATAAGCATGCACAAAACAAATTAACTATAAACTTTAACCGTGCTTATACGCTAAACAAGTGAATACAAATACAAATAGTGGAAGCGACTAACAAGTCTACAGAAGGAAGAAATAGTGAGATGCAAGAAACATGTAAAGTTAAAACAAAAACGAAAGAAAAAAAAATAGTATAATACTGCAGAACTGGGAGGGATTCACTCTACATGAAATTTTCCGAAACTCACACTTAAAGTTTGTCTCTGCACAAGCACAGTCCAGTCAGGTCACTACTGTAATAGTCGGTTGTCAAGCACTGTTTGAATATGAAATGTGCACTTTTTTCCCTTTACTACAACGTTGATTCGAGCGTAGACAGTTTGTTCGTACACTACACGCTGTGTGTATCCTGTAGGGAACACAATAGTTGTCACAGTTCAGTGGCAATAAATCCGTAGGCCAGCACCAAGAGTCTTCACATGAACAGAGGCACTACTCTCTCTCTCTCTCTCTCTCTCTCTCTCTCTCACACACACACACACACACACACACACACACACAAATGATAGGAATTCTGATGTTCGTTAACAGACTACCTTACTGAATGAACGGTTTCATTAGCTGATCTAGCAACTTTAGCGCCTGAGCCGGATCTGAGGGGACCGTGGGAGACTGTTCCCAACCTCTAGAACGCGGTGGGGTCACGCTGGCTTTAGGTGTGGCGCTGCTGGCGTGAAGAGATGGAAAGTTGAGGTTGGGCTATCGTGACCCCTCTCAGGACCCGGCGGACGAAAGCCAGGCGGCGGTGAAACAGTGCAGACGTGAGGGGTTAAAAAGAAGAAATATAGATGAAAGGGCCGAACTTAGCCCAGCGTCCCCTTTTTGGGGACGCTTACAGTTCGGAACCACTGCTCAAACCCGAATGCATTTCTACATCAAACATTGGTTGCTAGTCAAAGAGAAGTGCATCTTACGCACATAAATACAGGTTTCATGTAATTTCCTTTGGAAATAAGTTTTTGCAGACCATTTGCAGACCATTTTACACTGAAAAAAAGATCATCGGACTGGCAAACTATAAAAAGCAGGTCCATATCTTTTATATTTTGCTACTTTTTAATGGTATCAAAGAAGAGAAAATGTTAATTGATATCTAATCTAAAATTGTGTCTCTCAGATTTTGATTAAAATGCATAGTATGCGTATGGCATGTTCAGAAGAAGCATCCCAAAAAAGGGACGAGAGGGTAGGGAGTTTTGTAACATGTAAGTTATGAAGGTGCTATGTTTTTCTCATGTCTGTGACCGTGAATGATGTCATCACTATGCTGGAATATAAAGAGGTCTTTTGGACTGCTACAATTTATTTGGAACCATCACCTAAAAACGTCATGTGATGACGTCACAGATGAAGATCGTGCCGATGATAAGGATAGAGGGACTAAATATTGACAATAATCAGCTCATGACTAAGACAGCTCTAGAAGCTGTTGCCACAAGGAATGGCATCCGTATGGTGCCGATTCAGAGCAATACCAGTCAGCAAGGGGGAATCAATGAACCTGGCTGCTGTTTGTTGGGCTGTCGCGCAGACCTACCTGGCTGATGGGCCCATGCCAAGAGGAGCTGGACGCTCGAGCGCAAGAGACAGATGTCTGATGCCTGAGCGCAAGAAGCAGACGACTTGCCCTCGACGAAAAAGTGCCACCTACCGTCCGCTTTGATAGAAGAGAGATCGTGAGCCATAGTCGCCGCAACATTACTGGGGGTGTTTGAGGATTTAACGCCATAATCCATCACATATGGCTGATATCAAAGACGGTTCAACAAATATAAGACAAATATTTGGCTTCAGTCGGGATTTGAACTCACGGCCTGAGCAGTCAAAGCACAGCGCTCTGCCATTCTGCTTTTATGGCTCCGACACAGCTACTCGGTGCAGCATGTTGTCATGTAGTGTCAAGCTGGACCGTAGGACAAATACACGTACTTTGCCGAGGTGCACATTAACGCTCTCCATGCTAACAGTTTTTACATATGATTGCTTCCCTTTGACCGATAGAAACCCGGTTTGCTAGCGCAGTATTTAGTTCTTCAGTTTATGATATCATGACAGAATAAAATAGAAAGTTGGCGATCCCGTAAACAGGACCTCTGCAGCCAAACGTTGTGAACATGAGGTCACCAAAAGGGGGAGGGGGGAGTTTAACGTTCTAACGTTCCACCCCGTATGGGAGGAGTATCAAAGACGGCCGGGGCAATGAGAAAAAGGCTAGCACAAATATTCGGCCCCAGCCTGAACTCGAATTCACGACCCGAGCATTGAAAGCCCATCGCTCTACCATTCGGCTATCCCTGCCCTTCCCTCCCTCCCACCCCTGCCCTCCCTCCCCTGGGGACCTTAGCATGGAGAGAGTTAAATGACTGGTGCATTGCCGATTAAAGTCTGCAAATAATTTGATTTCTACCTGAATGCCCATGTTGCCATAACATGTCTAATCCGTCTAGATAGTAGATTTTGAGGTAAACCTGTTACAGTAAGTTTAACTTTATTAATTTCATCGTCAAAATCTCCACCTACACCTCCATTTTTGATCCCATGCACTATTTTTGCACTGTATATGGATATTTGTTCGAGATTAATTCATATGACTTCAAAAAAGAATAAGTATAAGCCTCCCTGTTTCATCTTGGAGTCTTCATGTAATGTATGAAAAACCCTACCCTCTCGTGCCTTGCGTCCCATTTTTGGGACGCACCTTAAGGCCATGCTAACTTCAAGAAATCAAGAAATTTTTCGCAATTACTCTTCGATATGTTCACTTTGCATTAAATGCAATGTGTTTAACTACTTTTACAAAAAAATAAAAATTCAGGCATTAATGGGTTAGAAATCAGCTGAGAGATGAGAGGATCGAAGGACAGAGCGGCTAAATTCGGGAGGTTTTAAGAAAGAGAAAGAGACAGGCTGGTGAGGGATAGAAAGAGAGGTAGGAAGGAAAATTCCTTAGTTGCCAATGAAGACAATATGCCTGGGATCAGTTGGAGAATAGACCGCTCCAGCACGGAACCTCCCCGCCGTGAGGCGGTTTGGAAAAAACAACGCACCAGTGAGGGGTGAGTTGTGAAGGTCTTCAACATGACACGTGTTCAGCAGCACCAGCAGGGCGCTGCGAACAAAGCACGCCAGCGTGAAGACCAGGTGGGGGGAATCCAGTGAAGTCGGCCTTCAGAAACGACCCTCAGATGTCTCACTGGACCAAGGGTCAACAGACACCCGCTTACTGACCTCCCTCCGGAGATTTTAAGAGAGCAAAAGACAGGTGAATGGACCGATGGAGGCAGAAAATTAATAAGAATAAAGAAAGAGCAAAAGGGGTGGGCAAGCACAGCGAGATCAGCCCCGCCGCGTGAAGGCGAGCCCATGGGGCCCGAATTCAGGGCCGAACTACTGTTTCGAAACTTTCACATTAAAAGGAACGATAGGTTGTAAGGAAGTTGAAAAGTGGACACTGCACAATGTATACAAAACTAGTGATATCGCATATACATGACGACTTGACACTTTCCGATATTCCGTCTAAGACATGATTCACAATTTTCTCGAGTGTTACTGTAGGCTACCAGCAGTTAAAAAGTACGCGAAAAAATATAGAATACATGGTCCAGCCAACACAGACAGGGCAAGATGGAAGTAATGGTACTGCAGATATTAACGAGAGGTTTGTCAATACTGATATTTGTGTTAAGCTCTGGTTTCAATACAGAATACTTCATAGAGTTCTCACAAGTGTATATGTAAAACACCACGATCGAACAGAACTCCGATCTGTGTAGTTTTTGTAGTGACAATAAAGAATCCATGAAATACCTATTGTATGAATGTCCAGTAGTTAAAGACTTCTGGCACGAACTGATATCCAAATTGAAAGAGAAATGTTCTCATTGCGGCAGCTTACAATAACATGTTGAAATCATTCTGGTTGGTGTGAAAGATGGTGTCATTCTTTGATACAATGTTCAGTCTCTTGCTGTTGATGGCTAAATCTTGTATCTAATTTTGTCGTTACAGATGCCTTGATAAGCGCTTAAATGTCAACAGTTTCTTCAGAGAGTTCAAGAATCGATATTATATATTAAAAAAAATGTTTCGTGTCAACGGTGATGCAGCATAAATTCAGGCAACATTGGCAACTTACTATATAAACGCTTTGTAATTAGATTAGCGAATGCTTGCCATGTTCTGTATAGTTCAAACATCCGTTTAATGCCAGTGTTATCTTAACCTGTCTGTCATCTCTATTACACCAATTCGTCCAACTGTACTCTCACTGCACACTGCCAATATTATTGGTTTTGTTGATGTTGTGTAAAACTCACAAAAAGAAATATAGAAAAAATGGAAACAACTACAATCAATGTTGAAGGCGATAACTATGGCAGACTACTACTACTGTTCCCCCAAACAAGCGGGGAGCCGGGGTGGCCGAATGGTAGAGCGTTGGACTTTCAATGCTCGGGTCGTGAGTTCGAATCCCGGCTGGGGCCAAATATTTGTGCTGGCCTTTTTCTCGTTGCCCCGTCTTACGTGGTGGCAAGGACGTTAAACACCCAAACACCCCCACATCCCCCCCCCCCCCACACACCACACCCCCAAACGTGAAAAAATGTCACCTACCTGAATATAGCAACAGCTACTCAAGGTGGAAAGACGGTGGCTAACAACAGGTCCACACAACACCTTCCCCGTCGCTCGAATCCTCCATCCAAACGTGGTTTTCAGGGCACGAGAATTCCTTGTTGTCCGATCAAACGTGGTTTTCAGAACACATACTTCCTTGTCCCAGCTAACGTTGCGTGATCTGTACAGTCAGACTGCAGCATCACAACCCAGACACTGTGGTACACGCTGAAAGCCGTTCATCCGGCTCAACTGTACACGTGTCTGTTCGTCATAATTGCAACAGGAAAACTGTCAATTGAAAAAAAATGTCAATTGAATTAGTTGTAATTACAACTAGCTCAGTTTGGACAACTTTGACCTGGGCCAAACATGCGCCACACAGCAGGGGAGCCGGGGTGGTCGAATGGTAGAGCGTTGGACTTCTAATGCTCGGGTCTTGAGTTCGATCCCGGCTGGGGCCAAATATTTGTGCTGGCATTTTCATCGTTGCCCCGTCTTTGATATCACCCTATGTGGTGGAAAAGGACGTTAAACCCCCAAACACCCACCCACCCCGCGCCACACAGCAAGCGGCAAGACTACAACTGATTCGAAACACAAAAGATTTTAGCATTTCTCTGTTAATTTTCTGAAAGCCATATTACATTAGATTAGTGTAGAACGCCCAACTCTTGAGTCAAATGTGGAATGGACAACATGCTCTTAGAATCTGACAGCAGACAGGAAGTAGGTCGTGACACACAACGTCCCTGGCTCTGATGGTACAGATTGAGAAAGTTGATCTGTCATACACTGAAAATGTCAGCCGAGAGAGCCACGATATTTGACTGACTGACTGACTGGCTCAATGACTGACTTGCTGGCTGGCTGACTGACTGACTGGTTGGCTGGCTGACTAACTGACTGACTGACTGACTGCCTGGCTGACTGGCTGGCTGACTGACTGACTGACTGACTGACTGACTGACGTACTGGCTGGCTGGCTGACTGACTGGCTGGCTGACTGACTGGCTGACTGACTGACTGACTGACTAACTGGCTGGCTGGCTGACTGATTGACTGACTGACTGGCTGACTGACTGACTGACTGACGGACTGGCTGGCTGACTGACTGATTGACTGACTGGCTGGCTGACTGACTGACTGACTGACTGATTGACTGACTGGCTGGCTGGCTGACTGATTGACTGACTGACAGGCTGGCTGACTGATTGACTGACTGACTGGCTGGCTGACTGATTGAATGACTGACTGACTGACTGATTGACTGACTGAGTGACTGAGTGACTGACTGACCGACTGACTGACTGACTGACTGACTGACTGACTGACTGACTGACTGGCTGACTGACTGACTGACTGACTGACTGGCTGGCTGGCTGGCTGACTGGATGGCTGGCTGGCTGACTGACTGACTGACTGACTGATTGACTGGCTGGCTGACTGACTGACTGACTGGCTGGCTGGCTGGCTGATTGATTGACTGACTGACTGACTGGCTGGCTGGCTGGCTGGCTGATTGACTGACTGGCTGGCTGGCTGGCTGACTGACTGACTGACTGACTGACTGACTGACTGGCTGGCTGGCTGACTGGCTGGCTGGCTGGCTGGCTGACTGACTGACTGACTGACTGGCTGACTGACTGACTGACGTACTGGCTGACTGACTGATTGACTGACTGACTGGCTGGACTGACTGACTGACTGACTGACTGACTGACTGACTGGCTGGCTGACTGACTGACTGATTGACTGACTGACTGACTGACTGACTGGCTGGCTGGCTGACTGACTGATTGACTGACTGAGTGACTGGTTGACTGACTGACTGAGTGACTGACTGACTGGCTGGCTGGCTGGCTGACTGACTGACTGACTGACTGACTGGCTGGCTGGCTGGCTGACTGACTGGCTGGCTGACTGACTGACTGATTGACTGACTGACTGACTGGCTGGCTGGCTGGCTGGCTGACTGACTGACTGACTGACTGGCTGGCTGACTGACTGACGTACTGGCTGACTGACTGATTGACTGACTGACTGGCTGGACTGACTGACTGACTGATTGACTTACTGACTGACTGACTGACTGGCTGGCTGGCTGACTGACTGATTGACTTACTGACTGACTGACTGACTGGCTGACTGAGTGACTGATTGATTGACTGACTGACTGACTGGCTGGCTGGCTGGCTGGCTGATTGACTGACTGGCTGGCTGGCTGGCTGACTGACTGACTGACTGACTGACTGACTGGCTGGCTGGCTGACTGGCTGGCTGGCTGGCTGGCTGACTGACTGACTGACTGACTGGCTGGCTGACTGACTGACTGACTGACTGACTGACTGGCTGGCTGGCTGGCTGACTGACTGGCTGGCTGACTGACTGACTGATTGACTGACTGACTGACTGACTGGCTGGCTGACTGACTGGCTGGCTGATTGACTGACTGACTGACTGGCTGGCTGACTGACTGGCTGGCTGGCTGGCTGGCTGGCTGGCTGGCTGACTGACTGACTGACTGACTTACTGGCTGACTGACTGTATACTCATGCAGTCCAAACTTACAAACTGTCCTTGCTAAACATCTACATGAACATCTGACAATCATCAAGAATAATAATGATGTAATAATTATAACATTACCAATTAAAGCAGACATAAAACGTATGCAGAACACACACACACACACACACACACACACACACACACACACACACACACACACACACACACACACACATGTGTGGCTTGTGTAGATGAAATGTGCTTCGAGTACAATTTTCGAGTCAACTAACGACAACGGCTGCAGTGAATTTTTCTAATTTTTTGTATATTTTTTATGGCACCCCAGGCTCATTATCTATGTATAGTAGGAGCGATTTTGAGATCTAAAGTGTGTTCACCAGCACTTTCATCAGGTACGGCTTACGCCAAAAGTATAAAAGTGACAACCTCCAAAATTCACTCAATTGAGAGTCCTCGCAAATCATGTGTGCAATCGTACCTGGATCGGGCCTTCTATTCAACAATCTTGATTCATTCAGAAACCCCAAATTTGAAATCGATCGGTTCAGTATTTTCGGAGAAATAGGCATCTGAACTGGGTTCACATGCAATGTCAACTCAGGCTCGGTTTACATGAAAACTATAAGAGCGACCATTTTTTAGTAGTGATTCTGTTCAGAGTCCGTATTCAAGCTATCTACTGCCAAACAATTGAGTGATTTAAATGAATATTACGCCTGTAAACGAAAGACAACCAACTTGTCTCAAAAGGGCGATAACTCCCAAATCACTTAAGCAATCATCACACGCTTGAATCGTCTAATGTAACATTTTGATATATTTGGATACCCCAAATGTGAAGCCATTCGGTTAAGTATTTTCGAAGAAACGGGCCCGGACACAATTCACACACACACATACACACAGACGGCACTCACTGAGAAGGAGAAGCGCGTTCGGTGCACCATACATGTCAGCATCGATGACGCATGTTTTCTTACGTCATTGTCAGAGTTACACTTGCAAAATCGTCTCTGCGGGAGATCGGCAGTGACGTGCGTTTGTACCACAGATGCTTGCCTATGAACGTGGAAATTTTAGCCCGTCCTATGATGTTGTTTCCATTACTATGGAAACAACATAAAAACGAGCATATACGTCCCATTAGATTGTAGTAAGGTGTTAGCACAAGTCATTCTCTGGTCGGTTCTTAAACGGCGCCTTTCTCTCTAACCGACGACCCAAATTCAAAGGCCGGTTTTTTTCCGGTGTTAAAAATTGTGAATGTTTATTCTTTATGATAACTCAGGCTGATAGTATTGTAGCGCCTCAGTGACTTGAACCCTTGCCTACTGAAGTCAGTAAGTGGTCGTGTTAGTTGAGGCAGCATACTTTGTAGCGTGTTACAGCATGCTGGGTGTAACATTGTAACACCGTGCCCAAAACTCATGTGACAGGAATTATTTGTAACCATCGTCAGCATGAATAGTACTAACACGACTCAGTGACATTCCTGACCGATTTGGTGGTCAAACACAAACAACTAAATGGCGAGAATTTACAAAATATAACTCACCTGCACTGATGTCAATATGGCGGAGTCAGTTGCTGCAACAGATGCTTCCTGGTTGTTGAGTATTAGTTTTATTACGTCAGCTGAGGTGGAGCAGTCGTGATTCAGGGGACACAACCTTTGGCAAACTGTAATGTAAACTACAGTTGTTTCCCTTAGACCGTTCAACCCGTAGCCTGTTATTGTATCGATCATAACCAAATTGAAGATATGAACACACATCTACATCTATAGAAATGGACATTGTCTGTCTGTATATCTGTGTACGATAAAACCTCATTCACAGTTCTCACGTCTCCATCAAAACTGATGGCTGTACTCATGGGGCCCAGGAATCAGACTGCTGGAAACTAGTCTCGGAAAATCGTCCTTTACCGTCCTTTTTCCACCACGGAGACCAGAAACACAATTTACAGTTCTCACATCACGATCAACATTGGTGGTTGTACTCAAGGTGTCCCCGGAAAACCTCGCAAAATAGGAGTTTAACGTCCTTTTCCACCACGTATCGCCAAAGAGGGAGACCAGTAAATACTTGTTTTCTTTCTTTCACGTTGTTTTCAGGGAGCCGGGGTGGTCGAATGGTAGAGCGTTGGACTTCTAATGCTCGGGTCGTGAGTTCGATCCCGGCTGGGGCCAAATATTTGTGCTGGCTTTTTCATCGTTGCCCCGTCTTTGATATCACCCTATCTGGTGGAAAAGGACGTTAAACTCCTAAACACCCACCCACCCTCACGTTGTTTTCATCACCAGTACAAATAAATTTGTCCTCTCACTGATATATTATTGTTACTATCTCATTAATGACTTCTTTCACCCTGACTGACTGAGACTTTTTTTACGGAGGATAAAACTCCAAGGCAGAGCTGCCTATCTTACAGGCTGTCCTTTCCATTCTACATGACATATAACTGTGCAATTAAGAACACACGAAATAACAGTGTGTTGACAACAATCTAAGAAAGTCAAATTCATATAATTATGCTTTGATGCTACCCAGAGCAGCACTGGTCGTTTGATTTTGAGAAAAGAAAAACAAAGTGAAGGCAGTCCCCAGGAACTGTGGTACCAGATAACACTTACCACACAGACCCCATCATCAGCCCGGGGGAAGGCGGGTACAACGGCTAGTATTAAATAAACATTCCAGTGGCTGTTATACTTGTAGCGGTGAGAGAGAGAGAGAGAGAGAGAGTGTGTGTGTGTGTGTGTGTGTGTGTGTGTGTGTGTGTGTGTGTGTGTGTGTGTGTGTACATAGTTGAAGGTTTTACTCTATCTATGGTGTACTATAGGTCGGAGCTGCGGGTGACTTATGAACTGTTCAAGCTAGCAAGAAAGTGGTAAGAAACTTTGCCTCTTGTGTGTCATAATCAACGCCAGATGTTTGAGATGTGTGGGGATCATTATTGCTCATCATTATTCATGTGCATGTAATTATCATTGTCTGATACCAGACATGTGTTTGTTTTTTTTCATTACTTATGCGCATGTCATTATCAATGTTCGACGTCAGAGATGTGTGTGGATCATTACTTATATGCATGCAATTATCAATGTCTGATGCCAGAGATGTGAACTAACGAATTGTTCAAGCTAGCAAGAAAGTGGTAAGAAACTTTGGCTCTTGTATGTCATACTCAACGCCAGATGTTTGAGATGTGTGTAGATCATTAGTTATGTACATGTAATTATCAGTGTCTGATGCTAGAGACGTGTCTGGTTCATTACTTATGTGCATGTAATTATCAATGTCTGATGCTGGAGATTGTGTTTGAATCATTATTTATGTGCATGTAATTAGCAATGTCTGATGCCAGAGATGTGTGTGGATTATTACTGACCAATGTCTGATGACCAAACTCCACCTGTTTATATGTTTAGACTTTATGTACACACATACAACAACAACAACAACAACAACAACAAGCGAGAACCAAACACCACCAGCAACGACACGAACAACAGAACGTGTGGTGTGTGAGTGGGAATGCTGTGTACCAAAAGTTATGATGTGGAAACACAGACACACAGCAATGTGGAGATTTCATCAGGACAACGGACAGACATGAAACCAGTGACAAGACAGAATCATACAGAGAAATCCTTTCCACAACAAACACTCAAGTCAAGATTTGTTTCAGTTTCCAAATTGTTATTGAAAATGAAGCAAAGAAAAAATGCACAATGTTACCATGAGAACAGGAAACAAAACAGAAACATTCCAAATGATTTGTTTGTGGGTACAAGAAAACTAATGTCACCGAAATGATTGATTTTAGGATAGTTGCAGTATTTACAATATTTACGGCAGTTAACCTTCGCCCTACCTCGCCTGAAAACTTGCGCGCCGTACATCGTGGGTGTAAATGCACCCATACTTTAAAGAGGAAAACTTGCGCGCCGTACATCGTGGGTGTAAATGCACCCATACTTTAAAGAGGAAAACTTGCACGCCGTACATCGTGGGTGTAAATGCACCCATACTTTAAAGAGGAAAACTTGCGCGCCGTACATCGTGGGTGTATATAAAAGTTTAAAGAGGAAAACTTGCACGCCGTACATCGTGGGTGTAAATACACCCATACTTTAAAGAGGAAAACTTGCACGCCGTACATCGTGGGTGTAAATACACCCATACTTTAAAGAGGAAAACTTGCACGCCGTACATCGTGGGTGTGTATAAAAGTTTAAAGAGGAAAACTTGCGCGCCGTACATCGTGGATGTAAATGCACCCAGACTTTAAAGAGGAAAACTTGCGCGCCGTACATCGTGGATGAAAACACACCGATGCTTTCAAAGAAGGAAATGTTAACAGTTAGAACATCTGATAGCGCTTACAATACTTCCTGTAGTTACAACAGTTACAGATTAATACATCTTTTACAAGAATTATTTACGCTAGTTACAACACTTACAGCGTTTACAATTCGCACAGAACTCCAACGACGGTTACAATAATTACAACACTTACAGTATTTACAGTTTATAAAATATTTAGAAGTTTACGAAAGTTACAATCGTTACAGCACAGACAGTATTTTTTTTCATACAATTTTTATAACGTTTACGGTACCTACAACAGCTACAGTATATACAATTTTTTTAACCAAAATTTTACGGCAATATTTACGGTAGTAACAATATTTACGATAATTACAATATACGATAATAACAATATTTACAGTCTCTACAATAATTACGTGCTGTTGAGATGAATGGCGATACAGTCTACGGGATAACAGTTGCCAGTTGCTGTCTACAGGAGATTTCTTCTCTCATCACAAAGCCCCTATCGCCATGTTTGTCTTTCCACCACCTGTCTTCAAGTATTGTCTTTTATCTTTTACACAAAGTTCAGTTAAGCAAGATTTACTTACAGAAACATTTGTAGGCTGTTTTCGATTGGAAAAAAAAAATTGTTCTGACAGATCGCAAAGACGGTGTGGTCAAGGTTTGTATTTTTTCTTTCCAACTTTTCTACACCACCATGTCTGATTTTAACAGGAATTATCATGGCATTTCTCCTTTGGTATATACACAGTTTCTCTGAAGGATTTAAGTTGTTACAAGAAAAACATTTCACACACACACACACACACACACACACACACACACACACACACACACATCGGCTAGAGTGGTGACCTTATAGAAAGCGGGCTGTTCAAATTCCTTGCAAGTTACAGAAAGATACAGTGCACGATCTTTGTGACCAGCCTGTACTGTTTTACTCTGCGTAAATTACGTCATTTCATTGCGTTTTACTTGCACGACGTCATAGACCTGGCTCCTTTAGAGACTGACGTCACAAAAAGTAACACATGTTGGTAACACAGGCCTGGTGTAAATATTATTTTGAAACTTAGATCTCCATCAGGGGAGCGTCAACTACATCATGTTTACCTTTCTCAGCGTCACAGTGACGTCACAACAAAGACCGTTAGGATGACGAAACCCGCGCGGATGCACAGCACGTAACGAGGGGAGTCGGACTAGAACAGAAGAGATTGTAACAGCCGCGATAAACTACGACAACGACAACACCAACGGTTACAACCGTCAGGAAGTGATAGAGAAAGTGTAGAGCGGAGAAGGGAAGGAGGGATCAAGTGTGTTTGGGTTGTGCATCATCATCATCATCATCATCATCATCAAAAACATTCATAAAGTAAATCAATAGTGATGTGGAGCGGGAGAATGCCCGGAGTCTGTCAGGATCAGCACCAACGTAGGACATCATGTCAACGACAACTCTTCTCTCCAGCCCCGTCACGGTCCACTGGTCTGTAACTGTTATTTCATTACGCGTGGACAGCGCCACGTCACGGATGGCAGCTTCATCATCACGCCTCGTCACCACCTGTACGGGCAGGCCACGCGCACGGAGTCTGCTGACCACAGGCAGGTCGTCACGTGGTACATCACACAGGATGATGGTGTCCCGGTACTGCAGGTCCTGACCTAGTGACACGACAACCACAACAACGGCTCATGCACATCGTCTGCTGGTAGTGGTGGTGATGGTGTAGTTGTGGTAGTCGTAGTGATGTCAACCGACCTAACGATAGTGAGTGTGAGCGATGACGTCATGCAAACAACAAACGGTTATCTGTGTGTACAGTGTGTATGAGAGAGAGAGAGAGAGAGAGAGAGAGAGAGAGCGAGATCTAAAATCTAAAATTAGTCATTGAGTGAGTAAGCAAGTAAGTGAATGAGCGAGCGCGTGAGTGGGTGGGTAAGTAAGTGGTACACGTGACACATACCCGACTGACCCACCCGCAACTCCATCAGTATGTCGGCGATGATGTCCGC
>JACVVK020000134.1:670000-797500 GCA_018292915.2 Batillaria attramentaria | reverse complement strand
CAAATAAACAAAAAAGCCAAATGATCGAACATACTTAAACCTGGAACATGAAACTTCACACACACACACACACACACACACACACACACACACACACACACACACACACACAATTACCGCATGCATGAACTATTATGTCCATATTTATGTAAACGTGTGGTACCTATTTTTTATGATTATTTGTTATTTGTTGAGAGAGAGAGAGAGAGAGAGAGATCACCTGATGGGCCTGAGGGTTTGTGTCAATAGCCTGTACCAGCTGTGCTGTCGTCACGTTGGGTAACATCAGTATCTTCGTGATGTTGATGGGCCCCAAGTCTGACACAAGACGTCCCAACAGATTGTGAGCTGTGTTCAGTTGCTTCACAGCCCTCTGTACTTTGTCCACCACCGCCTGGTCCTTGGTGTGCTGGGGGTTGTCTCCCACTGATTTCACTTCCCCTACTATCAGACCATACCGGCGGCTGATAATCAACACATCAAAGTCACCGTCCGCATTACCCAGTGTGGCGGGTCGTGGGAGCAGGCGGGTAGCTGCGGCAGTGATTGGATCGACTTGGTTGTCGAGGTATTTCCTGAACTGTAACTGGGACAGTACCATCATGGCCTCCTGCCTCCTCTTCGCCACTTGCTGCAGACGTTGAAGCACCTGCTGCAGCGCGTGATCGTCCCTCACATCACTGTCTTGGGCCGGGGATAGCGGGTCACCAGGGGGGACTGGCTGATACAGTTGTGATGCAAGGGGTGGGGGGTTAGACTGAGGGGGTGGTCCACTGGGAACGTTAACGGGCACCTGGCCAGCCTGATCTGATGCTACCTGTGCAACTAGTACCGGCAGTCCGGATACCGTCTGTACGTCGTGCTGCACTCTGTTGAAGTGAAGCGGAGGGAGGAAGTAGGTTTGGCTGTGGAGGTTGGGGTACCAGTCATTTACAGACTGAAGCCAGAGGTTTTCGGCCGCATGTATCGGTGTTTGAGGCTGACGTGTGCCTTGTGCTGTCTGTATAGAGCATTGAGGCTGACTTGTGCCTTGTGCTGTCTGTATAGAGCCCTGAGGCTGACTTGTGCCTTGTGCTGTCTGCATAGAGCCCTGAGGCTGACTTGTGCCTTGTGCTGTCTGCATTGAGCCCTGAGGCTGGCTTGTGCCTTGTGCTGTCTGCATAGAGCCCTGAGGCTGGCTTGTGCCTTGTGCTGTCTGCATTGAGCCCTGAGGCTGACTTTTGCCTTGTGCTGTCTGCATATAGCCCTGAGGCTGACTTGTGCCTTGTGCTTTCTGCATAGAGCCCTGAGGCTGACTTGTACCTTGTGCTATCTGTATAGAGCCCTGAGGCTGACTTGTGCCTTGTGATGTCTGCATAGAGCTATGAGGCTGACTTGTGCCTTGTGCTGTCTGTATAGAGCCCTGAGGCCGACCTGTGCCTTGTGCTGTGTGTATAGAGCCCTGAGGCTGACTTGTGCCTTGTGTTGTCTGTATAGAGCCCTGAGGCTGACTCGTGCCTCGTGTTGTCCGTAGAGAGCCCTGATACTGAGGATATTGCGCGTATTGTTGACATGAACCAACACCTTGTACTGTCTGTGTAGAACTGTGAGGCTGAGAATGACTAACGCCTTGTCTCTGGTTTTGACCCGCGCCTGTCACGTGACCAGACTGTGAGCGCTGAGAGCTGTGTAGACCGGGACAGTTCCTTGCTACGTGTCCCAGCTGCTGACATCTATTGCACCGGACAAGGGGACAGTTCCTGGCGATATGGCCGGGCTGTCCACACGTGTAACACACTCCCCGACTGCCCGAGGGTGGGGGACCGTGTCGTCGCATGATGTCTGAAATACAACAGGAAACTCGTTTTCATAATGCGATCCGCCATGTGGGGAACTATAGCGACAGGAATGGATGTACCCTGAATGGTGAGATACCCTCCGATCTGTTTGGTGTTTTTGCAGTAGGATGGTAGGTGCCCCCTCCCCCCTCCCCCACCCCTCCCATTGTGCCTTGTGGCCAATGTAGGGTAGACTTGACCAGTGGCATACAAAGCACACACCTCCTAGATCTATGTAGCGCTCTCAGCTTTACTTACTTCCCCTACTTTGAAATCGACCTGATTGAGCGCATGTTTTCGGCTTTAAACATAGCAGCACTGGTCCATAGGTCTGGTCCACTTGGCTCTAAACACTGACCAACTGACGTGGAAGGAAGAGACGTAGCAGAACAGGGGCCGTGGTCACGACGCGAACGCAAATTTCTTTGCGCAAATAGGTTGCGGATCGTAAGTTCGTACGTGGCTACGTGAAAACTATCTCTTCCGCTAGTTGGCCGGTCACGACGCGCACTTACTGGAAACGGTGTCACGTACGGGTTATTTTTAAATAGGTGGGGGACCCCTGGGATTCCCACGGAAAACACCATCACGTGACCTGCACAAATTCTCCTTCTAGCGTGAAGAGTGAAAGATGGCGGCCAAACAGACGGTACGAAAAGCGCGAGCAAAAAACTTTGCCGAGGGAGAGACAAGAATACTAGTGGAAGGCGTGAGGGAGAAGAGGGTGGTGTTGTTTAGTAAACTAAACAACACCATCACTGTCAGAGCGAAGGAGGCAGCTTGGCAGGAGATTGCCACAAGGGTGAATGCCCATCATTTCAGCTCAAGGCACTGGAAACAAATGAAAAAGAAGTGGCAGGATTTGAAGGCAGAATGCATCCGTATTCGCGCTTTACAGAAAAACCCTCCAACTGGCGGTGGTCCTCCTCCACACAGCCCATGGTATATGAACTTTGTCCTCGACATTTTGGGTGAGGACTCCTGCTTGGTGGACGGCATTGGAGGTGAGATTTTTCTGTTTTGAGAAAATCACTGTCTATGAACTTGAGAGACCTAGATGAATATTATTTATTGAATTAAATCAAATGTCACAGTTGGAATGAGAAATAGATATGTACAGTGTAAGTCAAAATGTGTACAATGATTTCTGTCTGTATTTACTAACCATAGGTGGCTTGACCTGCTTAACTTAAGCAGGTTAAACCACCTATATGGTTAGTATAATAATAAATAAAACACAACAGAATGAGATTAAATGCACAGAGCATCCTCCAAAGTAACTGCCCAGAGAGCACCCTGTACATAAGTGTGTTAAAGGTGCAATGGCAGTTAATCATGCATCCATTTAGCTATTTTGCAAGTGCTGTGTAAAACAATGCATGTAGGTTTGTGGGATTTAGGGTTAAACATCTTCCTCCTCATAATTGGGACATTTTTTTTTGTTATCTAAATCTAGATGTATTTGTGGGATGGATGTGTGTATGAGGGGTGGGTGGGTGGTGGATTGAGACAGGACAGTGGTCCAAATTACTGTGGAGTATTTAACACATTGCAGCATGCTTAACAAATACATAATTTGTAAGACTGCACAATTTATATGCACAACATTTTCGTTTGTTCAGGTGGTCTAGAATCAGGAGATGTCCTCCCCAAAGATGAGATACTGCCATCAACACCACAGGATGTTCCAGACAGGGCAAATGTCATATGTAAGTTAATCATGCTGTTACAGTGTACAGCTAGTACATGTACTGTTACTGTTACTAGTGTTAGGTTCAAAATGCAGCGATTTACTGCATTTTATTAAGTAACCATTTTCTCTCACAGTTTACTGTAAGCATTTTTCTTTGGAAGAAGAGGGTTAAAGTATTACAATAAATTATCAATTCATAAATTGTATCAGACTTGAGTACTTAATTTGAATACTATGACCAAATCAGATGATGCACTAATACAAGTGTCCTCAGTAAGAAGGCTGAGAAGAACTTTCATCACTTAGACTAATCTATTCTTTTCAGAGCAACAGCACTATTCGATTGCTTATTTTGAGAGCAACAACCATGTGTTGTATGTTTAAAAAGTATACGTTTATAGCTCAGAAATTTATACATTGATATAGGTCACTGCATTTAGTCTTTAGAAGCAATTTAGTTCATAGGTATTGGAGCTGCTTGGCTACACTTCTTTATGAAATGCATGGAAACTGGAAAGTACAGTGGCTGCTGTGCTATATTGTCCAAATGTAGGCCCCTTTTACTTTTCCTGATTGCAGATCTTCACCTTGCCTTACATTACAATACTGGGGGATTCTTTTGAAATGATATATATATCTCTGTCTCTGTCTGTCTGTCTCTCTCTCTCTCTCTCTCTCTCTCTCTCACACACACACACACACACACACACACATGTATTAAAACAAGAGCACAACAATCCTTGTCAAAGTTTTTTTTTTTTTTTTTTAATTTTCTTGGACAATGCACTTGAGTTGTACATGTATGATTGTTACTTTAGCTCAACATATACCACACCGGATGCAAACTAAGTGAAAAAAAGACAGACTTGAAAAGGTGATAAAAAGAAAGACATGCTTTTAGCATGGGCCAGAGGTGTAGTAAAAAATAAATGGTTTAAAAAAAAAAACATAGTTAACTAAAGTGAAAAAAAAAATTACTTGTGTCCGTTGTTTTTTCTCTTACACAAAGCAATTATTGTTTCAGATGCTGTTGGAACAGGTGATGAAGGGGGCTCAAAAACTTATCAGCTGGTGGTGGCACATCATAATGAACCGGGTAAGAGTTGCTAAGAAAGTTTAGAATTTAACGTATGCATTCCATACTTGCTGCAAAAAAAATTGGAATTAAATACCACTTCTTAACCACCTTTCTCCAAATACTGGTACATGTATAGGATGACAAGAAGTTGTTAAAATAGGCAGATAATGTATATATAATACAGATATATTCATAAACTCAGTAGGCAGACTAAATGTAAACACAAAAGAAGGCTGCTTTACACAATTTCATAGTCAGAGCTTTCACCCATATTGACTTCATCAGGAAGAAATGTGTTGCATCATCTGAAAACGTCATTTGTCCCCTTAGATCAGAAACAGTTTATCTCAAGGCTTTCAAAGAATCAAGATAACCTGATTCTGTTCGTGGGCATCCATATAAAACACAGCAGCAATGGCATTATTAGATATTTGTTAACAATTAAATACAGCGGAACCTGTTGGATGACCACCTATTGACACATTCTGATTCTCTGCCCTTCAGTACCATTTTTCATGTGACCAGTCATATGAGTGATGGTTTTGATGGATAACTGGCATGGTGGAGTCTTTAACTGTTCTAGTCAACAGCCTTTTCTGGTCTTCAGGAGGATATTTTTGGGTTTGAAAGGGGTCACATAAAGAAAAACACTACATGTACCACATTTAACAGGAAATTGTTGGGCTTCATTTTCTCTGGAAATTTTGCTTAATGAAACAGATGGAGGTAGAAAACACTAAAATAAACCCTCAGTTTCTTGTGTCAATGAAGGAGATGGCAAGGGAGCTGCATGTAGTTTGTGAGTGCATAAAAAGTCGAGGCTTACATATTCCAACCATGTCCCATTACAGCTTCCCTCATGCAACAGGTTGTGTGCAGTGCGAAGATCAGAGAGTTACTATTATGAATGAGAAAGTCTTTACAACCATTAATACAAGCTTCAGCTTGATTTGGTAAGATGGTAGCTCAGACTGCTGGTAGCTTATATTCCTTATCTTCATTATTATTCTTAATTTCCACACAGGTTCCATAAACAATGTGATTGTTTTGGAGGATGGAGAACACAGCTTTCTTCAGGTGGCTGATGATTCAGGTGAGATGATCAAGATCAGTTTACTACAGGTTGTGCATAGCTGGGATGCCCTTTGAGAGATTATCTCTTTTGTTTTGGGGGGGGGGGGGGAGGTTTGCTTTTTTAAATTTATTTATTTTATTATTATTATTATTTTGTTGTTGTTGCTTTTACCAGTTGATATATTCATTGCAAAGAAGTGGTTATGCCAGTAAACTTGGAAGAAACCAAACAAAACAAAACCAAAAAAAAAAAATCAACAGCTGCAGTATTGAAATACTTTGCTGAGTTACCTAATGTATGTATGGTATGTATGTGGTATACTTTTTGTTGGGATAGTGCTGTGCTGGATAGTGCTGTGCTGGATAGTGCTGTGCAGGATAGTGCTGTGCTAGGATAGTGCTGTGCTAGGATAGTGCTGTGCTAGGATAGTGCTGTGCTGGATAGTGCTGTGCTGGATAGTGCTGTGCTGGATAGTGCTGTGCAGGATAGTGCTGTGCAGGATAGTGCAGTGCAGGATAGTGCTGTGCTAGGATAGTGCTGTGCTAGGATAGTGCTGTGCTAGGATAGTGCTGTGCTGGATAGTGCTGTGCAGGATAGTGCTGTGCTGGATAGTGCTGTGCTGGATAGTGCTGTGCAGGATAGTGCTGTGCTAGGATAGTGCTGTGCTGGATAGTGCTGTGCAGGAGAGATTGAGTGTATTTGGTGATTTTTGTATTAGGTACATTTTTAGTTAACAAAAAGCAAACTGCAAAAATTACAAGAAGTTCAATTCTCTCAATGCTTTGTAAGCATGAAGAAAAGCCATTTTTGGTGTAGGGTGTTATAATGTGGCTTATGTTGGTCCTTTTATGCAAAACGTTCCTCACAATGTCCAACGTTGTGTCCCTTTCAAACAAAACCAGGTAATCTTGGTGCTTTTTTAAGCATCAAGTAAACCTATTACTGCAGTATCGTAAGGAAATAACAACAAAATCTGCTCTTTGATACCTTAGAGCAAAAACAGGTTATCTCGATGCTTGAAAAAGCATCAAAAGAGCCTTTTCTGCTCTAAAGGACACATTGATTTTCATGTTGCAGTTTCTCATCCTGTGGCATCAACACCCTTTAAAATCAACGAAGGCAGCGATTTGGGGCAAGAGGACAGTCGTTCAGCCAGCCAGCCACAGCCATCCCTTCCTTCATCCTCCCAAGCATCACGCCTCAGCTGTTCTCAGGTGTCCAGTTCCAAGCCAGATTTTCTGTCTCAACTGAAATCAAAAAGAAGAACATGTGTGCAGTCAGAATCATCAGGGAGAAGCAAAAGGATCTGTACTGATGAAAAAATGGGACGATTGGCTGATGAGGAGACCAAGCGTGTCATAATGGAAAGGGAAAAAATCGAACTTGAGCTTGAACTTCTTAAAATCGAAAAAAAGAACAAATTAATAGATCAGTCAAACAAGTTGCTTGAACAAGCAAAAAACTACCTGGAGGTGCTGCGCCTAGAAAAGTCAATGGGTGTTGTTCCATCAGTAGTTGAGAGCATTGACTTACACATTTGCGGATGGGAAAACAACTCTGACAAACTCACCTCAGGGACAGATGAGGAGGTCTAATCAGTAGCAAAGGAATTTTTGTGTCTATTCAGTGACTTTTTGCCCTACTTTTTTTTTAAGGGGCCATACCATTTCGTCCAAAGCAGTTTTTCATTTTATACACTTTCCAGTCAAATAATTTGGTAGCTGTAAGCTTCAGTGATTCTCTATTGATTTGTGGATGAAGTTCTCAGCATTAATTAGTAATAATTTGGCTGATTTTGATACAGTACTGGCTGATTTTGATACAGTACTGACTGATTTTGTACATATCCATGATGTGTATTTACCTGATTCCCTTCAAATGGAAATTGCGTTTACATTATTATGATGCAATATTATTGCGCAATCATTGCAGCCATTTTTCTATGTATTGATGACATCAGCTGCAGTACAGTTTAACAATAATAACTGCAGCTGATGTCATCAATATGATGAAAGAGGGCTGCAATGATTGCACAACAATTGCATCGCAAAAATGTAAATTAGCCTTTAGTTTTACTGATACAAAATATATGAATGGACATTACCTTCTGTTTTCTCCACAGCCCCTCCATATCACTGCAATGGCATGGTGGGTGCTTTGAGAAAGAGGGTTAAAAATAGGGGTACGCACAAACAAAACTTTTCTCAGACTTACCGCCTTGGAAAATGCTGAGCAACTAGCTGCTCCCTGGCCATGCGTCCTGTCAAAGTAGGCCTCCGTGCAGCCCGAGCCTCCTCGTCATTGTCATCGTCCTCATCGGAACTCTCCTCATAATCAGTATCTGGATCTGGAATGCTCAGCGTTCTTGCGATGTTGTGCAGAGCAATGCAGGATACAATAATATTGACGACTGCTTCAGGCTGATAACTGAAACAATATCAGTATTAAGTCTGTATAATCCAATATTAAGCAGTGTGCAACTCAAACTGTGATACCAATGTGCCAAGTGATTGTTTACTTTTATCATGCTTTTTGCTGTTCTACATTTTGTTTTTTGGATCAGGGCAATGATCTAGTCATATTGAAATGTTTCAATTACTTCAGTATTTACTTTCCTCTATAGTGTGATTTATACGCAAAGTATGTTTCAGTTTGTGTTTCTACCATGCTGGCATGTTGCCTAATGTCAGACTCAGAGACAAGAAATTTTTGTTAGTATTTCATTTATCACTCCACTGAAAAGATGGGGTTCGGTGATGCAATTGGCAAAATCTGCATTATTTTGGATTCTGTCTAAAGTTGATACCATATATAAATTTGCAGGCAATTTGTGTTCAAAGGCGTTTACTCTGTGTTCAAAGGCATTTACTTACATTTTCGGTAGAATGTAAGGTGATCACCCTCCAGCCTATTATCTGTTCTTCAAGACCATAAGTTGGTTTTACCCACAGTGTGTCTTAAAATTTTTTAAAGTTAACATCGTTTTCTGGAAGTCAGGGTACTTAGGGGATCTGGATGAGTGGTAATCAAACTCAGAGACAGGTTTCAACTATTTTTGTCAGTAAAATGAAGCTTCCTGTTTGTGTGTTGTTGGTTGTTTTTTTTTAAAAATTATTTGAGTTTGATTTTATTCCCCTGGAACCCTTCGCAGAAGACATAAGTGCCACATAAATCTCATTATTATTATTATTATTGCTGTTGTTATAATTGTTATCATTATTATTTGGTGCTTACCAGTTTGTGGTCATACTGAAAATTCTCAAACAACAATTTACTATTTGAAATGAATTGTTGTGTGTGGTAAGAAAATGAGTTCTAAAAAGAGGAAAATATAGAACTTTATGTTGTTAGAGAAAATAAAAAAATAAAAAACCTGCACAGCTGTTACTTCATATTGTCTCAGGAGCTAAACATAAATATGCAAGTTTGTCTCTGTTCAACAAGAGCAGGTTATCTCCATGCTTTAAAAGCACTGAGATAACCTGTTCTTGCTCTAAGGTATTGAATTAAAACTCTTCATGCTTCCTGTGTTTACACAAATCTTTAGGGGTCAATTCATGGTGTTTTCCTGCACAAAAAGCAGGTCATAACACCACAGGTACAGTTGAACCTGTCAAAGGTGACCACCTCTTGATTCATCATCTAACCTTAAAAGCCATCATTCAGATGGGTGGCACCATTGTTTGCCATATTTGGCTGCTTGTTTTGAATTTTAGCTCTTTTGAGCGTAAAAGAGTGGTAGGTTTTTGTGTGTCATGATACTTAAAAAGCATCGAAATGTTTTATTTTGTTAAGCAGACAAAATGAGAGAGAATACATATATTATACCTGATATCAGAGCGAAGACAGGGCCATCTGCGCTTGAGGACTCCATTGGCTCTCTCGATGGTGTTCCTTGTGGAGATGTGGGCAGCATTATAGTCCTCTTGGGCACGTCCCTGCGGGTTGAGGTAGGGGGTCATAAGCCAGTCCCGCAACATGTACCCACTGTCTCCAAGGATGTAAGCGTCTTGGAGAGGGGCATCACGGGGGACAGTCTCCATCCATCGAAACAGATTAGAGTTCCGCATGATCCGAGCATCATGTACAGAACCGGGCCACCTGACCACACAGTCCATTATGACTAAATCTGCATTGCACAGCAACTGAACATTGATGCTGTAATCCCCTTTTCTGTTGACATATTCGTGCTCATTGACAACAGGTCCCTGAATAGCGACGTGTGTACCATCAACACACCCAATAACATGTGGGAAGCCTGCAATGTTAAAAAACTTCTCCTTCACTGTAGCAGCTTCCACAACAGTCTGGGGCATCCTCACAAACTCTTGCAGTCTGACATAAAATACCTCACAAACACGCTTGATCACGCGGCCAGCTGTCCTCCTGCTGACACCAAAAAGGTCACCAATCACTTGCTGGAACGATCCCGTAGCAAAAAATCGAAGGGCAATCAGTAGTTGCAACATCGGAGGCAGGGACCCCTCTCGGGGAAGAGGGTACCTCAAGTCGTCTTCCAGCAGGTCGCACAATTGCTGCAGGTCTCTCCTCCTAAATCTAAACCTTTCAAGCATGTCAACATCGTCGTACAAGTCAAAAGGGTTAGTACGATCGCGGAACACCCTTTCCCGTCGCAATGCTCTTCTCATTTGCAGTTGGTAAATCAAGCGGGCCGCCATTTTTCAGATTTACGCAAAGGCTACGGCACCTTTCCGACACCCTCCTAGGTGGTGTACAATACGCAAGGGCTTCCGAGCGCCCGTAACTCTGCGCAAACGTCATGACCACCCAATTTTATCTCAAATCGTAAGTTACGGACCCTCGCGTGCGTAAATCGGTGGCGGAAAAGTTACGAACGCGTCGTGACCACGGCCCCTGGTCTTAACCCCAGTCACGTGGCTAAGAGGTCGAGGTCGTACCTTTAGCCACAGTTCCAAACTATGTGTTCCTGGGCAAGTGAAAACTGTGATGGCAAGAGCATAGCAACTGGTACCGTTATATGCTCATACCCCATAATATTGGGGGCAAATTACTTTTCGTGGATGGCGAGTGGCCCTGAAAATGGCTAGAGGCTAAAATTCGTTTTCGCTGATTTGACCTTGGTTTCGAGTCTATCAGCAGAGGCCCCGCCCCTTTCCTGTCGTGGCCGACCGAGACAAAATAAAAATGGTGGCAGTTTCGCAACGCTCCCGAGCTGCAGTTTATGATTTGGTGAAAATTGTGAAATATTTGCATCGGTGACGTTTACAAGAAATGTCTGCATCTTCTCCAATGATATGGTATGTGACTGTAAGATTGCTGTCTTTGTTTAGTGTAATCATGAGTCGATAATAAACTTCTTTTCTGTGAAGCGGAGTACGTCGCAAACCGTTCTGTGTCGGCAAACTTCTGTTACGCTAATTATCTCTGACAGGTTAAAAATTTAGGAAACGTACTGATACACCACATCAGAAGTAGAACTAGCACACGAGAACAAAGTATTCTCCTGGCTTTTGATAGTGGCGCAATCGACGGCTGTACCGCCTGACTTCCAACGCTCTTTCCCGGCTTGTAATGTGTAACCAGTCAGTGACGCAACTGAAACTTTACTTCTAGTACTTTGCAAACAGCTTTTCAGCGTAAACGCAGAAACATGTAGAATCAGTCGGGAACCATTTCACAATAAGCGCAAAAAGAGAGGGGGTCCGAAAGGTGGTGATTTGGCATCTACTGATTGAAAACAAATTTAGAGTCGATTAGTCAAGATTCAGCACTACTAAGCTTACTACTTGATACTGATGGTCGGACTCAGCTGGGTTGTTGTGGGTTGTTCTGGTAAGAAATCAAGTACATGTATAGATCTGGACCACGGAAGGGGTTTTGTCTTTTGTTTGTTGTTGTTGTTTTTAAATTGTGGGGAGTTTTTTTTTTATGATGTGCTTGTGTACAAGAACTGGTACATGTATGTATGAATTTTATAAGACTTTATGATTAATGAGTTACTAAGGCAATGTTATTGTTATGTTTACCAATCAACTAAAAAATCATTCTTTTACCAGCTTTAGGCTCTCAATCACCCACAGTAAGTGGCACCCAAACTGACCATGACATAACAACTGGGGAGAGCTGTTGACCAAGGATGAAGATGATGGGAATAAGTGGATTCACTGACACTGATTTCTCATGGAAAGTATGGTGTGTGGTACAGGTGGTGCAGTGTTTTTTTTTCTGTTAAGCATAAGGTAACTGTTATCTTTGTGTACATTTACACACATTATTTACTATTGCTTGAGCACTTGTAAGTCAGTTAGTTAGTGGTCTTTGAACTTGGTTGTTTCTCTGCAGAATGGGAACTTGCTGTCCATTAGTTATCTAGAACAACTGCCATGCATCAGACAGACAAGCTGAAAATGTGTAGGTGAATGTGTAGTGTAACTTTCAGGAGATTCATCCACTATAATGTTTTCCCTCCCTCTCCTGAATTGAAGTGGTATTGATCTGCATTTGATGTATGCAAAGATGTTTGCAGTGTTTATTGTGATATCATTCTGTTACAGGATGAGGACCATGCCCCAACACAAAAGTAGAAGTAAGTGCTTTACTTCATATACCCAATTATAATCAGGAAAATGACTTATGTACGCTGCTTTATAATACCCTGTTAACTCACAAAGCCTCCTTTTGTCCATGAGTTTCGGTTACCTATGAAATAGTGTAAATTTCTGTGAATATGATACTTAAAAAAGTCTCCATACACACATTTGGACATACAGCAAATGTAGCCTCAACCACAACTGTAGTCTAATGAAAACAAAGCTCACCAATCTGCATCTTCTAGTTCTACAAGAAACAGCAACACACCTTTGTTCTGATTTTGTGAAGTTATTCTTGAGGAATTATAGTATTAGGATTGTGGAGTCACTGAACAATTGTTCTGTTCATGTTTGGTTTTAATGGTAGCTTAGAATCCCAAGTAATGTGTTGACCAAAACTTTCTGTCTTTTACCAACTTTAGGTTATCAGTCACCTCCTGAATGTGAAACAGTAGCTGACAATGACATTGATAGTGTTAGAAAGAGCTGCTGCTGAGCAAGATGGTGGGAAAGTGTGGTGACAGTGACACTGATGTCTCAAGGAAGGTTTGGTCACATTTGAGTCTGGTGTGTTCTGGTGCTCTTTGTTATTTTCTGTTAGTGTTGGCTTTGTATACATGTGAATGTTTTCTCCTAAAACTGATCTAACATCTGATCTGTCGGGATGCTTGTATGTTTTCTCAGTAGAGTTATCTAAAAACTGCCACACATCGGACAAACAAGATGAAATGCAGAGGTAAACTTTGACTGATAAATAACACTCTTCAGTTTCTGAACAGTTTCCATAAATACTGCCTGTTTGACATTGGTGTGACCTCTTGTGTACCAGATTACATGTATATGATACATGTAAAAACAACTCCCCACCCACTGTTGCTGGTTTTTAGCGAGAAGCACTGCCACCCCCCACTCCACCACCCTCACCAACCACCCCCCACTGCCAACGTTGCTTATGATCAATTTATTCTTTCTGTGCTCAGGTTCATGTGGAACTGCACGACTGCCAGTAAATTACACAGGCTCTAAGCGCCGTACATCAAAACAAAAGTAAAACAGGTATCACTGACAGTACAGAGATGACATAAAGCACAACAATAAATGAATATACACAAACATGAGTGACTGTTACACACTAAGGAACGGCAACAAAATACATATACCCCACTATAAACAGCTTCCATACACACAGACTCACAGGGAACATTTAAACAATACCTCTCAACATGCAGGCTGACATCGTGTGGAAGGGCAGAGTAAAATCAAGATCAGCCGTTATCAGTTTTAAATAGGTGGGGTTTTAAGACAGCGTTTGAAACTGGCACTGGATTCTGTGTGTCTTAGTGGTTTAGGAAGTTGATTCCAAAGAGCTGCAGCCTGAAAGAAAAAGGATCTCTGACCATATGTTTTAGTTCTTACTGAGAGGATGCGCAGAACTTTAGTGTCAGAGAAGTTACGTACCAGCCTGGATGGAGTGTAAAGCCTGCTCTTAACTGGGCGCAGCGCGCGTAACACACATGTGCACATCACAGTCGTTGCGCTCGGCGTGTCTCTTAACTACAAAACTGAATACAGCAGTGCTTGGTGACAAACCGATTGAAGATGCACTGTCCGAGTCCGCCATGCACGGTTTGCACGCCGAGTGACGTAGTACAGCCAATCGAATCAGAATCTGTTGTGGAAACTGCAGTCACCGTTGTAGGCTATTTGAAATCCAGGCTGCTGTGATGACGTCACAGCGGCGGAAACCCCCAAAATCATAACTGTGTCACAACTGTGGACAGCACTGTGGCGCTCCGCAGTGCCCAGTTAAGAGCCGGCTTAACAATGAAGGAGTTCAGAAAGGTAGGAAGGTCCAATGCCAGAGAGAGATACATGACAAATGGACAGGAACTTGTGCACTTCTTAACCACTAGATCACCGACCACCCCAAAATGAAGGCATTTGAACATTTTTTTTCGTCGGAAAAGTGTCCTGACTGATTTCTTAATTGGGCAATAACTCTTCTAAAAAAGCGGCAAGTGAAAAATCGTGAAAACTACCTCTGTAGAAGATGATTTGTGCCATTTCATCTCAAAGTAAAAAGCCCTCCAACTAGATAGCCATCATTACACCCGTCCACACACACACACATCCACTGATACATCCACACACACGTCGCACAACTTCCACCAAAAAGAACGCAGAAACATAGTGTGCACGTAAGGTGTCTATGACGCAGATTCCATTATGTCACTGTGTGCGTGAAAGTATGTATTGTCTGGAGAAACGTCACAGTAATGTTTTGTATCACTGTAACTTGCCTCTGCGCCCAGTGAAATCTGCCTCATCCCATCCCATAAAGCTGTTACTTCATTGATGTATCTCTTGCTGACATCAATCCCGGCTGGGGCCAAATATTTGTGCTGGTCATTTCCTCCTTGCCCTGTCTTTGATGTCATCCATACGTGGTGGAACAGGGCGTCAAAGCCTTTTTGTTGGTAACGCCGCTGAGATGGAACACTGCCACTTTCAAAGCTCTAAGGTTGTTTGCCAGATAGAAGGCATTGATCTGGCCGTTTTCGTCATTTAGACGGTGGAGAAATACGACTTTCTTTGAGCCTACGGTCCCTTTTTGAACAGACTGGGACTCGAAAAAGCTGATAAAAATAGCAACCAATCAGTGCCGCCTAGCTGTCCTCAGTCCGCAACCAAATCATGTCGCCTGCTCAGTATTGGTAGAGCAACTTATACGATGGCCAGGGTCACCACAGTGGCCTCAGATGCTATACTGTGACCCAAGTGACTGGTTCTGACGCGCAGATTCAGCGCATTATTTTGATGACAAGTTTTCCACATGCTGTTGTATGCCTGTCGTAGGTATTGAGACTTTAAACTCCCAAACGTCTGCCTACCTACCCTCTTGTTGACATCACACAGTGCTGTATTACATTACATTATATTATTGATATTGCAGCAGGCAGACACATCAAACCACTCATGCCTATATATTCGCTTCACCAAATCAGTGTTTATTATTTGCATCATACTGTTTTGTATCTCTCTCATTCCTTTCATCGTGTTACAACAGCTGTGTCAGGAAAACAAGCAGAATCATGAGCATGGCACGGCATGTATTGATCAGTCGCTTGTAGAAAAACGTTATCATATACACATCTGTTGGAGGGTCCACATAATGGAGACATCCCGTCCCAGAGAATGTCACGCAATACTAATTAACTGTTTTGTGAAGCCTTGTAACAGAGAATGATGCTGATCTGGCGGTTAAAGTCAGATGCATGTATTAGACGGCAAATAAACAGGAACTGATCCGATGAATTAGATATTAGCTCCAATATTACATGTAGCTCATGTAGCCAGCCTCCTCTCTCTCTCTCTCTCCAGTTTGAATCTAATGTTTCTGTGTGCTAGCTTGTTCTTGACTACATACATGTTTGTTGTTATGATATACTTACAAAAGTCTCCATACACATATTAATTTTGGACATACAGCAAATGTAGCCTCAACCACAACTGTAGCCTAATGAAAACAAAGCACACCAATCTGCATCTTCTAGTTCTGCAATAAACAGCAACACACCTTTGTTTTGATTTTGTTAAGTTATTCTTGAGGAATTATAGTATTAGGAGTGAGGAGTCACTGAACAATTGTCCTGTTCATGTTTGGCTTTAATGGTAACTTAAAATCCCAAGTAATGTGTTGACCAAAACTTTCTGTCTTTTACCAACTTTAGGTTATCAGTCACCTCCAGAATGTGAAACCATTGCTGACAGTGACATTGACAGTGTAAGAAAGAGCTGCTGCTGAGCAAGATGATGGGAAAGTGTGGTGACAGTGACAATGATGTCTCAAGGAAGGTATGGTGTCATGTGTGGAAGAGTCTGTTGTGCTCTGGTGCTCTTTGTTATTTTCTGTTAGTGTTGGCTTTGTTTACATGTGAATGTTTTCTCCTAAAACTGATCTAACAACTGATCTGTCAGGATGCTTGTATGTTTTCTCAGTAGAGTCATTTAAAAACTGCCACACATCAGACAAACAAGAAGAAATGCAGAGACTGATAAATAACACTTTGAACAGTCTCCATAAATACTGCCTGTTTGACATTGGTGTGACCTCTTGTGTACCATAGTACATGTGTATGATACATGTATGTATAAACACCCCCCCCCCCACCCCCTGGCTGGGTTTTAGTGAAGAGCACTGCCATTCCCCACCCCACTACCCCACTACCCCCACCAACCACCCCCCACTCCCAACATTGCTGTGATCAATTTATATTTACTGTGCTCATGTTCATGTGGAACCGTATGACTGCCTGCTGCTATCACATCTAGAACAGCATGTGAACGCCCTTTGGACCATTCACCCATCGAAGCACCCAGGGGAAGACAAGAAACAACCAGCCTCAGGAAATGCATTGAAGAGGCTTTTTCAAAGAGACCTTCAAAGAAAGAAATTTTTCGGCTAGGAGATAAGCCTTAGGAAGTGCTAAATACACTATTTGTAGGCCAACATGGGAGAGTTTCAGCACCTACATGTACACCAACATGAAAGTATTTATCCTCAAGCTTGTGGAAGCACGTAAGGAAAAACACATCGGTGAAGTGTGCTTCTTTGGTTTAACTTCTAATGTCCAGTACAAATTAGGGATTCGTAGCCTTGCTTTTGAAAATGTGAAAGTTATGTTGTAGTGCAGTGTGTTGTAGTGCAGGTGGTCTGTATATTGTCCTACGCTGTCATCTTTCATATATCTCACAACTTTTACCTCTTTCATCAGGCACATTGCCTACAGTAAACTTCATAAAAGTAGATGTGTGATCTCTAGATACATGATGTGTGCAATGCTGATTATTCGGGTTACTGTCCAGAACAGCCCTGACTGAAATGTGCAGTATGTGTGCAAATATTAATTCAGCGAAGTCATTACCGGAGAGAGTGGATAACTTGAGTACTTAGTTTGCATGTGGGATTGTTCCTTTGTTCAGGTACCTACAGCAAAATGTTGCGGTGTTTCTGAATGAACCGCCAAAGTACACTCCACACCACTGTTGCACAGCTAGTGGTTTGGAGAGCGGTGTTCATTGGCATTTTTTGGATGAAAATGTTTAAATAGTATTGAAAGTATTTGTTTTACGTGTTTGATCAACAGACTGAGGAAAACAAATGTCTGTTTGAATGAAGAGGACCTGTTGCTCCTGTCAGCATAATAAGAGTTGTATAATGTGCTGGGGACATGGTTCATGTGTGTCTGTTGAATACACAGTAGGAGAATATACCATTAGGATGAATATGGAAGACAAGCTTAATCCCATATTTTCAGACACACAGCCTGTAGGAAACAGTATAACAACATGACAAATACAAATAGCATTACTAAGCATGCATGCCTGATTTCTCTGTTGCCACCTCTATGTGTGTGTTCAGCCATATGATTCATGGTATATTGTGATCTGGCATTTATTTTTCTTGTGCAGGCAGTAGGAATTGCATTTCTATTGCTGCGGTTTCTGTTTGATTTTTTTTTATACCTTCCAGGGCTGTTGTCATGAACAAAATATAATTGAATGAATTGTGGAAGCATACCAATGGTAGGAAAATGTGTATGTACGAATTGTGACATCTATCTTTCACAATAAAGATGGGGAAAATGACTACATGTACTATGCATTATGTTTGTTGTGTAAGCAAAGTGTTGTAGCGTTTTATTTACTTTTTAATTTCTTATAAGTGTCAGGAAAATTTCTAGATCAGCATGTGTGTGTGTGTGTGTGTGTGTGTGTGTGTGTGTGTGTGTGTGTGTGTTTTCTGAAGATAACTGTATTGTCTGATACACATAAAAAGCAACAAATAAACAAACAAAACACCGTCTCCAGGCTCACCCAAACAGCAACAATAAATACAAGATTCTCGAAATTCAACTCAGAAAAAAAATGTCATTTTTAACATCGTCGATAAATTTAAATTCATTTCTTTGCACGCAACAGTCAACCTAACAGACCAAAGGCGAGATCCGCTACGACGCCAGGTTTCGCGTCTGCCCTACACATGGAGAGAAAACTCTTATCACGCAGTGCATCCACGTAAACACAGCATACATTTTTTAGAAGTAATGGCATGTGTGATTGTGACTCAGCATTATCGACATTTCATAGTCTGATACCTCACTACTATCTCACTGCCTGACTACACGTACTTGGGATTTCTTTTTCTTTTTGCATGTGTCGGTTCAAACAACGATTTTACCTCTAGATTTCTAGCATGGCTGCAGAAAGTGTACCGCGCGTAAGATCTCGGCTGGGGACAATACATCTGGCAGTTTGAGTCTTGTACCGTAGGCCTAGCAGACTTAGAGCCTGTCTACGTAGATTGTGTCGTCTGCTTCACTTTTGTTTACCGCTTAGACATCACGTGATGTGTCACGTTGTCAATACGCAATCAAATATGGCGAGGAAAATCGTCGGCTAGCCTCTCGAATGGAACAAAAGCCCTTGCTGCGATTTATTCACAGTCAGTTTTACTGCCAGAGTATGTTTGCCGTAAACGCTACGTTTTTCTTGACCATTCTAGACTGTTCTTTTGTTTTACAAAGGACATCGTTTTGAGTCGCCACAAATTTCCCGTTTCCTACCGGTTCTGTAGAGGCATCGACTCCAAGCCAAGACGTATCATTGGCTTGGTTCCCGAGTTAAACTGGTCTGTGTCTGCCCTCCCCCCCTCCCCCCCCCCCCCCCCCGTCCTTCTTCGCTCTAAAGACTGACCGACTGACGTGGAAGGAAGGAAGGAAAAGGCAGCAGACCTAGAAGGGTCTGACCCCACCCCCACCCCCACCCCCACTCCCGCCAGCCCCCCACCCCAACCTTCCCTCCTTGACTCTAAACACTGACCGACTGACTAGAGATGAAGGGAGGAAGAAGACCAGACACCAGAAATATCCTATCCCCTTTCCCCTCACCAAACTCTCCTTGTAGGTATAACTCATTTTAGTAGGTTCTTAGTCTGCAGATTAGACAGAAGATATATACTTTCTTCAAACGATTTCACGTTTTATTGATATCACTTGTCTGTAAAACGTTCTAGAATAAAACAACATTAATTAAAATTTTACTTTTCTGTTGTTTACACGTGTCCCAGTGTTGTAGCAATTAGGTCACTGTTGTAACGTCTGTGTGTTTGCACGTTTGTACCTGTGTTTTGTTCGCCATTCTGACATCCGGGCTAAGGAAACATTGGGACATCCACGATACACCAACAGAATTCTGATACAGGCACTACAAAAGTACTATACTACGATAACATTCCTGACTTTGGGGATCAAACATTAACAACTAAATGGCGAGCAACTACAAACAATAACTCACCTAGCGAGATGTGTCCTCCTGAAACAATATGGCGGAGTGAGTTGTTCAAACAGACGAGAACCTTCCTGGTTGTTGATTGTCAGTTTTCTTGCGTCACCTGACACTGATAAGAATACAGCCAGGAGTTAGCTAGGTGACAAAACTATTTGACAGATCCACTTGGTTCCCTGAGGCCGTGCTTATATCGTCCACGGCCACGATAAAACACACACACACACACACACACACACACACACACACACACACACACACACACACACACACACAAAGAATAAACTTTTCACTAGCTGTTGTACGTATAGCGGTGTGTGTGTGTGTGTGTGTGTGTGTGTGTGTGTGTGTGTGTGTGTGTGTGTGACGAATTGTTTTGAATATAAGTTTCAGTAGTGGTTAATATTGTGTGGATATGAAAACTTCTTCTTATTCTGCGGTCGATTTGACTGGCAGGGGTTGCGTCCGAGCTCTAGCCCGGTCGTCATGGCGAATCCCACCAGCCTCTCCAAGTCATGACGGCTACTACAAACATCTGCCTGTAGCTCTGATAGCTCTACGCCCTCTGGCCAGGTTTGACGTCGTAGAACATCATAGGCAGGAAGTATTGAAGGAGCCATGAAAACAATTCTCCAGAAAACGTCCAACTGAAATATATCATATATTTTTTGTAATTTGACTGTTGCGTTGTTTGGTTTATACATGTTTCATAATATGTATTGTGCTGCGTCATTTTCTACATCATGACGTAAGTAGTGAATAGAAAGAGGTCCACGCTGAAGGCAGGGCTTTGTCAATATTTCATTATTTAAGAAGTCTGTTCGAAACACCTACTGTACGGTACGGCCCTCAGCGGGAGCTGGAGAGGACAGCAGACTTCATGCTCAAAACTGAGCTTCCAGTGTGACCAAGAGACGAACGACAACAACAGCAACCTACTTTGATACTGTGAGAATTGCTAATCCAAAGGCCAATTATCACAGATATAGTCCGTGGCACCAGCCACTATAAACTGTATTTGGAGTCTGAGTTTGTTCCACTTCGTGAGAGACGTCGCCGTCACAAACTTATTCTCTACTTTAAGTTAGAGAATGGTGTTTCACCTGCATACCTAGGCCCAAATCTTTCGCACCTAGTCACGTCAACCAACCCGTATCACAGACGGCGCCCTCTGGTACGCCATGTTCCCCACATATCGAACTGAACTCTATAAAATGTCCTTCTTTGCCGTCTGCTATCGTCGTCTGCAACGACTTGACCGACAACATCAAGTGTAGGCAATCCTTTAAGTGAATTTAAACGATACCTTATATGCAACGACCCTACTATCCGTCCGATATTACTATCTCGGTTCGCGTTTAACACAAATATCTCACTGTCGCTTATGTTCAAGCTTGAGTAATCTCCAGTACGATCTGGTTAACCGCCACTTATCTTTTACCGCTAGTTGTTGTGCCTGTGGCCGAGCCGTGATCGCACGAACACTTCCTTCTCGAATGTCCCAAGTATACAAATGCTGGCAACGCAAAAATCAATCAACTTTCCTCCGACAGTATAAATATACTCATCTACTTCTCCACGTCAACACGAACCTTCCATCGTCAGTCAGTATATAATGAACCGATGCCCAACCATTTCAAAAATGAAAGTTGATTACAAATGATGTGACCTGTGTTTGGATCTTTTCGGTCAAGGCCTAGCTGACAGAAGTCTGCTGTGGCGTGTTATTATTCTTAGCTGTGCATGGACATTATTTGCACTGAACATGCGAGAGAGCTCGACTGTAAAGGGTGGGGGTGGGTGTTTGGGGGTTTAACGTCCTTTTCCACCACATAGGGTGATATCAAAGACGGGGCAACGATGAAAAAGCCAGCACAAATATTTGGCCCCAGCCAGGATCGAACTCACGACCCAAGCAACGCTCTACCATTCGACCACCCCGGCTCCCCTCTCGACTGTAAAACAACGAAGAAAGTTTAAGAGAATGTCATCATCATCATCATCATCATTGTACAGGCGCTCTACCCAATTTCATGAATCGGCTCAAAGCGCAGCAAACTGAACCCGCACGCTCAGGTGAACCACACGCATCCCCCCCCCACACTGGACATAAACACATTACAATCACGCGGTGCGAAGGGTCAGCTCAGCTATTTAAATTTCGGAATTTAGAACTGCATTTATTTTTCAAATTTGGTGGGCTCAACATTTCCAAAGCAGAAGGGGAGGAAGCCGGAGTACCCGGAGAGAACCCCCGACGATCGGCCTGAATACAATAAGGAAAAATTCTTTGCCCCGAGTGGGTATGGAACTCCTGACCTCTCGCCTTGGTGACGTCTCTTAACCACCACAGACGACACCCACACTCTCCAAAACAGTTTTACTCTCGCAGAAGACTGTACTCTTATCTTTAAAATGACTATATTTGTCAGAGCAGAAACAGCTTTGTTATATTTAGCAGCAACAATTCTTGGATTCTTGCGTTTTACAAGAATGTGCATAATGCTTGTCTACTGTGACACACGTAACTGTGACGATACAATGACTGTGTTCTTGTGACACAGTAAATCAGTAACAACATCCCTACTTTTAAAAATGTACCATTGTAAACAAACAACTGCTCGTGATTTTATTTCTCAAGGCAGAAACATTACAGCGTTACTATGAAGAGCGGCACCAAGTCCTTGGATCCTCCCATCTGATCTGGTTTTGCCTAGTGCATGCCTATTGTGACACACCAAGCTTTTGGGTGGGGAGCCGGGATAGCCGAATGGTAGAGCGTTGGACTTTCAATGCTCGGGTCGTGAGTGCGATTCCCGGCTGGGGCCAAATATTTTTGCTCGCCTTTTTCTCGTTGCCCCGTCTTTGATGCAGCCCATGCGTGGTGGAAAAGGACGTTTAACTCACAAACACCCACCCACCCACCGTTTGGGCTCACACACTTCACATAGTCAAACACAGAGACACAGGGTTTATGTCCCGTGGGAAAAAAAAAAACAAAAAACAAATAAAAAGTAATACTGTTGACAGTGATCATACCCGTCGCCGTACAACACTGATAAGAGACGGTCGCTCTGTTTTAAAACCAATCCACGATATAGCAGGGTCATTATGTGTGGAGTGAACACAACTGGTGCACCCCGGTCATACAGCTTTCATCAGTCCTACACCTTTATAACGCGCGGTCGTAAAGCTTTCATCAGTCCTACACCTTTATAACGCGCGGTCGTAAAGCTTTCAACAGTCCTACACCTTTATAACGCGCGGTCGTAAAGCTTTCATCAGTCCTACACCTTTATAACGCGCGGTCGTAAAGCTTTCATCAGTCCTACACCTTTATAACGCGCGGTCGTAAAGCTTTCATCAGTCCTACACCTTTATAACGCGCGGTCGTAAAGCTTTCAACAGTCCTACACCTTTATAACGCGCGGTCGTAAAGCTTTCATCAGTCCTACACCTTTATAACGCGCGGTCGTAAAGCTTTCATCAGTCCTACACCTTTATAACGCGCGGTCGTAAAGCTTTCATCAGTCCTACACCTTTATAACGCGCGGTCGTAAAGCTGAAAGACCCCTTAAAGCAAAAGAAAATGATCTTGATCATATACTTGTCATTGATTCTAATTCCTCTTTGTAGTCACAAATCGACATACAAATGACAGTGTGAATGACTGTTCAAAATAGTCCTTTTGAATCAATATTTTAATTAGTTTTCATCCAATTCTTGTAAAAAAAAAAAAAAAAAAAAAAAATTAAAGAAAAGGCTTTTGGGCACAGTTCTCATGTCTTTTGAAACGTGAAAGTACTTCTCCTCCTTTAAGACAGGTGTCGTGATACTGAAAGGAAAGGTCTGTTTGTGTGTATTGTTTTTACCAGTTACAGGAGCAGAAATAACGGAAGCAAATTAACTGCGAACTGAAATGGGACAGAAATTACTAACACGACGTTCGGCCAGCCGGTTATGTTGGCTAGCCGAAGTGGGAAAACAAGAACATTCGTATTACGCAAGATAGCCCTGACCACACCATTCACATACAACGATTTTGCTGTAGGGCGAAGGACACAAATACACTGGGCCTCAAAATGCCTATATATGTGTATTCCCTTTTAGCCTCAGGCATCATACTCACCCCTAAAAATGCTTGTCTAGAAACAATTACTGAATGTCTCCTTTCCGCTCAGGCCTCACTGGAGTAATGCACGTCTACACCCTCTTTAAGCTAGAGGGCAGGTCACACAAATCCGCCTGCCTCACTTGTTTGACCTTGAATTTGATCTTGAACTCGAACTCGCCTGTTTCTAAATTACAGGTTTGACAGAAGACATTGTGAACTCCCGTTAGAAGAAAAAGAGAAAGACAGCCAGTTCGGGTATGCTTGCTAAACTCGCTTCAGCAATGGCTTCGCTGCAACGCTTCCTCACTCACAGAGCACAGAGATACCTTCTCATTCTGTTGCTCTTGCTATTCGTGTTTCTCATTCAACGCGTCAGTTTTCCTTACTCACCTACTGGGCGGAAACTTTTCAGAAATCGGTTGGAAAAGGAGTTATCAACTACACACAGTCAAGCACAAATCTTATGAGAACGCCATGACATGGAACAGCGAGAAGCGAAACTGCAGCGGTTGGAAAAGGAGTTATCAACTACACACAGTCAAGCGCAGGTCTTGGTATAGTCATGGTGTCCCTCTCCTGTAATCGAGGGTCACGGATCCAACCATAGGAAAAAAACAAATCAACACATTACTATCTCTGTGGTGGGTGGACCAATATTTATTTAATGACAGGACACAACTGACGCTGAATAACGCTCCATGAAAATATACACTTTAGCCCTACAAGCTACAGTGCGTGCGTGTCTCAGTGGAAAATGTCCAACGCTGACTGCGAGATAAGCCGGGTTTGCCGTGCGCCATAGGGGATCCCATTTAAACTTCAATCAAGCTCAGCTAGTAAACATCATCGCACAGCTTAGGTACGCTGAAATTTTCTTACATTAACCTGACGTTTTCCTGTGCGTAGTCACCACGCAAAAGATGTAGCAACCAAAAAAGTTTGTTTGCTTGGATCCCGAACCCAGGATGTGACTTCCCCGATCACTCATGGGTTACCCGAACTATGGTTTTGGCAGAACGTCATTTTAGATTTGACATTTATAATAGCAGTGCACTTTTAATATATGTTGTTCATTTCGTTTCCCCCTATATTTTCCTGCAGATCGATTTGTCTCTTCATTACCGTCTCATGTTTCAACTATTTTAAAATTCTTCTGTGTTATTATCAGTTGTTCAGAGCTGTACCTGAGGCTCAGTTGGCACAGTTCGCCCGTTAGGGGGTGCAAATGTATACCAGTCAATTCCGGCATAAACAGTCGTCCACTAACGGGGGCGAAAGTATCCCCGCAACGCTGGAGGGGGTGCAAATGTACTCCGGGGTCTGGCGAGGTGAAGTCACGTGGCCGCTGACTTCGTTTTACGACTTTACTTCATGCGAAATCTCGACGGAATTCACTAGTATACATTTGCACCCCCTAACGGGCGAACTGCACCAAGTGAGCGTAACTTAGAACATCAAAACAGCATATAACTTAATACAGCTACGTCAAACCCAATGCCGTGTCTTTTCTAAACTCTGTCCCGCAGAAATACGTCAGTGTCGACGTCTACGGCGCCTGTGGACCGTTCAAGTGTCCCCGTAGTCAAGACAACGCGTGCTTCAAGAAGTTCAGCACGGACTACAAGTTCTACCTGTCCTTTGAGAGCGCGGTTTGCCAGGACTACGTCTCGGAGAAGTTCTTCCGCGGAACTGCACGTGTAATGAGTTAACTTTTCTGACCGTCTTTGAACGAACTCACTCGGGTAGTGAGTTATCAGCCACACGTGGTGGAAAAAGACGTTAAACACTTGAAACACCCATCCACCCACCCTTGAACAAACGCAACGCAACTCGTATTCAGAAGGCCTGTTTCTAGCGTGGACTGACGCAAATGTTTTGAATTTGATTTCAGAACGTCGCTCCGGAAGGGACGTTCATCAACACAGAACGCTTCTCCGGCGTTAAAGAGCTCGCCGACCATCTTCTTTACCTAGACTCTCACCCCGAGGAGTATATAAAAGTAAGATTTGCGACTTATTTTGTCCAGTGTGACTACTCTTATCCAGAGGAGAGTATAACTGTAAGATTTATCACATACTTATCATTATGTTATCATCATGTTTATGATATTGTACTCTCATCGGGAGAAGTATGATTATTAAAGTAAGATTTGCGACATATTTTGTTCAGCGTACTTACTCTCATCCAGAGGAGCATAAAGAAGTAAGATTTGCAACACACTTTGTTCATCATATTTATTCTCATCTAGAAGAGTTTATAAAAGTAAGAAATTGGAACACATTTTTTTTGTAACACATTTTGTTCAGTATATAGATATTCTCATCTAGAAGAGTATATAAATGTAAGATTCGCAACACAATTTCTTCAGGTGTATATATTCTCATCCAGAGGAGTGTATATAACAGTAAGATTTGCAACTTATTTTGTTCAGTACATTTACAGTGTATTCTTATCCACAGGAGTATATCAGAGTAAGATTTTTCCACATACTTTGTTCGTTATATTTTACTCCCACCCAGAAGAGGACATTAAAGTAAGATTTTCCGCGACTTTTGTACAACATATTTACTTTTATCCAGAGGAGTAAGTCTTATATTATTCAGTTCAACCTGAATGTCTGTTAAACATCACTCAGAAATGATTCTGCGGGTCGTTTGAACAGGCACAACACATACAACAATGTTAAACTTCAATTCAGGAAAATGTGTTGAACATACATAATGAATACTGGTGTTACAATGTATAACAGACAAAAAGTATACAGACTCTTACATACACGTGGAAGGAAAAGTTAAAGAAAACAAAGTCTGATGTAATTAAAATACACGACCAGTATACAGCTAGGAATTAGTTCCAGAGATCAAATCACCCCCTTCTCTGTCTGTTCCATATGGCAGGAGCTGGGATAGCCGAGTGGCAGAGCGTTGGACTTTCAATGCTCAAGTTCGATTCTCGGATTAGGTCAAATATTTGTGCTGACCTTTTTCTCGTTGCCCCGTCTTTTATATCACCCATTCATGGTGGAAAAGGACGTTAAACTCCCAGATACTCACCCTCCCCACCCTTCCAAATGGATGCACATTACGTACATTATTTTATGTATATATATTTCAATGACAAGATTCACGCTAAGCGAGTTTACAACCAACCATTTCACTTTGTTTTCTGTTTCAGATACTGCAGGCCAAAGACGGGTATGTGACAGTGTACGAGGAGTACCCGATACGCAACAAGAAAGGAGATATTGGTTACATGGTGTATAGGCACGAGGCTGTGTCCTTCTGTCAACTGTGTCGCCGACTCTGGGACCTGCAGGATTACAGGAAGACTATTCCCAGCTTCAGTCAGTGGTTTGATAAAGGGAACTGCAAGAAACCTCAAGACATTTGATGCGTTTCCAATTTACTGCAGCGGGTAGGGGTAGGGGCTGTGATCTGTGATTAGAATTCGAGGAGGTCTAGAATTATCTGAAAGCTGTTTCTAAGTACACTGACTCAGTGGTTTGATAAAGGGAATTGCAAGAAACCTCGATATATTTGATGCGTTTCCTATGTACGGTGGCGGGTGTGTGTGTGTGTGTGTGTGTGTGTGTGTGTGTGTGTGTGTGTGTGTGTGTGTGTGTGTGTGAGGGAAAGGGGGTGGGGGGGGGGGGCTATCTGCGACTGTGATTCGAGGAGGTCTAGACTTATCTGAAGGTGTTCCCAGTCAGTGGTTTGATAAAGGGAACTGCAGAAAACCTCAAGAAATTTGATGAGTTTTCTATTTACGGCGGCGGGATCTGTGATCATGAGGAGGTCTGGAATTATCTGAAAGCTCTTCCCAACTACACTCAGTGGTTTGATAAAGGGAACTACAGAAAACCTCACGACATTAATTTGATGTTTTTCTTATCATCGTGGATTTGTAATGATTTACAATTTGTACAATGTTTACAACAGTCACAGCATTAGCGTTTTGGAGTTACAATATTTACGCTGTTACAGTAGCTACAGCATTGACATTTTTTTTCTCCAAATGTTTACGGCAATAGTTACAGTATTTGCCCTTTGTACGGTATTTACAGTATTTACGACAGTTACAATAGTTACAGCATTGGCGGTGTGACAGTTTCAACACTAGTACATACATTTCTTTGTGACACGTGACGTTTTCACTGCCTCCTGTTTCAATTTTTCCGGTTCAATTTTCATTGATATCTTATCACATAAAAAAAGTTGCCGTTCTTTCTTCCTTTTACATCAGCAGCAGCAGCAGCAGCAGCAGCAATATTTCATCATCGTGAATAATAAAAGCAGCAGCATAGACAAAAAATTAAACTCTCTCTCACTCACTCAATAATCCCCCCCCCCAACACACACACACACACACTCGCGCGCGCGTGTACACGCGCAGACAATTGCAAACTAATACAAGACAGATGGTCTGCACACAACGACACATGCACAATCCAGAATTCAGTGATGCACATCAGCAGAAAAATTTCACACACACACACACACACACACACACACACACACACACACACACACACACACACACACACACACACACACACACACACACACACTGTTCAAATTCCTTGTAAGTTACAGACAGATACAGTGTACGATCTTTGTGACCAGTCTGTAGTGTTTTACTCTGCGTAATTTACGTCATTTCATTACGTTTTCCTTGCATGACATCACAGGCCTGACTTCTGTAGAGACTGACGTCACAAAAAGTAACACGTGTTGATAACAGAGGCCTGGAGTAAATATTATTTTGACACTCAGATCTCCATCAGGGGAGCGTCAACTACATCATGTTTACCTTTCTCAGCGTCACATTGACGTCACAACAAAGACCGTTAGGATGACGAAGCCCGTGCGGTTGTACAGCACGTCACGAGGGGAGTCAGACTAGAGCAGAAGAGATTGCGACAGGCGCGATAAACTACGACAACGACAACACCAACAGTTAAAACCGTCAGGAAGGGATAGGGAAGTTGTGGAGCGGTGAAGGGAAGGAGGGATCAAGTGTGTTTGGGTTGTGCATCATCATCATCATCATCATAATCAATAAAGTAAATCAGTAGTGATGTGGAGCGGGAGAATGACAGGAGTCTGTCAGGATCATAACCACAGTCGGTCATCATCTCAACGACAACTCTTCTCTCCAGCCCCGTCGCGGTCCACTGGTCTGTAACTGTTATTTCATTACGCGTGGACAGCGCCACGTCACGGATGGCAGCTTCATCATCACGCCTCGTCACTACCTGTACGGGCAGGCCACGCGCACGGCGTCTCCTGACCACAGCCAGGTCCCTGATGGCAACTTCATCATCACGCCTCGTCACCACCTGTACGGGCAGGCCACGCGCACGGAGTCTGCTGACCATAGGTAGGTCGTCACGTGGTTCATCACACAGGATGATGGTGTCCCGGTACTGCAGGTCCTGACCTAGTGACACGACAACCACAACAACGGTTCATACACATCGTCTGCTGGTAGTGGTGGTGGTGGTGTAGTTGTGGTAAGTCGTAGTAATGTCAACCGGCCTAACGATAGTGAGTGTGAGCGATGACGTCATGCAAACAACAAACGGTTATCTGTGTGTACAGTGAATATGAGAGAGAGAGAGAGAGAGAGAGAGAGAGATCTAAAATCTAAAATTAGTCATTGAGTGAGTAAGCAAGTAAGTGAGTGAGTGAGCGCGTGAGTGGGTGGGTGAGTAAGTGGTACACGTGACACATACCCGACTGACCCACCCGCAACTCCATCAGTATGTCGGCGATGTTGTCGGCACAACGTTCACAGTACTCTGGCCGGCCCCATGTGTGACCAAGTAATAGTGTGTCACCAGACTCCAGTGTCCGTGTCCTGTGCTGTAACCTCCTGACCTTGGGGCCGTCTGTCGGGGCGGGGATGGCGCTGCTGCTGTACCCCAGGACTTCCTTACCATCAATCTTCTCTGCCTTCTTCACCTCCCTCACAACTGCGGGAGGACAGCGCAGTGGGCGGGTGAGGGTTTCCACAGAAACACACGATGGTACCCGGACACGCTCCACTGCCGCCGCCCACAGGTGTAGGGAGGGAACACGGTTTGACAGGTGAGTGACGAACTCGGAGAACCTGCCGCTAGTGTTGCCGAAGCCACTGTTACAGAGAATGGAGAGGGAGACAGTCAGTCAGGGATGTTGGCAGTGACGTCATACTTGTCGGTTTAGGGGTGGCTGTTAGTGACGTAATATTTGCTTTGATATGTGTTTGGTGAAGTATGACGTCATCGCAGTATCTGTCGTCATCAGTCGGTAAAACTCGTGTGTTCATGCTGTGTGTGTGTGTGTGTGTGTGTGTGTGTGTGTGTGTGTGTGTGTGTGTGTGATCATCACAGTGCAACTTACTATGGGCCGTCATAAACTGCCTCATCGGCGATGATGTAAAGTTCTCCATTATTCGCGGCTGCCGCCAGTTCGTTCACAGCGGTCTCCACGTCTGTCTCCGAGTCGTTAAAGTCGTACATATGGCGGTGGACGCGTGGGGCGGCTGCTGGTGTTGCTGTAGGACCACCCCCCGGGGCGGCTGCTGATGTTGCTATTGCACCACCCCCCGGGGCGGCTGCTGGTGTTGCTGTAGGACCACCCCCCGGGGAGTGCAGCAGCTGATGTTCTATGAGTATGGTGGCTGCACGGCTGTCATCGTGTGAACTCAACAAGTGAACGTCCTTTCCCCGCCGCCTCCACTGTAGGGCTTTTAAGTACAGAGTGATGGTTTTCCCGGTCCCTGTAGAGAGTAAACACACACACACACACACACACACACACACACACACACACACACACACACACAACACACGTCATATGTGTAGTTAGATGAAAGAAAGGAAGTCAGAAATAGACACTCTTACTTCTGAATCAACTCAGCACTGTAGTGCACTTGTAGTTCCGACTGCAGACAGAAATTGATGCTTCGATAAGTACATTCAGTTACTATATACGTCCGGTGAAAAGTACCTGGGGGTCCCCAGAGAAACAGCTTCTCAAGTCCGGGTCTGTTTATCAGCTCCAGTTGCTCAGGAACCAACGTCAGTATGGCCATTGTGAGACCCGTGTGGGCGATGGCCTCAGATGGTGTTCTCAGCTCCATACAGCGTCTTGGGGTGGTTACAGTCGGAACCTCTATAGAGGTGGCGGGGCCACAGAACCTGAAACAGTGACAGTCGGACATGTCAGGGCACACACACACACACACACACACACACACACACACACACAGAGAGAGAGAGAGAGAGAGAGAGAGAGAGAGAGAGAGAGAGAGAGAGAGAGTATAGTTGTCTCCCATCATTTGGACTTTTGATATCCATTTACAGGGAAAGTGCTGTCCGCCCACCTGGCGACCAGTCTCTCATAGAGATCGTCTGTCATGTTTGTGTCCTGGCCGTGGTCTGTCACACTTCGTTCCCACCACTCGGAACTGTCGGCACAAAGACAGCGGGCCACAGCGGCAGCGGTATCTGTTGTTCCCACACATTGACAGAGGTCCTGGAACACACACTCACACACACACACACACACACACACACACACACACACACACACACACACACTGCTCGAGCACGAGTTCGAATCCCGGCTGGGCCAAATATTTGTGCTGGCCTTTTCCTCGTTGCCCCGTATATACATGTATGTGTTGAAAACAGACGTTAGATTCCCCAACACCCACCCACTAACCAACGAATTGTGGCCTACCTTTCCCGACTCTTCCCAACCAAAGTGTGTATGTGTTTTCACACGACAAGCATCTTGTACTCCATGACTGCCTTTTCCAAACAAGATCTCAAACAGTCACGCTATGCCTAGATCTACATTATTCCTAACCTTGTGCTCTAAGTTTCAACTGTCACGAAACATCGTTTATCAAAAGAAACACAAAAATATGATGGTATTTCTTCTTACCAAGTCACTTTCAGTTCCAGAGAAAAACCAAACGATTACTTCGACCAGTAACAGTACACGTCACTACCAACGTCATTATATTCGGTAAGGTGCGATTTACGTCATCAACTGACGTAAGTATTCAGTGACGGTGCAATACTACTAACACAGAAGAACAGAGAGAGAGAGAGAGAGAGAGAGAGAGAGAGAGAGAGAGAGAGATCACCTGCTGGGCCTGAGGGTTTGTGTCAATAGCCTGTACCAGCTGTGCTGTCGTCACGTTGGGTAACATCAGTATCTTCGTGATGTTGATGGGCCCCAAGTCTGACACAAGACTTCCCAACAGATTGTGAGCTGTGTTCAGTTGCTTCACAGCCCTCTGTACTTTGGCCACCACCGCCTGGTCCGTGGTGTGCTGGGGGTTGTCTCCCACTGATTTCACTTCCCCTACTATCAGACCATACCGGCGGCTGATAATCAACACATCAAAGTCACCGTCCGGATTACCCAGCGTGGCGGGTCGTGGGAGCAGGCGGGTAGCTGCGGCAGTGATTGGATCGACTTGGTTGTCGAGGTATTTCCTGAACTGTAACTGGGACAGTACCATCATGACCTCCTGCCTCCTCTCCGCCACTTGCTGCAGACGTTGAAGCACCTGCTGCAGCGCGCGATCGTCCCTCACATCACTGTCATAAACCGGGGGTAGCGGGTCACCAGGGGGAAGTGGCTGATACAGTTGTGATGCAAGGGGTGGGGGGTAATACTGAGGGGGTGGTCCACTGGGAACGTTAACGAGCACCTGGCCAGGCTGATCTGATGCTACCTGTGGAACTAGTACCGGCAGCCCGGATACCGTCTGTACGTCGTGCTGCACTCTGTTGAAGTGAAGCGGAGGGAGGAAGTAGGTTTGGCTGTGGAGGTTGGGGTACCAGTCATGCACAGACTGACGCCAGAGGTTTTCAGCCGTATGCACCGGTGTTTGGGACTGACTTGTGCCTTGTGCTGTCTGCACAGAGCCCTGAAGTTGACTTGTGCCTTCCGCTGTCTGTATAGAACCCCAAGGCTGACTTGTGCATTGTGCTCTCTGTATAGAGCCACGAGGTTCACTTGTGCCTTGTGCTGTCTGCATAGAGCCCCGAAGCTGACTTGTGCCTTGTGCTGTCTGTATAGAGCCCTGAGGCTGACTTTTGACATGTGCTGTCTGTATAGAGCCCTGAGGCTGACTTGGGCCTTGTGCCGTCTGTACAGAGCCCTGATACTGGGGATATCGCGCGTATTGTTGACATGAACCAACACCTTGTACTGTCCGTGTAGACCTGTGAGGCTGAGAATGACTAACGCCTTGTCTCTGGTTTTGACTCGCGCCTGTCACATGAACAGACTGTGGGCGCTGAGAACTGTGTGGACCGGGACAGTTGCTTGCTACGTGTCCCAGCTGCTGACATCCATAGCACCGGACAAGGGGACAGTTCCTGGAGATATGGCCGGGCTGTCCACACGTGTAACACACTCCCCGACTGCTCGAGGGTGGGGGACCGTGTCTTCGCATGATGTCTGAAATACAACAGGACATTGTTTTCCGATCCGTGTGATCCGAGATGTGGAGAGCTATGGCGACGGGAATGTATAGATATAGTACACGTACATGTGTTAAAGAGGTGGTTTGTTTGTGTTTGCTTGTTAGCTTTTTTTTTAGCGGGGGTGGGGGTTGGGGGTTGGGCTATGGGCTGTAAAACGCTCACGCTATTTGAGGTACATGTACCAAAATGTAATTAGAAATGAACTAAAAACTGCGAGCATTGTGTCACCACAGTATTTGTACGGCGCCTTAGGGAAAATCGTTACACACCGGACAAAAGCACCAGATGTTTTTTCTGGTGTATCTTTAGCACATTTTATTGAAATACAGCCGCACTTGCCTAAACGAAACACGCTTAAGCAAAAAACTCGGATAACAGAAACCAAAACCAATTCCCCGCCAGACCCCCCTCTTTGTAAGACTATTTCTAATTCGGATAAGCCAAACTCTGTCAAAAAATAGCTAACTCAAACACGGATATCTCAAACGTGATTTTGACAGATAAGCCGAACTCTAAACACTGTCGGAGAGACTTTTTTTTAAAATTTTGCTTGAAAAACACGCCAGGAAGATAACTTATGAACATATTTCGTCACGATTATAATTATCCTACGGAAACGAACACGTCACCTGTTTTTCACTATGCGGGAAACTCAGTGATGACGCGTGCCACATGTTTTGCAGGCGCCATTGTTTGGACAGAACGAGTGGTAGATCTAAGTTTGCGTGCGTGAATTAGTTGGTGGGCTCAGGGTTAGAGATGGGATGACCGAGGGAGGGGCACAGGGGAGGGGCAGGTCGAAAGGTAACCTTGGGAGATTTGCGATGGGCGTGGTTTATGGGCTAGTCGAAAGGATGTGAGCTCGGGCTTATTAGATTTATGCGTGCACGATTGTTTCTTTTGGCGTGTGTAGGGGAGGGAGTGTGTAACATGCAGTCTCCCAGTGTGTGTGTGTGTGTGTGTGTGTGTGTGTGTGTGTGAGGGGGAGAGGCGCGCGGGGGGGGGGGGGGGATGGAGCGTTGGCTTGTGCGTATAGAAGCGCGCACATTTGTGTGTGAGTGTGTGTGTGTGTGTGTGTGTGTGTGTGTGTGTGTGTGTGTGAGGGTGGGGGAGGGGTGGAGGTGGGGGTGGGGTGGAGTGCAGGAACGGAGTGGAGCGTACATTGATTTGTGCGTACAGTAATGCGACCGCATGTGTGTGTGTGTGTGTGTGTGTGTGTGTGTGTGTGTGTGTGTGTGTGTGTGTGTGTGTTTTTCACCATTTAGTTTTATAGTTTGGTTGTTGTTGTTATTTTCGTTTTTTTTTTATAAAGCCGCACTGAAGAAAGCACTTATAACTTGTCACTGTTTTGATCTTATTCATTTAAACACACACACACACACACACACACACACACACACACACACACACACACACACACACACACACACCACGCACAGAGAGAGAGAGAGAGAGAGAGAGAGAGATTTGTCTGTGTTACTAGTGCCAGGAATCAATAAGCTCGACCCGTGTCTCTCTCAGACCGTTCCCATTATACACATTTGCGTATACATATAGTATACATTTGCCCATAGAAAAGCAGCATACACGTCTACAAACTATCGCAAAATTATCAGTTCGATGTTTCAGTTGCAAAGGGAAGCAAAGATATTCTCTTTAAAAAAAAAAAAAAAAAACTTTTTACAAACATTCCAAGTGATTTTACAACTTATCCTGAAAAAAAAAAACTCGGTTAAGCCGAACTGCAGGGTGATTTCTCGGGAAAGGTTTGGCTTATCCGAACTCGGATATGCAGAAACTCGGATAAGCGAAACGATTTTCCATTCCCCGGGCGAGTTCGGCTTAAGCGTGTTTGACTGTATATCCGTGGCCCCTCTAGATTGAAGCTCTGGGTCCACGTCACGTGACATTTTTACCACCTGCACAACGCGTCACTGACAGTTCGCACTACGCACGCTTTACTGCACACAAAATACCTGTAATTTTAAGCAGTTTCAGCGAAGCTGATGCTTTTGTTAGAAAGAAACACAAAACGCTAATCCTATCCAAGAAACAAGCAGAAAAAGTCTGAATAATTATGAGCAAACAGGGTCCACGTCACTGACCTGACATTTTGTCAAATCGCAACGAATGAATAAAACCACAGATGGCTTATCCTAGCCGAGGCGGCTAATTTTTAATGTGTCCACGATTTGCGGATGAAAACTGAAACACGGCCGTTTCTGCGACCGTGCAAAATATCACAAACTGACGTTCCACAGAGAAAGTACGCAGGCTAATCCGGACAACACAGACTATAATCAGTGGCAATAATAACAGTGACCGAGGCGGTCCAACTGAGCCATCAGAGAGCGGCCGAGCCGCCGGGGTGACAAACTATCACCAAAACGAAAGATTTTCTTTTCCTGCGAGACAGAGGAGGAGATACAGGAAATTGATACTGATAATATTATCAAGGAAGTTACAATTTTTGCATATTCACATTCCATCACCACGTGCGTGCGCTGTATATAGACAAGCTCCGCCCGTATGTGTATGACGTAGTTTTGATGAGTATGACGTAGTCTTGATGAGTATGGCGTAGTCTTGATGAGTATGACGTAGTCTTGATTACATATCCCGCACCGGCCGCGGTGTCACGACATACCGCGTTGCACAGCACAGTCGAACTACCCCCTCCACGTAATTCATTTTATAATCTACAACTCCAGCTCACTTGCGCTAACTTGCAACAGCTACCTCGCGCGCGAACTGTTGAGGTTGACGCTTCAACGGCATCCTCTTGTCTACTTCCTCTTAACGGTCGCCGTGCACGACTCCGCCGGAACAGGGGAGCGCTATAGTTGACCCTCACTCTCCCTCCCCGCCCCCTCCCCCTCTCCTGGATATAAGAACGGTTAACATTCTAGTCGATCCAAAGACCGCATTCCCATTATAGATAAAACATTTTCAGCTCGCATACGAGCGACACTGACCAAATTCAAAAGTGACACGACTTGTATGGGGATCACTGCGGACAGTACTGACTCGGTCACGGCTGCTGTGATGACCACTGCACGGACCGATGACCACTGCACGGAGATGTGCACAGTAGCGTGGACGGACCCCGACAGGAAGTGGGGGCAGTTTTTCGGCACGGGTTTGTCGCTGTTTCTGGATACTGTGTGAACTCTGCAACTGTGACAGAGTTGACTGTGCTTGCACGGTCGACTCTGTAAAAAATATTCACACTTCGGAAAGCTTTTTGTTGGGAGCATAGATCTATAAGTAGCGGACCTCTATTTGCGCCTTGAACACTATCTACCCGTTTCCGGAACTTTGTGGTGAGGTAGGTCGCTGCGTGTCCACTGAACATAGGCGACTATGCGTACTTACTGCTATAAGAACTTAATTTTCCTGTCAACAAAACCTTCTCTTGAAATTGTTTCCGAAAGCTAAGCTGTATACCAACTGGTTGTATCACTCCAGTGTCAGATTGTGTGTCACGTTGCTCACTCGTGATAAAAATACATTGTGTTTCATTTTGAAGCGCATGTACTTCCGGTCTCAAAACAGTTTTCCTGTTAATGAAACTTTCTTTTGAAGGTGTTTTTTTTTGACTGATTACATCATAAACTGCCAAGCTGTATGCCAACTGGTTGTATAAATTCAGCGGCATTGCACTGCTCATTAGTGATGAAAACACATAGCGTTTCACTTTCAAGTGCCTTTAATTCCGATTACAAAACAGTTTGGGCTGGGGGAGGGTGTTTGGGGGTTTAACGTCCTTTTCCACCACATACGGGTGATATCAAAAACGGGGCAACGATGGAAAAGCCAGCACAAATATTTGGCCCCAGCCGGGATATGAACTCACGACCCGAGCATTAGAAGTCGAACGCTCTTTGAGCTGGGGGCCACGCACAGAATTAAAGTAAAACAGACATAGATAACGTGTACAAAGTATGGAACTTTGGTCCAGTCTGTGACGATTTTACACATAAGGCTTCTCTTAGGAACCGCACTATCAGGAACATAGTAGAAACGCCAAACTTTGCACCGTGATAGTTGCTGACAACGGCTTTCAGAGCTTATTATTTTGAAGGACCTCCCTTCAAGGTCAAGGTCACAGGGTCATGGTGAAAAAAATCATGTTTTCTGTTTCTCAGCAACCACAAACACCAGGCAACTCAAACTTAGCACAAAGGAAGTTGGTATAAAGCTTTCATTTTCACAATTTAGGTGAGCTTAACTTCATGGGGTTAAGCTAGGACACAGAGTCATGATGAAAGTTTCGAAAATCAAAACTTTGGCAGAACATTTGCCTGATCTATGCCTTTTTTGAGTGACCTCTAGGGGAAGGTCAAGGACACACATGAATCCTAAAGGCTTTGTGGTTCTAGTTTTTCCATGGTTGAGCACTTGGTTGAACCCCATTGCAATTGTTCCAGCCACGCCGTTCTACTGTTTTCCCTGTATGAAAGTCACCCTCTCTGTTGATCAGTTTATATTTTCTGTGCTCAGGTTCATGTGGAACCGTATCATTGCCTGTTGCTGTTACATCCAGAACAACACGTGAACGCCCCTTGGACCATTCACACAACGAAGCACCCACGAGAAGACGAGAGACAACCATTCTCAGCCAATCTCAGGACATGCATTGAAGAGGCTGCGAAGAGACTTCGAATTTTTTAGGCAGGAAGAGGAGCATAAGGCAATCCTACATACGCTATTTTTATGACAACACGAGTGACCCCAATTGACTAGATACTTCCTGGTTGTTGACTGTCTGAGTGGGATAGTGTCACTCAGCGTCAGTCTCCGCATGTGGAAATTGTCTTACACAAACACTGACCCTGTGAGAACGGGCAGATAGTCGTAAAGTAAAGATAAACAAGACAACAGTCTGTGTACGCAAACGCGTTTGATTTAGTCCACACACACAATACACACTCAGCAGCCTTCATGGTGAATGTATCCTCCAAGTGTTTTTCCCCCTCATACAATCCACGAACAGTAACTGTTGTGACTTCGCCTGAAAGCTCGAAACAGCCTATCCTGATGATAAGGAGAACTCTGACGTCTTTCGTTCCTACCCTCAGCATCCTGGTCTCGTCACTAAAATGAAAAACAATAAATATTCCACCCACCTTCAAATGGAATGAATGCCAGAGAAACTCGAACTTGTACAAGGACGAACGAGGAAGGGAATCCACAGTTTACATCGTGTCGCGATATTACACCATTGTTGTATTGTGCATTGAAGAGAATCCAACCAGCCCCATCCCATAATAGTAAGTGACACGTCAAGTGGCTCATCCGGACTTGGCTTCCCGTCCACAGTACTCGCACGCAGCTGTGACGAGCGGCCTTAACCAGGTCACTATTGCTGGAAGTTTCAAAGTTTCATGAAGTTTCGCTTTTTAGTTTTGGAATTATGGACACAATCATGAAATGTAGCCGGCCTAGGACACACAGAAGATTGCCGAGGGCACCAAAAGATCCCTAATTTATTTTAGGAACTGGCCATAGCAGAATCGATGCATTTTTCACTTTCTGTCGTGGGGGCCAGTCACTTTCTGTCGTGGGGCCAATTCTAATGCTCGGGTCGTGAGTTCGATCCCGGCTGAGGCCAAATATTTGTGCTGGCTTTTTCATCGTTGCCCCGTCTTTGATATCACCCTATGTGGTGGAAAAGGACTAAAACCCCCAAACACCCACCCACCCTCGTGGGGCCAAGTGAATATCCCCCCCCCCCCCCCTTTATAGCACATTTTACATAAATTACATTGGACCATGCAAGTGCGCTATCGGGGATACAAAGTTATCGCCCTTCCCTGTGCGAGTGCGTGCTCTGAGACTAGCTGTCTGATGGTGACAGTGATAGTGATAGTGATGTCTGTGTCATCCCAACGTGGTGTACGTGTACGCGTGCTGATAAGCGTCCGGTTTCTATTTCCTCTCTCTGCTGCTTTGAATAGAGGCCTTTCACAGTCATATGGTGTGGGCGGGGGGAGGGGGGGGGGGGGGGCTCTGGACAGTCAGGAGATATGTAGTACATACTGTATACACATGTACAGTTATCGGGAGAAAGAGCGCAAGTTAGTTAGTTAGTTAGTTAGTTAGTTAGTTAGTTAGTTAGGGCTTTACACCGCGCAAGCTACAAAGACTATTTCGCGGCTAAGCGAGGTCCCTTTCTGCCAGGTCATTATAAATAAAAGGGCATACAATACAACAGGATGTAAATATACATAAAAATCTACTGGGTTTCAATGAGAAGTTTCTTACAAGACTTAACAAGGTCATTCAAATGAGATCTCGTCAATGTTTATCATCATGCCAAGTTCGATGCCTCTAGTATTTGTAGTTCCTCCGAAAACGGTCATGTTTACATCCACAACAGACAGCTTTAACGACCTTGACCTTCAGTCAAGGCCATTCAAAACGGTAGGTCTTATTGTTGTGTATCATCATGCCTCGTTTGGCGCCTCTACTGTTTGTTGTTTTGGAGAAAATGCCAAGTTTAAAGTTTCCCAAAAACTGGTTGCATGGCCTTGAGCTTGACTAAAAGTCACTGAACACAGGTATGTCTGTAAAGGTGTTGCCAATGTCAATCGTCGCACAAGGTTTGATATTTCCATGGAGAGGAGAGGTGAGGTGAGGTGAGATGGTGCCAGTGAGGTGAGGTGAGGTGAGGTTAGATGGTGCCGGTGAGGTGAGGTGAGGTTAGATGGTGCCGGTGAGGTGAGGTGAGGTTAGATGGTGCCGGTGAGGTGAGGTTGGATGGTGCCGGTGAGGTGAGGTGAGGTTACATGGTGCCGGTGAGATGAGGTGAGGTGAGGTTAGGTTAGATGGTGCCGGTGAAGTGAGGTGAAGTGAGGTTAGATGGTGCCGGTGAGGTGAGGTGAAGTGAGGTTAGATGGTGCCGGTGAGGTGAGGTGAGGTTAGATGGTGCCGTTGAGGTGAGGTGAGGTGAGGTTAGATGGTGCCGGTGAAGTGAGGTCAGGTCAGGTCAGGTCAGATTGTGCCGGTGAGGTGAGGTGAGTGAATGAGTGAGTGAGTGAGTGAGTGAGTGAGTGAGTGAGTTTTAGGGCTTAAAACCGCGCAAGCCACAAAGACTAATTCGCGGCCGAGTGTGTCTACACTACTTTAAAACAAACAGAAAACTGTAATGTTGGACAAATGATGCAAACTGGTCTACGGGACAGTATAAATCTGGGACATGCAGGAGACGCTGCACCTTCATGCTACTTTATTGAACTTCCGATTACAAAGAAAGCGTAGAAAACAAATAACAATTACAACTACCGTAATTTCCGGACTAAAATTTCCGCTACTTGTTTCCCCAGCTCTAAACACTGCGGCTTATAGACCGATGCAGACTATTTATGGACTTTTCCTGTTTCACGAGCTTCATGCAGTCCGAACTGAGTAACGTTACCAGTCAGATGGCGAATTCAGTCTTACACTAACACTGACCCTCTGGGAACGGGCAGATAGTCGTAAAGTAAAGATAAACAAGACAACAGTCTGTGTACGCAAAGGCGTTTGTTTTAGTCCACACACACAATACACACTCAGCAGCCTTCATGGTGAATGTATCCTCCAAGTGTTTTTCCCCCTCATACAATCCACGAATAGTTGACTTGACTTCGCCTGAAAGCTCGAACTAGCTATCCTGATGATGAAGGAGAACTCTTTCAGTAATAAACTTACGTCTTTCGTTCCTACCTACCCTCAGCATCCTGGTCTCGTCACTAAAATGAAAAACAATAATATTCCACCCACCTTCAAATGGAATGAATGCCAGAGAAACTCAAACTTGCACAAGGACGAATCGAGGATGGGAAAACAACGGTGCACACACAATGTAATATGTCGTGATATCACATCACGAAAGAATCCAACCAGCCTCCATCCCACCATAGACAGTTCAAGTGGCTCATCCGGGCTTGGCTTCGAACCTCAGCACTCGCACGCAGTTGTGACGAGCGGCCTTAAAGAGGAAGGTCGATCACTATATAAACATGTAGCGTGGTCTAATGTCATGCTGACGAGAATGTGTTGCTTTTCGCGTGCTCTGAAACTAGTTGTCTGATATAATGATATAATAGTCATTCCAACGTGGCGTGACAGATGCGCTGAACAACTGTAGGCAGTGACAGTTATTATCTAATAGAGTAGTTGAAATATAAACTCTCCCCCCCCCCCCCCTAGACTGTGCGTGCGTGCGTGCGTGTTTGCAATTTCTGTCTGCAGTCGGAACTACAAGTGCACTACAGTGCCGAGTTGATTTAGAAGTAAGAGTGTCTATTTCTGACTTCCTTTCTTTCATCTAACTACACGTATGACGTGTGTGTGTGTGTGTGTGTGTGTGTGTGTGTGTGTGTGTGTGTGTGTGTGTGTGTGTGTGTGTGTGAACATTACAATGTACAGTTTGTTTTTCACACTCGCGAATGTCCTTGTTTTGCTGCTGTCAATGTAGATTTATTGGTGTTTGTTGTTGTTGTTGTTGTCTCTGTTCTGTCATTGCACATTGTATATTTGTGCCCGGTGAAACAGCGACAGAAAGCGGCTGGTACTGACTTCTAAACTGCGTGTACATGTGTGCTGATGAGCGTCCGGTTTCTATTTCCTTTCTCTGATGGGTTGAGTAGAGGCCTTTCATATAGTAAGTGCATACTGCATACACGTCTACTATTATCTGGAGAAAGAGGGCAAGTGCCTGTCATTTCCATGGCGCCGATAGGCCCTTTTCCACCTGAAGGTAGACGCGATGGCAATGTCATATAGATAGTGGTCTAAAGAAAGACACAGTTACGTGTTTCTTCTTCTTCTTGTTTTTAATGTCATGCCGCACAGTCTCTCTCTGTGTGTGTGTGTGTGTGTGTGTGTGTGTGTGTGTGTGTGTGTGTGTGTGTGTGTGTCTTCCATCTGAAAACAACAGAAGACATCAGTTACCCAAACTAGAAAAGTGCTAATGGTCGCTATGCCATGCGTTCTTCAAGATATTAAAAAAAAAAAAAATCTCTTCAAAGATTCAACCTTTTATTTTCATCATTTTTGGGGGCGGGAATTCGTAGCTACAGGCGCTGGCATTCAAGAGAAAAAAATCTGAACACAAAAATATGACATAGGTAGATATAAGCTCCGAATGGCAGACACCCTACAAATATACATCTAACAAAAAGTAAATCTGGTTATTAACGAACGACTCCACTCTTGTCAATCAAAAGGGCCGAGCCCCCAGAATTCAGCCAATCGCGTGCCGCGGCATAATGAGCACAACACATGGCATGGTCCGGCAAACCTTTTGCCAGATACTACAACGAGGGAAACACGTGTAGTTTGATATGACTGAAACATGGAAAGAAAGCAGAAAGTCCATTGACGTCATTTGAGGAAAACAGACCATTATGTCTTTCATCTTCAGATCACCCCTTTTTCCATATAACGACATCATGGGCGTGTACACGGCAGAGTGAGGGGGCAGGGCTGTGGCTGCGGGGTTTGGTGACTGGAGTCGTCTATTAGGACTTTGTACTGCCACGCGATACGTACAGTTACATTGTAAGTAATAATACAGTCGTCTAATAGGACTTTGTACTGCCACGCGATACGTACAGTTACATTGTAAATAATAATACAGTCGTCTGTTAGGACTTTGTACTGCCACGCAATACGTACAGTTACATTGTAAATAATAATACAGTCGTCTCTTAGGACTTTGTACTGCCACGAGATACGTACAGTTACATTGTAAATAATAATACAGTCGTCTATTAGGACTTTGTACTGCCACGCGATACGTACAGTTACATTGTAAATAATAATACAGTCGTCTATTAGGACTTTGTACTGCCACGCGATACGTACAGTTACATTGTAAATAATAATACAGTCGTCTATTAGGACTCTGTACTGCCACGCGATACGTACAGTTACATTGTAAATAATAATACAGTCGTCTAATAGGACTTTGTACTGCCACGTGATACGTACAGTTACATTGTAAATAATAATACAGTCGTCTATTAGGACTTTGTACTGCCACGAGATACGTACAGTTACATTGTAAATAATAATACAGTCGTCTAATAGGACTTTGTACTGCCACGTGATACGTACAGTTACATTGTAAATAATAATACAGTCGTCTAATAGGACTTTGTACTGCCACGTGATACGTACAGTTACATTGTAAATAATAATACAGTCGTCTATTAGGACTTTGTACTGCCACGCGATACGTACAGTTACATTGTAAATAATAATACAGTCGTCTATTAGGACTTTGTACTGCCACGTGATACGTACAGTTACATTGTAAATAATAATACTATGAAGCAAATGTGGTAACCATTGAAACTTGTAACTAGTTACTAGGAAGCAAACTATAACACAAAACAAAAACAAATACAAAAAATCTATCAAATGAAATGAAGTGTTTCCACAAGCAAACTACGTCATCTAAAGGTGCCTAATTATATGTACGCGGTCCTTCATACTACACATTTATGTATACACGCCTTTACATACACGTGGAAGCGACACTTAAAAGTGTACCTTTCTATCAATAATACTCTGAAAAAAGATTAAGATTAAGATCCAAGACCACTATAAGATCCAGGACCACATATTTTCCCGAGATATTTTCCTTCCATAAAGGGTCGAATGGTAGAGCGTTGGACTTCTAATGCTCGGGTCGTGAGTTCGATCCCGGCTGGGGCCAAATATTTGTGCTGGCTTTTTCATCGTTGCCCCGTCTTTAATATCACCCTATGTGGTGGAAAAGGACGTTAAACCCCCAAACACCCACGCACCCCCCTCCTTCCATAAAGATCCTGGTGTCCCCAGAGTACAGCGACCAATCCTAGTTTTGATCGCGATCTAAGACCTCTAAATAAATTACGTTTTTGAGGTGTCCATGTTTGGCGATACGGTTGGGTTGGGTTGTTGGGGGTTTAACGTGTTTTTCCACCACGTAAGGGTGAGCATTGGGTGTCCAACGCTCTAACATTCGGCTATCCCGGATCCCGGAAAAGAACTCGGATTTCGAGATTTTCCCCCGCCGTAACGATTCCGGCGTCCCACCCTGAGTACATGCAGCCACTACTTTTGATCGCAATGTGAAAACTCTAATGTCCTACTGACATGATTCATGCTAAATCAATTTCCAACCAACCATTTCACTTTGTTTTCTGTTTCAGATACTGCAGGCCAAAGACGGGTATGTGCCTGTGTACGAGGAGTACCCGATACGCAACAAGAAAGGAGGTATTAGTTACATGGTGTATCGGCACGAGGCTGTGTCGTTCTGTCAACTGTGTCGCCGACTCTGGGACCTGCAGGATTACAGGAAGACTATTCCCAGCTTCAGTCAGTGGTTTGATAAAGGGAACTGCAAGAAACCTCATGACATTTAATGAGTTTCCTATTTACGGCGGCGGGATCTGTGATCATGAGGAGGTCTAGAATTATCTGAAAGCTCTTCCCAACTACACTCAGTGGTTTGATAAACTTAGGAACTACAGAAAACCTCTCGACATTAATTTGATGTTTTTCGTATCATCATGAATTTTTAATGATTTACAATTTGTAGACTATTTACAATTTGTACAATGTTTACAATGGTTAGAGAATTGACTTTTCTAGGTTACAATATTTAAGGCGGTTACAGTAGCTACAGCACTGACATTTTTTTTTCTCCAAATGTTAACGACAATAGTTACAGTATTTACACTTTGTACGGTATTTACAGTATTTACAACAGTTACAATAGTTACAGCATTGACGGTGTGACAGTGTCAACACTAGTACATACATTTCTTTGTGACACGTCACGTTTTCGCTGCCTCCTGTTTCAATTTTTCCGGTTCCTTTTATTTCATTGATATCTTATCACATAAAAAAGTTGCCGTTCTTTCTTCCTTTTACATCAACATCAGCAGCATCATCGTCATCATCGTGAATAGGAAAAGCAGCAGCAGCGATGAAAAATCTGTATCGACACAAAGATTAAACTCTCTCTCTCACTCACTCAAGAATCCCCCCCCCCCCAACACACACACACACACACACACACACACACACACACACACACACACACACACACACACACACACGCGTACACGCACAGACACGTGCAAACTAATACGAGACAGATGTTCTGCACACAACGACACATGCACAATCCAGAATTCAGTGATGCACATCAGTAGAAAAACAGTTCAGCACACACACACACACACACACACACACACACACACACACACACACACACACACACACACACACACACACACACACACACAAACACACACACACACACACCTACACACACACACACACACTCGAACTCACGACCCGAGCATTAGAAGTCCAACGCTCTACCATTCGACCACCCCGGCTCCCCCAAATTCGCGGGGATGTACATCATGTCACGAGGGGAGTCAGACTAGAGCAGAAGAGATTGTAACAGCCGCCAAAAACTACGACAACGACAACACCAACGGTTACAACCGTCCGGAAGGGATAGGGAAAGTGTGGAGCGGAGAAGGGAAGGAGGGATCAAGTGGGTTTTGGTTGTGCATCATCATCATCATCATCATCAGCAGCAGCAGCAGCAGCAGCAGCAGCAGCATCAGCAGCAGCAGCAGCAGAATTAATAAAGTAAATCAGTTGTGATGTGGAGCGGGAGAGTGACCGGAGTCTGTCAGCATCACCAACGTTGCTCATTTATGTCAACGACAACTCTTCTCTCCAGCCCCGTCACGGTCCACTGGTCTGTAACTGTTATTTCATTACGAGTGGACAGCGCCAAGTCACGGATGGCAGCTTCATCGTCATCTAACGTCACCACCTGTACGGGCAGGCCACGCGCACGGAGTCTGCTGACCACAGACAGGTCGTCACGTGGTTCAGAACACAGGATGAAGGTGTCCCGGTACTGCAGGTCCTGACCTAGTGACACGACAACCACAACAACGGTTCATGCACATCGTCTGTTGGTAGTTGTGGTGATGGTGTAGTTGTGGTAGTCGTAGTAATGTCAACCGACCTAACGATAGTGAGTGTGAGCGATGACGTCATGCAAACAACAAACGGTTATCTGTGTGTACAGTGTGTACAGTGTGTATGAGAGAGAGAGAGAGAGAGAGAGAGAGAGAGAGAGAGAGAGAGAGAGAGAGCTAAAATCTAAAACTAGTAACTGAGTGAGTAAGTGATTGAGTGAGTGAGTGAGTGAGTGGGTGGGTGAGTAAGTGGTACACGTGACACATACCCGACTGACCCACCCGCAACTCCACCAGTATGTCGGCGATGTTGTCCGCACAACGTTCACAGTTCTCTGGCCAGCCCTCTGTGTGACCAGGAAATCGTGTGTAACCAGACTCCCGTGTCCATGTCCAGTGCTGTAACGTCCTGACCTTGGGGCCGTCTGTCGGGGCGGGGATGGCGCTGCTGCTGTACCCCAGGACGTCCTGACCATCAATATCAGGTGACTTCTCCACCTCTCTCACAACTACGGGAGGACAGCGCAGTGGGCGGGTGAAGGTTTCCACAGAAACACACGATGGTACCCGGACACGCTCCACTGCCGCCGCCCACAGGTGTAGGGAGGGAACACGGTTTGACAGGAGAGTGACGAACTCGGAGAACCTGCCTCTAGTGTTGTCACTGTTACAGAGAATGAAGAGGACACAGTCAGTCAGGGATGTTGGCAGTGACGTCATACCTGTCGGTTTAAAGGTGGCTGTCAGTGGCGTAATATTTGCTTTGATATGTGTTTGGTGAAGTATGACGTCATCGCAGTATTTGTCGTCATCAATCGGTTAAACGTGCGTGTATATATGCTGTGTGTGTGTGTGTGTGTGTGTGTGTGTGTGTGTGTGTGTGTGTGTGTGTGTGTGTGATCATCACAGTACAACTTACTCGCCATAAAATGCCTCATCGGCGATGATGTAAAGTTCTCCATTATTCGCGGCTGCCGCCAGTTCGTTCACAGCGGTCTCCACGTCTGTCTCGTTGTCTTCAAAGTCGTACATATGGCGGTAGACGCGTGGGGCGGCTGCTGGTGTCGATGTTGGACCACCCCCCGGGGCGGCTGCTGGTGTTGCTGTTGGACCACCCCCCGGGGCGTGCAGCAGCTGATGTTCTATGAGTATGATGGCTGCACGGCTGTGATCGTGTGAACTCAACAAGTGAACGTCCTTTCCCCGCCGCCTCCACTGTAGGGCTTTTAAGTACAGAGTGATGGTTTTCCCGGTCCCTGTAGAGAGTAAAACACACACACACACACACACACACACACACACACACACACACACACACACACACACATACACACACACACACACACACACACACACACACACACACACACACACACACACACACACACACACAAGTGTAGTTAGATGAAAGAAAGGAAGTCAGAAATAGACACTCTTACTTCTAAATCAACTCGGCACTGTAGTGCACTTGTAGTTCCGACTGCAGACAGAAACTGACGCTTCGATAAGTACATTCAGTCACTATGTACGTCCGGTGAAAAGTACCTGGGGGTCCCCAGAGAAACAGCTTCTCAAGTCCGGGTCTGTCTAACAGCTCCAGTTGCTCAGGAACCAACGTCAGTATGGCCATTGTGAGACCCGTGTGGGCGATGGCCTTAGACGGTGTTCTCAGCTCCATATAGCGTCTTGGGGTGGTTACAGTCGGAACCTCTATAGAGGTGGCGGGGCCACAGAACCTGAAACAGTGACAGTCGGACATATCAGGGCACACACACACACACACACACACACACACACACACACACACACACACACACACACACACACACACACACACACACACAAAGTAGTTGTCTCCCATCATTTGGACTTTTGATAACCATTTGCAGGGAAAGTGCTGTCCACCCACCTGGCGACCAGTCTCTCATAGATATCGTTTGTCATGTTTGTGTCCTGGCCGTGGTCTGTCACACTTCGTTCCCACCACTCGGAACTGTCGGCACAAAGACAGCGGGCCACAGCGGCAGCGGTATCTGTTGCTCCCACACATTGACAGAGGTCCTGGAACCAACACACACACACACACACACACACACACACACACACACACACACACACACACACACACACACACACACACACACACACACTGCTGGAGCACGAGTTCGAATCCCGGCTGGGGCCAAATATTTGTGCTGGCCTTTTCCTCGTTGCCCCATCCATACGTGGTGAAAACAGACGTTAGATTCCCAAACACCCACCCACTAACTCACGAATTGTGGCCTACCTTTCCCGACTCGTCCCATCCAACGTGTGTATGTGTTTTCATACGACAAGCATCTTGTACTCCATGACTGCCTTCTCCAAACAAGATTTTAAACAATCACGCCATGCCTAGATCTACATTATTCGTAACTTTGCGCTCTAAGTTTCAACTGTCACGAAACATCGTTTTTCTGAAGAAACGCAAAAATATGATGGTATTTCTTCTTACCAAGTCAATTTCAGTTCCAGAGAAAAACCAAACGATTACTTCAACCAGTAACAGTACACGTCACTACCAACGTCATTATAGTCAGTAAGGTGCGATTTACGTCATCATCCGACGTAAGTATTCAGTGATGGTGCAATACTACTCACACAGAAAAACAGAGAGAGAGAGAGAGAGAGAGAGAGAGAGAGAGATCACCTGCTGGGCCTGAGGGTTTGTGTCAATAGCCTGTACCAGCTGTGTTGTCGTCACGTTGGGTAACATCAGTATCTTCGTGATGTTGATGGCTCCCAAGTCTGACACAAGACGTCCCAACAGATTGTGAGCTGTGTTCAGTTGCTTCACAGCCCTCTGTACTTTGGCCACCACCACCTGGTCTGTGGTGTGCTGGGGGTTGTCTCCCACTGATTTCACTTCCCCTACTATCAGACCATACCGCCGGCTGATAATCAACACATCAAAGTCACCGTCCGGATTACCCAGTGTGGTGGGTCGTGGGAGCAGGCGGGTAGCTGCGGCAGTGATTGGATCGACTTGATTGTCGAGGTATTTCCTGAACTGTAACTGGGACAGTACCATCATGACCTCCTGCCTCCTCTCCGCCACTTGCTGCAGACGTTGAAGCACCTGCTGCAGCGCGCGATCGTCCCTCACATCACTGTCTTGGACCGGGGGTAGCGGGTCACCAGGGGGAACTGGCTGATACAGTTTTGATGCAAGGGGTGGGGGGTTAGACTGAGGGGGTGGTCCACTGGGAACGTTAACGGGCACCTGGCCAGCCTGATCTGATGCTACCTGTGGAACTAGTACCGGCAGTCCGGATACCGTCTGTACGTCGTGCTGCACTCTGTTGAAGTGAAGCGGAGGGAGGAAGTAGGTTTGGCTGTGGAGGTTGGGGTACCAGTCATGTACAGACTGAAGCCAGAGGTTTTCGGCCGCATGTGCCGGTGTTTGGGGCTGACTTGTGCCTTGTGCTGGCTGTATAGAGCCATGAGGCTGACTTATGCCTTGTTTTGTCTGCATAGAGCCCTGAGGCTGACTTGTGCCTTGTGTCGTCTGCATAGAGCCCTGAGGCTGACTTGTGCCTTGTGCTGTCTGCATAGAGCCCTGAGGCTGACTTGTGCCTTGTGCTGTCTGTATAGAGCCCTGAGGCTGACTTGTGCCTTGTGCTGTCTGCATAGAGCCCTGAGGCTGACTTGTGCCTTGTGCTGTCTGTATAGAGCCCTGAGGCTGACTTGTGCCTTGTGCTGTCTGCATAGAGCCCTGAGGCTGACCTGTGCCTTGTGCTGTCTGTATAGAGCCCCGGGGCTGACTTGTGCCTTGTGCTGTCTGTATAGAGCCCCGGGGCTGACTTGTGCCTTGTGCTGTCTGTATAGAGCCCTGAGGCTGGGGATATAGCGCGTATTGTTGGCATGTACCAACACCCTGTACTGTCCGTGTAGAGCTGTGAGGCTGAGAATGACTAACGCCTTGTCTCTGGTTTTGACCCACGCCTGTCACGTGACCAGACTGTGGGCGCTGAGAACTGTGTGAACCGGGACAGTTCCTTGCTACGTGTCCCAGCTGCTGACATCTATAGCACCGGACAAGGGGACAGTTCCTGGAGATATGGCCGTGGTGTCCACACGTGTAACACACTCCCCGACTACCGGAGGGTGGGGGTCCGTGTCGTCGCATGATGTCTGAAATAACAGGACATTGTTTTCCGCACTTTGATTCGAAATAAGGCCGACTATAGCGACGTTAATGTGTGTATATATAGTGCATGCATGGGTGAAAATGATGAATTTTCAAAATACTGAAACCTAAGTCCTGTGGGATGCACGGGCAACACACCGTTCGGACGCCGCGGCCGAAAACTAAAATTTGCGTTTTGGCGACAATTTGGTGGCTTATCGTGACATGTAACAATGAAAATGTGTAGGGGCATTAAGTTTTATTTAAAGAAATGCGCCCTAGAAATACCATTTATTATTATTATTATTATTATTATTATTATTAAGCAGTAATGTTCACAGTAATGTGTTGTTGTCGTCGTCGTCGTTGTTGTTGCTGTTGTTGTTGCTGTAAATCTCAAAATACGGATTCCCGTCGTCAGGACTGAACGTGTTCCCATGTACATGTGTTGAAGAGGCGGTTTGTTTGTTTAATTGTTTGATTCTCCGTCGGCGATGGGGGTGGAGGGTGGGGGGATTGGCGGTCAAACTCTCACGCTATAATAATGAAACACATGTGCAAATGTACCAGATAATAATAGTAGTAACTGCTATCATTGTGTAACATTCACTACATTAAACACATCAATTGTGTTAGGGTCTCCGCATTGTCATATGTACGTGTTTGTGTAAGACAGTGTATATTTATTCAGTATGTATTCTGTCGATTTGGTTTGCCTCATGGGGGTAAACTGATTAAGAAAATAAACTGACCGGCCCCGTAGTGTAGTGGTTAGCACTTCGGATCATGGACCGGGAGACCCGGGTTCGAATCCCAGCCGAGGCAAGCGGGATTTTTCCTACCTAGGTCGGCTCCTACCCAGAGCGGGTGTGCTATGGGCCCGATGGGGAGGCTGTTGCCACACGGCCGAGCTTCACCCACTTCACGGGTGCGACTTTGGGGGTGCTTCCCTTAGTATGACACGTTTTATGATGTGGATGATTACACGGCCGGCACCGCAGGTGCCGTAGTTCCCGGGCCTGGTTAATGCCGGGATATTTATGACAGGAAGCGTGGAATGCGGCCCTGTCCCGCAGTCCCAAACCACATGGACCTCCATAGCATCATCTTACTATCATCCTCATCTCCATCATCATGCATAATAAAAATTGTCCCAGCTTCCGAGTCCTCCGTGGGCTCCACCCATCACCTGGGAGGAACACCACTGGAGTTGGCAAAGAGTTGGGGCAAAAAAAAAAACAAAAACAAACTGTGAACTGCAAGATGACATTAAAAGACCAACAACAAAACAACAAACAAAAAATCAGTAACAAACAAGAACAACATCTACCCCCCCCCCCAAAAAAAAAAAACACACACACACACACACACACACACACACAAACCCAGCAACAACAACAAACAAACAAACTGACAAACCCCAAACAAACAAACAAACAAACAAACAAACAAACAAACACCACCACGAACAACAAAACAAAACAAAACAATAACAAAAACAAAACAAAACAAACAAAAAAAAAAAAACACACAAAACAACACAACACAACACAACATTTTTCATTTAGTTGTAAAAGATTATGCGGATTATGATATCAGATTATCTGTTCTCAATTTTCCATTTGACTTTGATTTTTAAAAAATGCGAATGGCGTTGTCGGAGTATTATCACGCCATTGTGTATTTAGCTGTGATAGAAATTATGTGGATTCTAATTCAAGAATATTTATTCTTCATTTTTTTCAATTAGCTGTGATAGAAATTAAGCGAATTATGATGTCCGAACATTATCAACATGTAGTGATGTACCGTAGATATTCAGTATCTATCTCACTCAGTCCGATTCTTTTAACTTCAACAATTGGAAAACTGTCACTTAAGTACAGTTTTTCATTTTTCTTTTGTACTCAAACTTATGCGCGCGCGCGCGAGCACACACACACACACACACACACACACACACACACACACACACACACACACACACACACACACACACACACGGAGTTCTTGCGAAAGGTCTCTTTTACAGAAATCGGGAATACCCACACTTGCTCATCATCATGACCCAGCTGACGCCAGTAACTGTGTCATAGTGACACTTGGGTGAACAAAAACAGCCGGGCGTTTCCCGGTAATGTCCTACGACGAGTTCACTCAGCTAACGCCGTTATTTTGAAATACTAAAATGAGGATATACGTCCCATTAGATTGTAGTAACACGTTAGCACAAGTCATTCTCTGGTCGGTTCATGAACGGCGCCTTTCTCTCTAACCGACGACCCAAATTCCAAAGGGTGTTTCCGGTGTTAAAAGTGTGTGAACGTTTAGTCTTTATGATAACTCAGGCTGATAGTATTGTAGCGCCTCAGTGACTTGAACCAGTTTCAGTCGGCCTCAGTCAGTAGTAAGTGGTCGTATTAGTTGTTAGGCAGCATACTTTGTAGCGTGTTACAGCATGCTGGGTGTAACATTGTAACACCGTGCCCAGAACTCATGTGACAGGAACTATTTGTAACCATCGTCAGCGTGAATGGTACTAACACGACTCAGTGACATTCCTGACCGGTTTGGTGGTCAAACACAAACAACTAAATGGCGAGAATGTACAAAATATAACTCACCTGCACTGATGTGTCGACCGGTTTTGAGTCAATATGGCGGAGGCAGTTGCTACAACAGAAGAGATACTTCCTGGTTGTTGAGTGTCAGTTTCATTACGTCAGCTTACGTAATGCGGTCATGATTCAGGGGACACAACCTTTGGCAAACTGTTATGTGAACTACAGTTGTTTCCCTTAGACCGTTCAACTCGTAGCCTGTAAGAGCATTCATAAGCTTTGACCAGTTGTGTTAACAATTCTGTTTGCAGCTTTGGTTGTTTAGAATTGAGGCCCTTTTTTAATTTTTTATTTTTTGGACCGGGGGGGCCCGGTTTCTATCTCTCTCTCTCTCTTTTCTTTTTCTTTCTATTATTGTATTGATTGTGTGCGTGTATATATATATATATATATATATGTATGTGTGTGTTCAAAAAGAGATTTAAAAAAAACACACACACACACAAAAAAAAACTTTCTCTATTTTTCATTTAGCTGTAAAAGATTATGCGTATTATGATATCAGATTATCTGTTCTCAATTTTCCATTTGACTTTGATTTTTAAAAAATGCGAATGGCGTTGTCGGAGTATTATCACGCCATTGTGTATTTAGCTGTGATAGAAATTATGTGGATTCTAATTTAAGAATATTTATTCTTCATTTCTTTCAATTAGCTGTGATAGAAATCAAGCGAGTATTATGATGTCCGAACATAATCAACATGTAGTGATGTACCGTAGATATTCAGTACCTATCAACAATTGGAAAACTGTCACTTAAATACAGTTTCTCATTTTTCTGTGCGCGCGCGCGCGCGCACACACACACACACACACACACACACACACACACACACACACACACACACACACACACACACACACACACACACACACACACACACACACACACACACACACACACACACACACACACACACACACACACACACACACACACTGTTCGTTTAAATATACAGAGAGGAACAGATTTTATGAAAACCAAAACCTGAAATAGCTAAATTTGATGTTACTTTATTCTTTAGTCATTGCATTCTATAATATTATGTTTTATATCAGTGTGTATATTATATTTCATGTTGTGCTGGAAAAGGACGTACTTTAGTCTACATTTATTATATTTTCTATGTAAATATATTCGATATTTTATGTTACTCTATTCTACATTATATGCTACTTCATTGTTTATTTAATTTTACTGTATTCTACATTCTATGTTACTTTATTCTACATTCTATGTTACTTTATTCTACATTCTATGTTACTTTATTCTACATTCTATGTTACTGTATTCTACATTCTATGTTACTTTATTCTACATTCTATGTTACTTTATTCTACATTCTATGTTACTCTATTCTACATTCTATGTTACTTTATTCTACATTCTATGTTACTGTATTCTACATTCTATGTTACTTTATTCTACATTTCATGTTACTTCATTGTTTATTTTATGTTACTTTATTGGATATTTTACGTATGTTACTGTATTCTATATATTTTATATCAGTGTATTGTATATGCAATGTTTTGGTGGAAAAGGACGTTAAACTCCCAATCACCCACCCACACCCATAATTAATGTTAATTTATTCTATGTTTTGTAGAGGGTGCGTACATTGTTCGAAGTTTCATGCGTTCTGTTCACCACGAGGGTAATTTCAAACACGTGGGGGGAAAGAGGGAGCGGGGGAAGGTGCGGGGAGGGGGGTGGGGGTGGGGCGCACATAGTAACGGTAAGTACACTTGCTGGCATCGTTGCGTTGCAGTTCGAATCCAAGTCCGATACCCAGTCGGTTGAACCACCCGACCACCCTACTCCCTCATTATTCCGTAAACAGCGTATTGACACTATAATAATAATAATAATGTTTGTCCACAACAAGACCACCATCATCAATAACAACAACAATGATAAATATTGATGACGATAATTACGACAGAGGCACCACCACCGCTCCCACCACCACCACCACAACAACAACAACAACAACAACAACAACAACAACAACAACAACAACAACAACTACTACTACTACTACTACTACTACTACTACTACTACTACTAGTGTTTTCCAAAACAAGAGTAAAGTAGAAAGAGAAAAGTCACCTACCTGAAGCAACAGCTACTCAGGGTGAGAAAGATGGCTGTCAACAGGTCCACACAAAACCTTTCCTGTTGTCAAAAGACTTTGAATCCTTCAACTGATCTCCACCCAATCGTGTTTTTTTCACAACACGACACTTCCTTGTCCCAGCTAACGTTTCGTGGTGTGTGAAGCCAGGCTGTAGCGTGCCAAATGAGGGTTTGGGTCGTACAGGTGACGGTATGGTTATGTACTATATCCATGATCAGTGTTGTGTTTGTTGTTATGGCATCAGACAATAGACAGTGGCTCGTATCACGCAACCTCTCTACGTCACGCAGTTTGGAGCTTTGTGTTAGTGGGAGGCCGGACATGAAAAATCTCTATAAGCTTAATGAGTTAAGAGGGGAAGAAACTGCCGATTACGTAGCTCTAAGACTGTTATGGCAAATGAATAGATATTCCTTTTGGTCACTGCGACCATTGTCGTGGCTACAAAACGCCAACACGTCTCTCTTCATCTCTCTGATCTGCACTGGTTGTCCATCCAAAACAGAACTCATTATAAATTGCAAGTCTCTGCTATAACATTATCTCAGGTTCTGCTCCCTCCTATCTGTCCCAGGGATTCACATCCCCATCGGACATCGGACATAGACATATTAATTTCCCAAATGTCCGATTGTTTTGGGGAGATTCAGGACAAATGTCCGATTACATTGACGACAGAAGCGGACAATGTCCTATTCTTTTTTCGCAAGGCCGGACACAGCATTGCGCAAACCGCAGACGAGTTTCGCTTGGCCGAAACCGGCCCCGCTGAACTAGTTATTCCGTTCGGCGTTATCACGTGATCGAACCTGGATGAGAAGAAAACTAGTTTGGCCAATGGCTTTCGTCCGATCTCGTCAGTCAGCCAATCAAAAGCGCCAACGACCAGCGCGCGGTCGCCGTTTTGCAGCTCACGAATCCGTGCGATCTTCGCGCCGATGAAGGATTTATTTGGATTTTTTTTACTCGAATAATTAAACCAACAGAACGAAAAATACAATACGGATCGTTTCTGAGGGGCAGACGCGACGTTTTAGCTACAAAAATACACGTATGATGATCGTCCAACTTGGGCGTACGCGTACCGGATTTTCCCAGGGGCTCTCGCATCCATTCGTTCTTTGCCGGCGTCGAGAAAGCATTAAACGGTTGTGTTTTCTTACGCAAAACTAAAACAGCACAACGAAAAATGCATTACGGATCGTTTCTTAGAACCAGACACGACGATTAAGTTACCAACAATTTGCCTAGAATGATCGTGCGCGGGCTGACTTGCGAGTACCGGATTTTCCCGAAGTCTATTTTAAGACGATAATCAATACGAAAAATCAATACTAGTGATCTCATTTGGAGGAGGGACTAATCAAGATAACCACATGGTTAACAGTCAGGGATTAAGATCTTCCACCGTGCTTTTGTCGGATTTCCACCTTTGGCTAAAAATTTTCTGGCCTCTCAAAAAGTCAAAAACGGTTTCAGTCAGTCCGGCCTTGTCTGAAGCACTTAAACTGAATCACTTCCACAGATTTCAGTGTAATTAAAAACAAATCTTGAGGAGCTTTCCCCTGCACACCTCTTGCTTAATAATTAAGCAGACGTGCACGCCTGGCTTTCACACTTCATCACCATAGTAAGTGTTAGGCAGTTTGTGGTAAACACACTGTGTAGTTTTACACAGATAAAGAAACACCTGTACTTAGAAATCAAAATGTGTACTTGCAAACTGTTCATTTGTACAAAGTGTCATCCTGTTAAGTGGGTCCGACTATTACAGATACACTTTGCTATGAAAAAACTACACTTTGGCACCCCCCTAAACCACGCTGAACCTTTCTCAGTTTCTGAGAGTAAACTGACAGATCTTCTGTGTGGATTTTAGAGTTTGATTCTCCACAATGATTATTTGGATAAACGTGTGTACAGCAACAAGAGGTCTGTAATAGCTTGAGTCTAAGGGTTGAAATTTGAAGGGAAATGTGGTAGATAAGAATAGCTATCAAGTGCTCTCAGGTGCCACGAGAGGCCTAGAATTGGCCCTTAAATTTGGCAAAATTCGTGTTGCCCCCCTAGTCCCCCCAGCAGGGCTCTGACCCTGCACCCCGCCGGGGCCTGGACGGCCCCTAGACCCCGACCTGGGAAAAGAAGTTTCAGTATTTTCAAAATTGCCAGCTTTCACCCATGCATCTTGGCAAGGGCGCGGTTTAGCTGAATTCACTATATATACAAGAACAGACACCTCAGCACGTTGATCAATAAAAGATTGGAAAACATTGAATGTCCTATTGTTTTTTATTTTTCAGGACAAATGTCCTATTGTTTTGGTTGAGACCAGGACATTTGTCCTATTGAACCCAAAATGGATGTGAATCCCTGCACTGTCCACTCTAATTCGTATCCCAGCTGGGGCCAGATATTTGTACTGGCTTTTTCATCGTTGCCCCGTCTTTGATATCACCCGTATGTGGTGGAAAAGGGCGTTAAACCCCCAAACACCTACCTACCTACCCGCTCTCATTCAGCTCTACACACCGTCCCGCAACCTCCGTTCTTCCTGCGACACCCGTCTTCTCCGTATTCCCATCCGTCAGAAAAGAAGTTTCAAGGCCAGCGTGCTTGTTCATATACATTGGTCCTGTAATCTGGAACTGTCTCCCCTCTCACATCCGCCATGCTCAGTCGTTAGCTGTCTTTGTCCCACCTTAAAACACATCTTTTCTCCATGCAGTAGAACCTCCCCCCCCCCCCCCTGCCCCTCCCTTCCCCGCTCTCCATATCTGCATGCCACCTGCAAATAAAATGTGTGTGTGTGTGTGTGTGTGTGTGTGTGTGTGTGTGTGTGTGTGTGTGTGTGTGTGTGTGTGTGTGTGTGTGTGTGTGTGTGTGTGTTATATACGTTTATGTTTTTGTATGTTATGTGTAGTTTAGGTACGCACCCTGAGCTCTTGTGATATGGGGGCCACAAATACCCTTTATTATTATTATTATTATTATTAACTGCAGAGAAATCTGACTTTCTTTGGCCTAAAGTGTCCATATCTGTACTACACGTCGATAGGATCAAATCGCTAAAACCAGCCACCAATCAGCGTTACTAGCTGGTGTTCCGCAACCAAATAAAGTCGTCTGCTCAGTACGCAGTACGCTGCTACGTACGTAGAGAAACATATCGGCCAATCCGAGTCACCGCAATGGTTTCACATCGTCGTTCACACTGAAAAATTGCGGAAGTCGATTTTGGACGATTTTGAGTTTTATATCCTACTTACCTAATTTTGAGGTCGCGGATCGACTGGTGAGGTCCGTTTCTACGTTTGAAGCTCGGAAATGGGGTAAAACAGAGTTTGAAAATTTGCGGAACTGATACACAACATTTTTTCACGAGGAAACTGTGGATGTCTAAATGAAAGAATTTACAATGGAAAATTTGTGTCAGTCGATCGCAGGAAAATCGCTGAAGTCTTCATAGGGTAAATTCACACGGCAAATTTGCGTATGTCGTTGAAAAATTGCGGAAGTCTTGATTGTTTTCAGTATTTCTGAAAAATTGCGTAAGTGACGGTGTGAAGTGCCTGTGTGTGTGTGTGTGTGTGTGTGTGTGTGTGTGTGTGCGCGCGCGCGCGCGCAAAATGACTCCCACAGAAGTTTCCTGTGAGGAAGTTCCGTGATTGACATCAGACACGAGCAGAGCTGAAGCCGAGTTGAAAGCGTATTGTTCGTTATCTCTGACATTTAATCGGTAGAGGAAAATAATATTATAGTGTGTCCTTGAAAAATTGCGGAAGTCTTGATTGTTTTCAGTATTTCTGAAAAATTGCGTAAGTGACGGTGTGAAGTGCCTCTGTGTGTGTGTGTGTGTGTGTGTGTGTGTGTGTGTGTGTGTGTGTGTGTGTGTGTGTGTGTGTGTGTGTGTGTGTGTGTGTGTGTGTGTGTGTGTGTGTGTGTGTGTGTGGAAGTGCTTGCGTACTTCCGGCTACATGAAATTCAAACGATTATTTTCAAATAAGTCGTAGCTCTGAAACCGACTTCAGCTTGGTACCGGCCGGATTTTCAAGCTGAACTGTTTGTGATAGCTTATCTAAACACATCTTCTTGGGCAACGCTAACGTCTTTTTCACAGAAACACGAAATTGAAATGTTAGCGACCTTATGTTTGACTTCTTCTTCTTTTTTTTTTTTTTTGCTAGATGGAAGAAAAATGCAAGAGAATTCATCTTTGTGTCAGTCCTGCTTTTAGGATTTTCGGGTAGTATTGATATGGAAGTTATCGTGTCATTGTATTTTCTTTCCCAAACCAGACTGATAAGCGTGTAACTAGCAGTTATTCCTCATGAAGCTGTCGTATACCGACGAGTATTTTGATCCAAGACGCAAATCAACCCTGAGCTTTAGCTAAATACGAGTCGGTACAACAGCTTCATGGGGTGTAAATGCTTTATCATCCCTTTCTTTGGGCCAGTTTATGGTATATTTTGAACGTTTATCCTACTAAAAACTATCAGTCGAAAGCAGCTCCATATAGCAGACGAACGAGTTTGTATGTCGGCAGATCACAACGCCGACAGAATAAAGTGCGCCTTTTTATGCTAGCAAGACGGTGTCAATTCATTCATGAACTCAAATCCAAACAAAAACACAAGTTCTAAACTACGACTGAAGACACAAACAAACACGCTAACGCTTTCAAGGAAATGTAATTTGCGAGGTGAATTCGAAACCGATCAAGCACAGCTCAGTCTGTTCACGTTTTGCACAACCACGGTTCGAGTGGGTGTCTTCCTGTCGCGATTCTTCACGAAATATGAAGCTTTGTGAGTGTTTATTATAACACTTTTAGTACATATACACCGATTAAAGTGTCCTTCCACCAACAGCTACAGTTTATAACTGCATGCTTGATTCAAACGATTCAATAAGCTTCTGTTCAATTGGAGATCTAGACAACGAATTCGCTGCCATTCTCTGCACTGATAGCGGACGATTGCAGCTACTCGATTTGATTCTGCCTCATGTCACAGGTTTTGGGTTTTATAGCGTTGAAACTGCTTTTGATTTCAGTACGCAGTGTTTGTTAGGTAAAGTCTGCTGTCGTCTCGAACGGTATCTTCGTCCAGCTTGGCACGGTCAGTCGAGTCAATCAAACGCGTACATGTAAACGGTGAGACGCCAGCTTCGATTGAACTTTTTGAGAACGGTTTTTGGCTCCCATGTGTAACAATGGGAGACTATGTAATAACCCTCCGTCGTGTGTGTGTGTGTGTGTGCGTGCGTGCGTGCGTGCATGTGTGTGTGTGTGTGTGTGTGTGTGTGTGTGTGTGTGTGTGTGTGTGTGCGCGCGCGCGTTCCTTTTTGCCCAAATCGAAAAAGGAAAGAAAACTTAATCCGCAGAAAATGATCGCCTTAGATCTATCCAGCGCTCGATCTGAGAATATCGAGAACAAATAACTTCATTGTGAGGGGAAAAATCGCCTTGATTAGATTGGTCAAAGCAGTAAGACTGTTTTCGCATTCTAATGAAAATTCAATGTCGAAGTCGACCACGCCTGAGGATTTGTGGTGAATTTGATTTTGACAAAATTGCGTCATTGGCAGGAGAAAAATTGCCGAAGTCGACCACGCGTGAGATTTTGTTGTGATTTTGGCTTTGACAAAATTGCATGAATGCTAGTGCAAAATTGCCGAAATCGACCACGCTTTAATTTTTGGGTAAAACTGCGTAATTCAACCTGCTAAATTGCGTAAGTCGGTATTTTGGTTGGAACACGTGGACATAAAATTGCGTAAGTCGCGTAAATTACTTTTTTTTTTCACAAAATGCAATTAGCTATGATAACTACACTTAACAAACCAAATAGAAGAAACGATTGTGAATCGTCCAGTAAAATTTCATTTTCGATATGAAGATAAATACTCGAATAAATCAGGTTTTTGCTTCTCCTGAAAAGTGCGGAAAATCGACTTCCGCAACTTTTCCGTGTGAACGACGACATGCTATATTGTGTCCACAGTGACTGATTCTGATGTACGGATCAAGCGCGTTCGATGAAAAGTTTTCTGCGGCTTTACTGTATGCCTTACAAAACGTATTAAGATCTTTAAGCAGTGGCTCTTCATTATCATGCAACCTCTCTATGTCACGTAATTCTACCTCCTCTAGTCTTCTTCAGCCATTGTCCTGATCGAGTCTCGCTTGGATGAGTTGAAATACGAGTCCCACTCTGTAGCTGCCGACACTGTGGTCCACGCTGTAAGCTGATCATCCAGGAGAACTGCACTCGTGACTTCGTTACAATTGCAACAGGAAAAAAAAAATAATTTGGATATTCGTTATGATTACAACTAGGTCAGTTCTGACAGCTCTGATATGGGCCACACGTGCGATTTCGTCAGGTCAACGGACAGACATGAAACCAGTGACAAGATAGAATCACACAAGAAATCTTTTCCACAACAAACACTCAAGTCAAGATTTGTTTCAGTTTCCAAATTGTTATTGAAAATGAAGCAAAGAAAAAATACACCATGTTACAACGAGAACAGGAAACAAAACAGAAACATTCCAAATGATTTGTTTGTGGGTACAAGAAAACTAATGTCACCGAAATGATTGATTTTAGGATAGTTGCAGTATTTACAATATTTACGGCAGTTAACCTTCGCCCTACCTCGCCTGAAAACTTGCACGCCGTACATCGTGGGTGTAAATGCACCCATACTTTAAAGAGGAAAACTTGCAAGCCGTACATCGTGGCTGCAAACACACCGAGGCTTTTAAAGAAGGAAAGAAATGTTAAACAGCCACAACTGACAGCTCATACAATATTTACGGTAGTTACAATAGTTACAGATTAATACATCTTTTACAATGTTTCGGTAATTACACCACTTAAAGTGTTTACAATTCGCACAGTAAGTACTTAAAAGACGGTTACAATAGTTACAACACGTACAGTATTTACAATTTGTACAGTATTTACAAGTTTACGAAAGTTACAATCGTTACAGCACAGACAATATTTTTTTTTACAACGTTTACGGTACCTACAACAGTAACAGTATATACAATTTTTAAATCAAATTTTTCCACGGCAATATTTATAATATTTGCAGTAATAACAATATTTACAATAAGTACAATATCTGCAGTCTCTACAATAATTACGTGCTATTGAGATGAATGGCAATACAGTCTACGGGATAACAGTTGCCAGTTACTGTCTACAGGAGATGTCTTCTCTCATCACAAAGCCCCTATCGCCATGTTTGTCTTTTCATTAACTGTCTCCACGGTTGTTTTTTCTTTCTTTTTATTTTAAACTTGGGTGATGTAATCCAGCTTTAATTACACAAACATTTTGTACGCTGCTTTCAGTAAACGAAACAAACTTTGTTCGGACAGATGCTGATATCGCATGATATGGTATGTTTTTTTTTTGTTTTTTTTTCTGTCCAACCTTTCCGTCATGTTTTTTAACAGCAACACACAAACATTTTGTACACTGCGTCTGTTGGATGTTGTTGTTGTTTTGTTGTAGATGATTATGATGATGACATTCAATAATAATGAGTCAATCATTGAGCACTATAAGTACAGGAGATGTGGACAGAATGAAGCCATAACACTCAGGACAGTTTATCCTTGGGTATGTACACGGTGTCTCTGAAGGATTTGTTACAAGAAAAATAGTTCACACACACACACACGCACGCACGCACACCATGTAACAGAAAGCGGGCTGTTCAAATTCCTTGCAAGTTACAGACAGATACAGTGTACTATCTTTGTGACCACTGTGTCCTGTTTTACTCTGCGTAAATTACGTCATTCCATTACGTTTTACTTGCACGACGTCATAGACCTGGCTCCTTTAGAGACTGACGTCACAAAAAGTAACACATGTTGATAACACAGGCCTAGTTTAAATATTTTTTTAACACTGAGATTTCCATCAGGGGAGCGTCGACTACATCATGTTTACCTTTCTAAACGTCACAGTGACGTCACAACAAAGACCGTTAGGATGACGAAATTCGCGCAGATGTACAGCACGTGACGAGGGGAGTCAGATTAGAGCAGAAGAGATTGTAACACCCGCGAAAAACTACGACAACGACAACACCAACGGTTACAACCGTCAGGAAGGGACAGGGAAAGTGTGGAGCGGAGAAGAGATGGAGGGATCAAGTGTGCTTGTGTTGATCATCATCATCATCATCATCATCATCACCACCTGGAACACCAATAAAGTAAATCAGTAGTGATGTGGAGCGGGAGTGTGCCCGGAGTCTGTCAGGATCACTAATGTCGGACACCAAGTCAACGACAACTCTTCTCTCCAGCCCCGTCACGGTCCACTGGTCTGTAACTGTTATTTCATTACGCGTGGACAGCGCCACGTCACGGACGGCAGCTTCATCATGACGCCACGTCACTATCTGTACGGGCAGGCCACGCGCACGGAGTCTGCTGACCACAGGCAGGTCGTCACGTGCTACAGGACACAGGATGATGGCGTCACGGTACTGCAGGTCCTGACCTAGTGACATGACAACCACAACAACGGCTCATACACATCGTCTGCTGGTAGTTGTGGTGATGGTGTAGTTGTGGTAGTCGTAGTAATGTCAACCGATCTCACGATAGTGAGTGTGTGAGCGATGACGTCATGCAAACAACAAACGGTTATCTGTGTGTACAGTGAATATGAGAGAGAGAGAGAGAGAGAGAGAGAGAGAGAGAGAGAGAGAGAGAGATCTAAAATCTAAAATTAGTCACTGAGTGAGTAAGCGAGTAAGTGAGTGAGTGGATGGGTGAGTAAGTGGTACACGTGACACATACCCGACTGACCCACCCGCAGCTCCACCAGTATGTCGGTGATGTTGTCCGCACAACGTTCACAGTACTCTGGCAGGCCCCGGCCCCCTGTGTGACCAGGTAATAGTGTGACACCAGACCCCCGTGTCCATGTCCAGTGCTGTAACGTCCTGACATAGGGGCCGTCTGTCGGGGCGGGGGTGGAGCTGCTGCTGTACCTCAGGACTCTCTTACCATCAATCTGCCATGCCTTCTCCACCTCTCTCACAACTGCGGGAGGACAGCGCAGTGGGCGGGTGAGGGTTTCCACAGAAACACACGATGGTACCCGGACACGCTCCACTGCCGCCGCCCACAGGTGTAGGGAGGGAACACGGTTTGACAGGTGAGTGACGAACTCGGAGAACCTGCCGCTAGTGTTGTTCCTGTCACTGTTACAGAGAATGAAGAGGACACAGTCAGTCAGGGATGTTGGCAGTGACGTCATACTTGTCGGTTTAGGGGTAGCTGTTAATGACGTATTATTTGCTTTTGTATGTGTTGGATGAAGTATGACGTCATCGCAGTATCTGTCGTCATCAGTCGGTAAAACTCGTGTGTTCATGCTGTGTGTGTGTGTGTGTGTGTGTGTGTGTGTGTGTGTGTGTGTGTGTGTGTGTGTGTGTGTGTGTGTGTGTGTCCCATCATCACAGTACAACTCACGAGCCATAAAATGCCTCATCGGCGATGATGTAAAGTTCTCCATTATTCGCGGCTGCCGCCAGTTCGTTGACAGCCGTCTCCACGTCTGTCTTGCTGTCAAAGTCGTACATATGGCGGTGGACGCGTGGGGCAGCTGCTGATGTTGCTGTAGGACCACCCCCCGGGGAGTGCAGCAGCTGATGTTCTATGAGTATGATGGCTGCACGACTGTGAATGTGTGAACTCAACAAGTGAACGTCCTTTCCCCGCCGCCTCCACTGTAGGGCTTTTAAGTACAGAGTGATGGTTTTCCCGGTCCCTGTAGAGAGTAAAGCGCACGCACACACACACACACACACACACACACACACACACACACACACACACACACACACACACACACACACACGTCATATGTGTAGTTAGATGAAAGAAAGGAAGTCAGAAATAGACACTCTTACTTCTGGGGCGGTCGGTGGTCTAGTGGTTAAGAGACCTGTCACCAATGCGAGAGGTCAGGGGTTCGAGTCCCACTCGGGGCAAAGAATTTTTCCTTCTCGTATGTGGCACCGTTCATTCGGGCCGATCGTCGGGGGTTCTCTCCGGGTACTCCGGCTTCCTCCCCCTCTGCTTTGGAAATGTTCAGCCCGCCAAATTTGAAAAATAAATGCAAGTCTAAATCCCGAAATTTAAATAGCTGAGCTGACCCTTCGCACCACGTGATCGTAATGTGTTTATGTCACGTGTGTGAGAGAATGCGTGTGATTCACGTGAGCGTGCGTGTTGGGTTCAGTTCGCGGCACTTTGAGCCGATTCATGAAATTGGGTAAAGCGCCTATACAATACTCATTATTATTATTATTATTATTAAATCAACTCGGCACTGTAGCGCACTTGTAGTTCCGACTGCAGACAGAAATGGATGCTTCGATAAGTACATTCAGTCACTATATACGTCCGGTGAAAAGTACCTGGGGGTCCCCAGAGAAACAGCTTCTCAAGTCCGGGTCTGTTTATCAGCTCCAGTTGCTCAGGAACCAACGTCAGTATGGCCATTGTGAGACCCGTGTGGGCGATGGCCTCAGACGGTGTTCTCAGCTCCATACAACGTCTTGGGGTGGTTACAGTCGGAACCTCTATAGAGGTGGCGGGGCCACAGAACCTGAAACGGTGACAGTCGGACATGTCAGGTCACACACACAGAGAGAGAGAGAGAGAGAGAGAGAGAACTCAGAATGTTTAATGTGGTATAGGCGGTTTGCCCGTTCACATGGGGGTGGTGGGGGCGGGGGTGTTACATTGCACGTGCCACGGAAACCGTGTCACTATCATGGACAGTACAAAGGAAATTTAACTATTCACTCATGACCGGACTGCACACCCGGCAACGACCGACTGATGTACGTGTTGTAGGGCAATGGCACAGCCACAGCAAAATGTTATTCTCCACCAAAGTTCCCTCACCAAAACACCTCGATCATCCTAAAAAGTACTTTACAGTTCTGTTCACCAAATCAGTCACGATCAAGTACATCACAATATTCACTGTACAAACTTGTGTCAATAGACGGCCACCTTCTCAAACACGCCATATCTCCTCTTGTTCCTGCTGTCAGCTTGTGATCGTCTTTCTTAATAAACCAACAGTGACGGCGCTGTCTGCAGTCATAACAAAACACATAATCGTCAGTTTCCCTCACTATCACTTTCTGTCGATCACGTGTATCAAGCACAGTTTTTGTGAAGGCGAGTGTGTTCCTATTGTCGTCTCTCAGGCATCGCTGTTGACTTCTTTTTGAGATCATGCTAACCTGCTGTTTAATGTAATCCAGATCAAGTCCTGCATCAGTTGTTAACCTTTGGATTGTCTCCAGCTCGTCCCCGTCTTCCTCATCGCTCGCCTCAAAACTACACACACTGTCCACACATTCCATACTAAGTGGGTCAGCACTGCCTACACACGTGTCCGTCACACTGCCTACACGGCCAGCACAGGCTGGTTCAAAGCATGGTGCACGTGCGGACAGTGTAGTGTCAATGTGTTGTTGATTTGCCTTGTCAATGTTTTCATCAAAAGCTGGGGATTGTGACGGCGTTGGAATAAAAAGACCTGGGGCCGTGGTCACGACGCGTTCGTAACTTTTCCGCCACCGATTTACGCACGCGCGGGTCCGTAACTTACGATTTGTGATAAAATTGGGTGGTCATGACGTTTGCGCAGAGTTACGGCCGCTCGGAAACCCTTGCGTATTGTACACCACCTAGGAGGGTGTCGGAAAGGTGCCGTAGCCTTTGCGTAAATCTGAAAATGGCGGCCCGCTTGATTTACCAACTGCAAATGAGAAGAGCATTGCGACGGGAAAGGGTGTTTCGAGATCGTACTAACCCTTTTGACTTGTACGACGATGTGGACATGCTTCAAAGGTTTAGATTTAGGAGGAGAGACCTGCAGGAATTGTGCGATCTGCCGGCTGTAGGACGACTTGAGGTACCCGTGTAGATCTCGAGGGGGCGCGTTCAGTTCACTACGCACCCTGCAATGCAAAGGCCTGTATGGCCGGCCGTACACACATCGTGGGTTGATTTGTGGGTTAACATTTGTTGTGTGTTTCGGACTAGTTCAGTGCTGAACGCACTCGGTCAGTCCTCACTGATCAGCCACCACCGTTTTGATCGTATGCCTGTCAATGCAGGTCTCATCAGTTCATTGTGTTGTGGACCCGAAACTCAGATGTGCGGGTTCCGAATTCAGAGATATGGTCGAGTCATGTTTCTCAACCGTAGCAAGTCAGGTTAAATGCGTGGCATGTATGTGGAGAGTTTTGTTGATGTTGTTGTTATCCTCTCCTCTTTCGTTTTTAGTTGTTCTTTGATTGAGGTTCATTCCGTTGGTTTTCTTGCCAGTGAGCCTGCTACATACGGTTTGTACGTGCAGTAAATGCTTCTACTGGTTGTAGTCCGTCCAGTGTTGAGATAGAGACTGCTAGGAAGCGGTCTATATGCGACCTGCATGCTCTCCTGATCACACTCTCCACATACATGCCACGCATTTAACCTGACGTTACGGCAGATAAACATGACTCGATCAAAAATTCTGTAGTGAACGCGTACTGAACACACCCCCTCTACTCTTTCACGCTTCGCACGCTGGAAGGAGAATTTGTGCAGGCCACGTGATGGTGTTTTCCGTGGGAAACCCAGGGGTCCCACACCTATCTAAAAATAACCCGTACGTGACACCGTTTCCAGTAAGTCCGCGTCGTGACCGGCCAACTAGCGGAAGAGATAGTTTTCACGTAGCCACGTACAAACTTACGATCCGCAACCCATTTGCGCAAAGAAATTTGCGTTTGCGTCGTGACCACGGCCCCAGATGGCGAAAAGTCAATGTCACTTGCCTGAGCTGCGATTGTGTCGCTTGCATGTACTGCGGTTGTGTCGCTTGCATGTACTGCGGCTTGCATGTTTACCTTCGGCGGTATTGGTCTCACTGTGAGTAGTCATGTCCTGACGGCGAAGCGTGCAGTCATTGTTGTTGTTGTTGCTACTGGCCAGTACAGGATGGTTGTGGCTGTTACCAATTTTGTTGACGTACGGTGGTGAAGAATCGTCCTTGTTTGTCTCTGGTTGTTGTTGTAGGATGGCCCGTCTTTGCTCTGCTCTCTGCTTGTCACGTCGGACCTGACACGGTGGTTTGCGTCGCCACTGCCCGGTCGGGTCTGAACATGGCGTCGCACCCGGTTGAGAACTGGTCATGCGAAAAATGACCACCAGATTTTCAGCTTCCCCGGTAACTTTCCAGGAGGAGATGTGATGGTCGGTCAGTAGGGCGGTTAGGATGGTTTGCAGTGCAGCGGATGGTAGACCATTAACTGCCATTGTCGCTCGTAATCAACGCTTAGAATTCTCAGCGAAAGAGAGCGTGTTTACCCGCCAAACAGGACCGGAAGCGAGCGAGCGAGAGAGAGAGAGAGAGAGAGAGAGAGAGAGACACACACACACACACACACACACACACACACACACACACACACACACAAAATAGTTGTCTCCCATCGTTTGGACTTTTGATAACCATTTGCAGGGAAAGTGCTGTCCGCCCACCTGGCCACCAGTCTCTCATAGAAATCGTCTGCCATGTTTGTGTCCTGGCCGTGGTATGTCACACTTCGTTCCCACCACTGGGAACTGTCGGCACAAAGACAGCGGGCCACAGCGGCAGCGGTATCTGTTGCTCCCACACATTGACAGAGGTCCTGGAACACACACACACACACACACACACACACACACACACACACTGCTCGAGCACGTGTTCGAATCCCGGCTGGGGCCAGATATTTGTGCTGGCCTTTTCCTCGTTGCCCCATCCATACGTGGTGAAAACAGACGTTAGATTCCCAAACACCCATCGTCCTCTGGCTGACTGTGTACTGTCTGTTGTATGTGCGGCATAGGTTTTTTGTGGCACAGGACGAGTGTGTGACTATGTATAGTGGTAGTATGAATTTTTTTTTTTTTTTTTTTTACCCACGTACAGGATGAGTGTTTACTATGGGGGTATGATCTGTATAATTGGAAGCATTTTTTTTTTTTTAAGTGGATTTCATACCTATAAAGGAAATAGGTGTGCACCGTTCCTAGGCTGATCTAGTACTAATTTTTTTTTCTTTGAATTGTAGTGTATTTGTCCTTGTAGGATTTTTTGTTGTATGTTCTGTATATATGCATTTATAATTATATGCAAATGACTTTTTTTTTTTTAATTTTCTACTCTGTGTGTGTGTGTGTGTGTGTGTGTGTGTGTGTGTGTGTGTGTGTGTGTGTGTGTGTGCGAATGGTTAAATTTTGTTTGTGTGTGTGTGTGTGTGTGTGTGTGTGTGTGTGTGTGTGTGTGTGTGTGTGTGTGTGTGTGTGTGTGTGTGTGCGCGCGCGCGCCCGCACGCGTCTATCAAATGTAGTTGTGAGCAAGTTGTATGTAAATGTAAGAAGTCTGCTTTTTGTTTGATCTGGTTACTGTGTTCTGTATAGTTGTGATATATGCCTCAATGCTGGCTGAATGGATACTTATGAAGACATATGTGCCTGTACCCCCTGATGGGGTTTCTGGAAATAAACTGAAACTGAAACTGAAACCACCCACTAACCCACGAATTCAGAGAAAAACCAAACGATTACTTCGACCAGTAACAGTACACGTCACTACCAACGTCATTATTTTCAGTAAGGTCCGATTTACGTCATCAACTGACGTGAGTATTCAGTGACAATGTAGTACTACCAAAGACCTTGGAATCAGAAAGACGCGTCACTCCTGCCCTCGTAAGAGAGACATATAGCGGGACAACGCGAAGAGTTGTCTGCCCGCATTAGCGCGCATCCTAGATCTGGCCCCTATAGTGACAGCATGGCGGAAAGTGGAAAGCGATCACAAAAGCCGGGCATGCAATTGTGTTCTGCGCCGAATTGTTCAAATAACAGACAAATATAAACGGGGAAATACTTCTTTTGGTATTCCTGTTGAAAAACAAACATTTTTTTTCCGCTTTCTTGTCAAACAAAAAAAAAAAAAAAACCTCAAGTGGTACGTCTGCATGCAGTGTAAACAAACAGTAAACACACGCGGCTGACGCAGATACATCGTCATTTTTTTTCCCTGACAACTTTACAAATCACGGTGACTTAAATTGTGCTAGCGTCTACCTGCATCTAAATTCAGAACACACACACACACACACACACACACACACACACACACACACACACACACACACACACAGAGAGTTGTCACTCATACGGCGGCAGGTACGTTCATCGGCACTTGTTCCAGTTCACATACTGTTGGGGGGAAATCTGTAGGTATGTACAGAACTCTTTTCTTAAAAATCAAGAGGTTTGCATGCAGTGTAAACAAACAGCAGTAAACACACGTGGCAGGCGCAGACATCAGGTTTTGGTGTTGTTTTTGTTGTTTTGTTGGCGGTGGTGTTTTTTTTTTTTTAACTTTACAAATAACGTTGACTTGAACTGTGCTAGCGGCACGTTGCACTGACACACACACACACACACACACACACACACACACACACACACACACACACACACACACACAGAACAAAATCATCCGGCTGAACTTCATTCTAACCATTGTAAAACCATATCACAACATAGAATCTGCTGGATCGTCGGTCGCAGATATGATTAATGCTGAGTTAGCAGGAAGTATTCAGCGGATGCGTCCATCTTTGGATCTCTCGCACATTCGATCTTTCTGTGTTCCGTACTAGTTTTACTTGAACACATCGAACGAAATGCACTGCGTAGCCTACGTACAGCAGTGAAAGCCAAACTAGATCTTTCGTTCGTCCTCCGGAACTTTGAGAGTACTTATGTTTTCCATAGGCCTAAAACACATGCGAAATATATGGGGGGAGACCACCTGTCAGTCGCTGACATCTTCTTTTGTGTTTATTTTGTTAAAATGTTTTACGGCGGCTAGTGTAGGGTTGGGTCAAACAGACTTTTTACAAGCATGCGGATTCTATACTAAATTTACGCCAGTCACACGCCGTGGATGCGGCGATTTTGGTTTTCACGTGTGATGCTATGTGTTATGTTTGGGAGAAAACATAATCTTGGCTCCAACTTCGATACCGATCTTGGCGCCAACTTCGATATCGTAGGCATACCTACCTCTATTTTTCAAGGGGGAAATCTACAGAAAGGTTTTCCCGTTCCTGGTGATCGCTTCTGACAGCAATTCGGCGCTGCACACCATTGCACGCCCGAATTTTTGCGTGGTTTCTGGCTTTCTGCCATACTGCCATTACTGCGTAGATCTGCGGGATGCGCGCTAATGCGCGCAGACAACTCTTACGCGTTGTCCCTCAAAGGGAGGTAAGTGAACTATCTTTATGTTTCCAAGATCTTTGGTACTACTAACACAGAAGAACAGAGAGAGAGAGAGAGAGAGAGAGATCACCTGCTGGGCCTGAGGGTTTGTGTCAATAGCCTGTTCCAGCTGTGCTGTCGTCACGTTGGGTAACATCAGTATCTTCGTGATGTTGATGGGCCCCAAGTCTGACACAAGACGTCCCAACAGATTGTGAGCTGTGTTCAGTTGCTTCACAGCCCTCTGTACTTTGGCCACCACCGCCTGGTCCGTGGTGTGCTGGGGGTTGTCTCCCACTGATTTCACTTCCCCTACAATCAGACCATACCGGCGGCTTATTATCAACACATCAATGTCACCGTCCGGATTACCCAGTCTGGCGGGTCGTGGGAGCAGGCGGGTAGCTGCGGCAGTGATTGGATCGACTTGGTTGTCGAGGTATTTCCTGAACTGTAACTGGGACAGTACCATCATGACCTCCTGCCTCCTCTCCGCCACTTGCTGCAGACGTTGAAGCACCTGCTGCAGCGCGCGATCGTCCCTCACATCACTGTCTTGGACCGGGGGTAGCGGGTCACCAGGGGGAACTGGCTGATACAGTTGTGATGCAAGGGGTGGGGGGTTAGACTGAGGGGGTGGTCCACTGGGAACGTTAACGGGCACCTGGCCAGCCTGATCTGATGCTACCTGTGGAACTAGTACCGGCAGTCCGGATACCGTCTGTACGTCGTGCTGCACTCTGTTGAAGTGAAGCGGAGGGAGGAAGTAGGTTTGGCTGTGGAGGTTGGGGTACCAGTCATGTACAGACTGAAGCCAGAGGTTTTCGGCCGCATGTACCGGTGTTTGGGGCTGACTTGTGCCTTGTGCTGTCTGTATAGAGCCCTGATACTGAGGATATCTCGCGTATTGTTGACATGAACCAACACTTTGTACTGTCCGTGTAGAGCTGTACGGGTGATAACGACCAACACCTTGTACTGTCCGTGTAGAGCTGTGAGGCTGAGAATGACTAACACCTTGTCTCTGGTTTTGACCCGTGCCTGTCACGTGACCAGACTGTGGGCGCTGAGAACTGTGTAGACCGGGACAGTTCCTTGCTACGTGTCCCAGCTGCTGACATCTATTGCACCGGACAAGGGGACAGTTCCTGGAGATATGGCCGGGCTGTCCACACGTGTAACACACTCCCCGACTGCCCGGGGGTGGGGGGCCGTGTCGTCGCATGATGTCTGAAATACAACAGGACATTGTTTTCCGCTGTGTGATCCGAGATAAGGCCGACAATAGCGACGTTAATGTATGTATAATATATAGTGCATGTGTGGGTGACAATGTTGAATTGTCAAAATACTGAAACACTAGGTTGGGACGCCGCGGCCGAAAACGAAAATGTGCTTTTTGGGGGACAATTTGGTGGCTTCTCGTGACATGTAACCATGAACCTGACTGCAATAAAATGAACATTAAAATGTTTTCCGAAAAAGTTGGATTTTTATTTTTCCAAATCACTTTATCGTCCATTCTGACGACCCTCACACTGTCTGCTATCAGTCTCTTTGAGTATCCACACTACATGTAGCATGTGTAGTGATGTTCACAGTAATGTGTTGTTGTTGTTGTCGTCGTCGTCGTTGTTGTTGCTGCTGTAAATCTCAAAATACACATTCCCGTCATCAGCAATGAACGTGTCACGAGAACGTATCTGTTCTCCATTTTCCATTTGACTGTGATAAAAATTATGCGAATGACGTTGTCGGAATATTATCACGTCATTGTTTGTTTAGCTGTGATAGAAATTATGTGGATTATAAGGTAAGAATATCTATTCCTCATTTTTGTTCAATTAGCTGTGATAGAAATTAAGCGAATTATGATGTCCAAATATAATCAACATGTAGTGATGTACCATAGATATTCAGTACCTATCTCACTCAGTCCGATTCTTTTTACTTCATATCAATTCGACAACTGTCACCTAAATACAGTTTTTCATTTTTCTTTTGTACTCAAGACACACTTACGCGCGCGCGCGCGCACAGACAGACAGACAGACAGACAGACAGACAGACAGACAGACACACACACACACACACACACACACACACACACACACACACACACACACACAGAGCTCTTGCGCAAGGTCTCTTTTTCAGAAATCGGGAATTCCCACCCTTGCTCATCATCATGGTTTTTCCGGTGTTAAAAGTGTGTGAAGGGCCGGCCCCCGTAGTGCAGTGGTTAGCACTTCTGACTATGGACCGGGAGACTCGGGTTCGAGTCCCAACCGAGGTAAGCGGGATTTTTCCTACCTAGGTCGGCTCCTACCCAGAGCGGGTGTGCTACGGGCCCAGTGGCCGGGAGGCTGTTGCCACACAGCCGAGATTCACCCACTTCACGGGTGCGACTTTGGGGGTGCTTCCCTTGGTATGACACTTCTTATGATGTGGATGATTACACAGCCGGCACTGCAGGTGCCGTACTTCCCGGGATATTTATGACAGGAAGCGTGAAATGCGGCCCTGTCCCGCAGTCCCAAACCACATGGACCTCCATAGCATCATCTTACCATCATCCTCATCTCCATCATCAAGCATAATTTTTAAAAAAAACACACACACACACACACATTTGTCCCAGTTTCCGAGTTTTCCGTAGGTTCCACCCATGACCTGGGAGGATCACCACTGGAGCTGGCAAAGAGTTGGTGCAGCAGGAAAAAAAAAAGAAAAAAAGAAAAAAAAAAAAGAAGGAAATAATAAAATGAGCATATACGTACCATTAGATTGTAGTAACGTGTTAACACACTGAGTCGTTCTCACAAACGGTTCATAAACAGCCCCTTTCTCTCTAACCGACGACCCAAATTTCAAAGGGTTTTCCCGGTGTTAAAAATTTCTTAACTTTAAGTCTTTATGATAACTCAGGCTGGTAGTATTGTAGCGCCTCAGTGACTTGAACCCTTTCAGTCGGCCTCAGTCAGTAAGTGGTCGTATTAGTTGTTAGGCAGCATACTTTGTAGCGTGTTACAGCATGCTGGGTGTAACATTGTAACACCGTGCCCAGAACTCATGTGACAGGAACTATTTGTAACCATCGTCAGCGTGAATAGTACTAACACGACTCAGTGACATTCCTGACCGGTTTGGTGGTCAAACACAAACAGCTAAATGGCGAGAATTTACAAAATATAACTCACCTAGCGAGAGGTGTCCTGTTTTGAGTCAGTATGGCGGAGTGAGATGGTACAACAGACGAGATACTTCCTGGTTGTAGAGTGTCGGTTTCATTACGTCAGCTTGCGTAGAACGGTCAGGATTCAGGGGACACAACCTTTGACAAACTAGTTAACCGGCAACTACAGTTGTTCCCCTTAGACGGTTTGACTATTGTTGCTGCATCGCCCATGGCCAAGATATGAGGGTGGGTAGGTGGGTGTTTGGGGGTTTAACGTCCTTTTCCACCACATAGGGTGATATCAAAGACGGGGCAACGATGAAAAAGCCAGCACAAATATTTGGCCACAGCCGGGATCGAACTCACGACCCGAGCATTAGAAGTCCAACGCTCCACCATTCGACCACCCCGGCTCCCCGCCAAGATATGAACACATCTATATCTATAGTAATGAACAGCGTCTGTCTGTATGTCTGTGTACGATAAAACCTAATTCACAGTTCTCACATCGCAAAAAAAAACAAAAACAAACAAACAAACAAACAAACCAAAAACAACAACAACCAACAACAACAACAACAACTGGTGGCTGTGCTCAGGACTTCGGAATCATTCTGGCGGAAAATAATCTCGGAAAACCGGAGTTTAACGTCCTTTTTCACCACGATTCGCCAACCACGGAGACCAGAAAAGAGTTAAGTGTTGTCACATCACGATCTAAACTGGTGGTTATACTCAGAGGGGAACTCCGGAAAACCTCACAAAATCGGAGTTTAACGTCATTTTCCATCACATATCGCCAAACAGGGGGACTGACCAGGTATCACTTACCACATAGACCACATCATCAGCCCGGGCGAAGGCGGGTACAACGGCTAGTATTAAATAAACATTCCAGTGGCTGTTATACTTGTAGCGATGTGTGTGTGTGTGTGTGTGTGTGTGTGTGTGTGTGTGTGTGTGTGTGTGTGTGTGAGAGAGAGAGAGAGAGAGAGAGAGAGAGCTGCGGGTAACTTCTCCACTGTTCACGCTAGCCAACTCTGGTGCGTGCGTGTATGCTTACGTGCGTGCGTGCGTACGTGTGTGCTTGCGTGCGTACGCCCGTGTGTGCGTGCGTGCATGTGTGTCTGCGTGCGTGGTGGTGGTGGTGGTGGTGGTGTGTGTGTGTGTGTGTGTGTGTGTGTGTGTGTGTGTGTGTGTGTGTGTGAGAGAGAGAGAGAGAGAGAGAGAGAGAGAGAGAGAGCTGCGGGTAACTTCTCCACTGTTCACACTAGCCGACTCTGGTAAGAAAATGAGAAAAGGTTTATGTGTATGTAATTATCATTGTCTGATGCCAAAGGTGTGTGTGTGTGTGTGTGTGTGTGTGTGGCAAATACAGACCACTAACAGCAATTCCACCACTTTCAAGTTTGCCTTTTACTAATGAACACTATGATGATAGTCACATATCATTCAAACTGTATTCCTCGAAGACCCTCACCCCCTCGCCATTCCCCCACCCTGTTTCACACCCCCCTCCTCCTCTCTCTTTCTCTAACACACACACACACACACACACACACACACACACACACACACACACACACACACACTGTGACCTTCATGTACACCACCACCACCACCACCACCACCACCACCCCCCCCCCCCCACAACACCATACCGACTGGCAACAGAACTACGAGAAGTAACATGAACAGAACTAGATCACGTGGTTCCCTTTCCTTGGCCAATCAGTGCATCTGTAATGCCGTGATGCCTGACTTAGATTAAAGGGGCAGTCCATTCAAATTTCGGCACAAAAAAGTGTCTAAAAGAATTTGAAGCGTGTCCCAGTGCGATGCAGCCAACACACGAAACTGCCAGTGTGTTTGAAGGCAACCTACAGTGGTCAGATGACAGAACGTGGTCCCTTCTTTCTGTTCAAAATACAAAGTTATGGGAAATTCGGCAAAACAATTTGAATGGACAGCCCTTTAAAGAGAAACTGCTCGCTTTCGTCATTTTAGAACAACTGTATTGAGCTCTTGCTCAAAACGTGCGTCAGTGGCGGACAGCCAAGTGCTTTTTCTATGGGTCTTGGTCTGGTTGTCCGCCAGGAGCCGCCACGCATCTTTGCTGTCATTGGATGGCAGAGCACAATATGTACCACGTGATAAGCAATGTGCACCATCTCTATTAATAGACAGTGCTGGTTTTCAAAACCACCATTTGGTTTTTCGCTTCAACCCCCCCCCCCCCCTCCCCTCCCCAACCCCTGGATTAACTGAGTAAGGCAGATGATGGCTCAAGCTATGCTGGTTGGGGTTTAACCCTCAGGACCGCTACGGCAGCCAGACTGCTCTATGCTATGATAACTGAAAATAGTTCACCTTTCCAGCACCTTTACTCTAAGACGTATAATATATATATATGCACAGCACAGGTTGAATCAGTAAAGGTCAAGACTGACCTATGAGATGCTATGAGTGAAGATTGGGGCGATCGGTGGTTTAGTGGTTAAGAGACTTGTCACCAATGCGAGAGGTCAGGGGTTCGAGTCCCACACGGGGCAAAGAATTTTTCCTTCTCGTATGTGGCACCCGTCATTCGGGCCGATCGTCGGGCGTTCTCTCCGGCTTCCTCCCCCTCTGCTTTGGAAATGTTCAGCCCACCAAATGTGAAAAAAATAAATGCAATTCTAAATTCCGAAATTTGAATAGCTGAGCTGACCCTTCGCACCACGTGATTGTAATGTGTTTATGTCCAGTGTGTGAGAGAATGCGTGTGATTCACGTGAGCGTGCGTGTTGGGTTCAGTTGGCAGCGCTTTTCGCCGATTCATGAAATTGGGTAAAGCGCCTATACAATACTTATTATTAAGATTGAAGACATGTACAAAGCTCATCTGACACCGAGGCCTCCCAATGATGGGTATAATCATAATGTTGAACGTGTCCGGTTCGGGATCATTTTCACTTTTTCTCTTTTCTCCTGACAACAGAAGCGAACGACAAATGGCGACGTTTACTCTTCGCCCCATTTTGAAGAAGAAAAGCCGCGGTTTCCACGTGTCCATTTTTGCGCGCTCTGTCCAGGGGCCGCAACCCAGCACGGTCCTTCTCGTTGACGTCAGCATTGTGTTTTATAAGCTGCTCGACGATTGGTCGGTGGCCTCGCTGAGCAGCCAGGCTGAGAGGCGTGCAGCGATTGGGTTTCGTCGTGGCGCCGACGTCAGCGTGATGCTGGAGGAGAAGCGCTGTTGTAGTCACGTGACCGTAGTAGGAAGCGTAGTGGAGTGCAGTGAAGCCTGACTGTCCGCTTGACTGAACATCAGCCCCGTGTTGTATCAGCAGGTCGGCTGTGTGCCTGAATAATGAAATGGAGCGTGACAGTGAGTTGTACAATTCTATCAGAACTGGGACATGAAGAGACGAGTAAAGATAATCTAGGCGTTTGACGACATGCAAGATCATTTTGTGCCCAACTGCCAAGTCAAGTAGAACGCGCACAAGAGAGAGGTGTGTGTGTGTGTGTGTGTGGGGGGGGGGGGATTGAGGAGAGAGAGAAAGAGCAGAGCGAGTGAATGTGCAGAGTGAATGCCGGAATGAGTGTATCAGTGAGCGTTCAATGTTATAGTAAATTGTATTATGTGATAGTGTGTTTTATTCTTGATTTTAAGCAATGTTACTGGTCAAGACTGTTTGTTTTACTCAATTTTTCTCATGCGTTTATTTGTAGTCTTAGTTATTAAAGTGTTTATGGTGTGTTTACTAGTACGCGGGTCAGAAATGCAATTTCCCTTTTCGGGATCAAGAAAGTATTCTGTAGTCTGTAAAACTACTATGTTCGGACAGTGGCGGTCAAAGAACACAACAACAACAACAACAACAACAGTCCCTTAGAATAAATACAATTGCGACAGTAACCTGACGTATGAAAGTATGACTCCATGCTGGTTGGTTAATTAGAGTGCTGTAACATCCCACGTCACAACCATGATTGCAGACGACCATAATGGGGCAGGTTTTGGGGGAAGCGACAGCTGCCCTAACTGGAGTCCAGCTGAACACTTTTCAATGCAGACCGACTGACAGGTCGGCTACATCTGATGTATCTTTGACTGTGATGAAAATCTCTTATTTATTATTATTATTGTTGTTGTTGTTGTTATATTATCATTATTATTATCATTATCATTATTGTTGTTATTAAAATCTTCTTCTTCTTCTTCTACCACGGCTATACTTCTGTAGTTTCGAATCCCGGCTCGGGCATATTATTTGGCCCTGGCCTTTTTCTCGTTGCCACGTCTTTGATATCACCCATACGTGGTGGAAAAGCACGTAAAACGGCCCGAACACCCACCCACCCTGTAGTTTTGACCCACCTGTCGCCTCTCTCACAGGCCAGGTGTAGAGGTGTGTAGCCGTCTTCGTTCTTCTTGCTCGGGTCAGCCCCGTGCTGCAGCAGCAAGTTGATGACGTCCCGACGCTCAAAGAAGCAGGCGGCGTGCAGCGGGGTGGACCCAGAATCGTTCTTCACGTTGACGCCCGCGTGTCTCTGGATGAGCAGCTCCGCGATCTGAGCGTGTCCTTCCTGGCATGCCAGATGCAGCGGAGTGGACCCACGCGTAGTCTTGGCGCTGACGTCGGCACCATGGTCCAAGAGAAGGACCGCGATGTCACGGTGACCGGAGGAACACGCGTAGTGGAGCGGCGTGGACGCGAAGCAGTTCTGCGAGTTGACGTTTGCACCGTGGCGGATGAGAAGCTCCGCAGTCTGCTGGTGGCCTTTCCGGCAAGCCAGCTGAAGGGGAGTGAACCCTTCGTGGTTCTTGTTGTTGACCTGAGCATGGTGGTGGAGCAGCAAGGCCGCGGTATCCGCGTGACCGGAGACGCAAGCGACGTGAAGGGGCGTCCTGCCAGAGAAGTCCTTGAGGTTGACCAGAGCTCCGTGGGCGATCAGCAACGCCGCAGTACCTTCATGTCCGTGTCCACACGCCGAGTGAAGAGCAGTACTGCCCTCTTTCGTCTTGGAGCGAACGCTAGCGCCCACCTGCAGCAGGAGATCCACTACAGGCTTCTGGCCGGCCTGGGACGCGACATGTAGAGCAGCTTGACCCGAGGAGTCTCTGTCGTCCACGCTGGCGTCGTAGCACAGCAAGACTTTCGCCTTCTCAACCTCCCCGTCTGCGCACAATTTATGGAAGGCGCGCGTCTTCTGTAAGCTGGGTTTTAAGACCTCGGTACTGTTCTGTCTTCTGTTCAGAGCAACATGCACTGGTGTCTCTTCCTTGTCGTTTAGGATAGTCAGCGACGCCCCGCTCTTGACAGCAATCTTCACGACATCCAAGTCTCCAGTGTCCGCCGCCACGTGCAGCAGTGTGTTGCCTTCCTCATCTCTCTCGTCCACTTGTCTGTCAGCCAGAAGTCTGAGCGCCAGGTACCACTGTTTCGTGGGAAAGATCAAGCGGGCGGTGACACCAGACGTTTCAATACCAAATATGGACGGGGGTAAGAGAAGAGATTGGTCATCAAGATAGCGCAGAGTTCCAGAGTGAGCCTTTGTGTAAAATCGTTGACATTTTGTCTGAGCACTGATCGTGCATTGCTGCTCCTTGCTCAGGAAATACAAGTCCATCTCCTCTCTTAGCCCGGACAAACTGCGTAATGGCTTCACAGAGGAGGCAACTCTTCTGATGCCACTGTAGAGTTCATCATCCCCAGATAATGCACAGAGGAACATCATTCGCAGAAGACATGTTGAGATTTGGGTTTTGTCCAATTTTTGTCCCTGCATCTGCTCCACACACCACTGAGACAACGCTGAAGATGCGCTGAACGCAGACCAGTACATGAGATTCTGACCACACTCAGGGTCCGTAGCCAGCAACACTTGCTCCAAGCTGTCATTGCTCACAAGGAATTCGGCGAAGTCAGACAGGTACTGACAACTCTGTAAGGACGGGTGCTGCACGACCACTGGTAAGCTCCCTTTGCTTACCTCGTCATGAAAACGGTGGTGCAAGATTTCGTAATCTGGGGAGTTGGCAGACACCTTCACATATATCCTGTCAGAAGCGTCTTCTGTGTGGATGTATTGTATGAGAGATTTCAAGGTGCACATTTCAAGCAAGGAGGTCAAATCCGTAGCGCCGAGTGTCAAGGCCGCAACGTCTTGGAGAAGGACACGTTGCCCTGGTAACCCTAGCGACGAGAAGTAGGCGTCTGAGAAGTGTCTCACGAAATTCTGCAACAGCTGGGGGTTGCTGCTAGCGTGACCTAACAGTTGCAGCTCTTCTCTCGCCCTGGTTCTAGAGCAACAACACCCTTTGAACGTCAACCGAAGCATGGCTTCCGTCAAGTAACCATACTCGCTGTCTGACGCAGCCTTGATAAGGAAAGTCACGTATGTCAACTCTGGTGTAGTGAACACGCGCGCTCGTTCTGCCGAATCTGCCGGAAGTAGGGCATATCGCCTGCTGCACCACGGGAACACTGGGCCGCTCATGTCGTTGGAGAGTATATCCATCAGGTCAGATTCTGCCACGGTCTCCCCGCTTGTTTCAAGATGCCTTTTCAGAATCGTCGTCCTTTCCTCCAAAGAAAGACACGTCGACGCGCCGAGATCCAAGACTGGGATATCTTGAAAGAACTGCCTCTCGTTTCCGCTGGCCTCAAGCTCTCGAAGAATGTGTGTGTACATGGTGAAAACAGTCAGACATTTCGATTCTTTCGCGAATTCCGAGATGCAGGCAAAACTCTTGCTCCATTTCGCGAAACTGCTGTGGTTGACGCAAACATCCCCAAAGATGTTATCCAACAAAACCACCATCTTCTGGGCTCCGACATACTGCCTCCATTCAGAGTGCCGATGTAGAATCAGGGGCGTGAAACTCCTAATCTCAAAGCTCCGGAGAAGCGCTCTGGCCAGAGTGGTCTTCCCTGAACCTGGAGGCCCGGATATGAGCAGGACGCCATTTTGTTGCAGAGTTTCAACAGCTTCTCGGTAGAAGTGAGTTTCCACGAATATTTGCTCCTCATTTTTCAGATCTGCTCTGCTTTGGTCTGAAACAGAAAAGAACTAAACTACCTGATGTTCTATGAAACAATGTTGTGAAAAGGCAGGCCTGTTCTGCCATCTCTTGTTTGAGAGGAAAAAGAAAATTAATGTGTTGCATTTCCCCTCGCTGCCCGGCGTTTGATATCGTTTTTACTTGGTTTGAAAAGACGTTAAACTGTCAAACAACCAACCATTTTGCCATCTTGAAATGTATAATAATAATATAATAATGAGACATTAAGGGACGCCTGGGTACTAGTAACTGCTATCGCTATATAATAATGAGACATTAAGGGACGCCTGGGTACTAGTAATTGCTATCGCTATATACATAAAGTCATGCATTCTACACGTATATTAATATCTTTCTGTGGTTATCCCCCATTCCCGTGGTACCTCTTCAGCTTAAGACATAGACAAGGACTGTTACCAACATGTAAATTGTTTCAAATGTGCAAACAATATAGGACCAATAGCCAAAACTACAAGAACAAAAACAGCTCAAACCATAAAACCCAACAACAAACACAAAAGAGACCCCCCCCCCAAAAAAAAAAAAAAAAAAAAAAAACAACCCAAAACAACCCCCCCAAAAAAACCCCAACAACAACAAACACAAACAAAAACCCAGCAACAACAACAACAACAACGACAACAACAACAACAACAAAACAACAACAAACAAACGAACACACAAAACACTACCACAAGAGGAGTCTTTAAGAATGCAAATATAAACTCGTGCATGTGAGAGATTTCAAATTCGACACCAAAGAGAGAGAGAGAGAGAGAGAGAGATTGTCACCTTTGACCTGCTCGTACCCCGCGGACTGCCTGTAAACTTTCTTCACCAGTTTGTCGTACCGCACGTGCTGGGTCACCTTGTCCCCGATAACCACGTCTCCTCCTTTGACGCGGTTCACTTGCACACTGAGGCTTCCTGACAACCACAGACACGGGTAGCTGTGCCGACAATTTTCTTTTTTCCACCATTATATTATCTAATCTAATTTATGCTAATCTAATCTAATCTAATCTAAAGATAAATCTAAAGATCAGGGAGAGGTGGGGTGCTAACATTCAACCTTCTCGGCTTTAGTGGCTTTCTGATCGGACATGGCAGACGCTGCAATCGTCTACAACCTTTCCTGAAAACCACATACACACGGGAAGTTGTACTGCAGGAATCAATCTCTCAATGCCCCAGTTTGCTTTGGCAAGCAGAAAACGTTACAAAGAATATTCTGAAAGCCATGTATCCTATCTATCATTTATTCTATCTTACAGGGTGTGCTGGATACCCAGAGTGCTTACACTTGAGCTATAGGGAAAACCAAGATTCTGACACTGAATATGCTGAAAGTTATTTATCCTGTCTGGAAGCGTGTGCTAAATAATTATCCCAAATGCTTTCACTCGAACTATGGAGAAAACGAAGTTACTGACACTGAATATCCTGTCTTGAGGGGTGTGCTAAACATCCCAAGTGCTTTCACTCGAGCTATAGGGAAAACAAAGCTTCTGTCACTGATCAATATTCTGGAAGTTGTTTATCCCAACGCGAACTATAAGGACAACTAAGTTTCTGACAATGAATATTCTGTCTTGAGGGGTGTGCTAAATATCCCAAGCATTTTCATGCGAGCTTTGGGGAAAACGAAGTTTCTAACCGTCGCAATATCGTATAAAATTATTTACAACCAAAGATCTAAAACAAGAAGACAAAAGTACTTGCGAGCGAGACTTACCCCCGTCTCTGCTGACCCGCCTCGCTACCTCCTCCTCCTCCTCCTCCTGCATCACGTCAGAAGTCACTTGAAGATCATCCGAACTTGGTGTCGTCGCCATGGGTACGGCGTCCAGGCCAAGGTCATCGCCGTCAATGTCAAGGTCATCGCCATGACCACCGCGAGCGTAATATCCAGTGCAGACGTCTGAGTCTTCAAGGTCTTCAAAGTCTCTATTTGTTGCCATATCTCCCATCCTGATCACAGACGATGGGACTTAAATGTAATAGCAGTAACGTAGATGGCCTCGTTCATCATCATCATCATCATCATCATCATCACTACTGCAAACATCATCATCCTCATCTGAATCAATAAGCGTTTTACCGCCGTCGTCACAGTTTGGCTCAAAGCGCCGCGAACTGAAGCCAACACACAGCACGCTCCTAAGATTCGCGCGCATTCACTCAAACATCGGACATCAACAAGTTGCAGTGGCACGACACAAAAGACCGCCCAAAAAATAGAAGAAAAAAACCAACAAAAGCAAAAAAGAAAAACAAAGAAAAGAAAGAAATAAAATTTATAAAAGGCGGGGGTGGAGGAGGGGGGAAAAAAAAGTTGCAGTGGCATGGTGCGAACGGTCAGCTCAGCCCTGCGCTTCTTTTTTTATCATTTTGTTTTTACATCAATTTCATCTTTACTTTCATTTGGTGAATGTTTTCGAACAATGAATTTATGAAAGACTTGAGTAACACCACTATCCGAATCGCCTTTTGAATCCGTCCTCCTCCATACGGGAGCCGGGGTGGTCGAATGGTAGAGCGTTGGACTTCTAATGCTCGGGTCGTTAGTTCGATCCCAGCTGGGGCCAAATATTTGTGCTGGCTTTTTCATCGTTGCCCCGTCTTTGATATCACCCCATGTGGTGGAAAAGGACGTTAAACCCCCAAAGACCCACCCACTCTCCTCCATACAGTTACAATCACTTCACAACGGCTGGTTGAGGGCGCCACGGGTCTGACCTGATTTTGGTCCAGACGTGAATGACGTGGAAATCATCTTCTCCGCATGATTGTCAAGTTTTTACACAGAACAAGACCTAACCAGCCTTGGACCTAAGCCGATTCAGCGCGTGCTGTTTGCTGTATAGCACAGTGTGTAGTCTACTCTGGACTGAGGGGGATTTGTTGGTTTCGTTCCTATACTGTAACATACGTACTCTGTCTCTCTGTGTGTGTGTGTGTGTGCGTGCGCGCGTGTGTGTGTGTGTGTGTGTGTGTGTCACTCTCTCTCTCTCTCTCTCACACACACACACACACAGACACACACAGTCAGACTCTCTCTCTCTCTCGCTCACACACACACACACACACACACACACACACACACACTGTCTGAGTGGGACACTGTCACTGAATGTCAGTCTCCCCTTGTAGAAAAAAACAACAACAAAAAAACACAAATCAGAACGGGCAGATATTCGTAAAGAAAAGAAAAGAATACAACACTAGCCTGTTTGTGCATAGGCGTTTGTTTTCTCATAGCCAGTGCTGGTTTAAAGTGTCTTTCCCCTCATAACCTGAGAATGATGTTTAGCCTTGAATTAGTCTTTGGCGCTTGCGCGGCTTTAAACCCTAAAAACTCACTCTCTCACTCACTCACTCCAGGACCAGCTGTACTTGTAACTGCGCCTCAGTACCCGATAAAGCCTATCTTGATGATAAACAGAGCTGATACACTGACGTCTTTCGCTGCTACCCTCAGCATCCTGGTCTCGTAACTAAAATGAAAAACAATAAATTTTCCACCCACCTTCAAATGAAATGCCAGAGACACTCCAACGCGTATAAGGACGAACCACAGTTTACACAGGATGTAATATGTCGCGATATTACACCACGCCTGTGCATTGAGACATCCCAACTAGCTCCATCCCATAATAGCACGTGACAGTTCAAGTGGCTCATCCGGACTTGGCCTTGGGCCACAGTATTCGCGCGCAGTTGTGACGTAAGTCACTGATGCTGGACTGGTCATTACCGTAAAATTTTGCTTTATATTTTCGCTGCTCTCTCACATAGAACTAGAGATGCATATCGATACGAAAAGTCGTATCGATATTATCGCGATTTTTTGTTTTGTATCGATATTTTTAATCGATATATCGGCATCTGCAAAAGCTTCCACCAAGTGATCAATTTTAGTGCACAGTCACAAAAATGTGAATGCCAACACAGTCACACCATGCAGAGAGAGAGAGACAGACAGACAGACAGACAGACAGACAGACAGAACGGACAGACAGACAGACAGACAGAAAGACAGACTCTTTGGTTAACCCTTGAAATAAAAACGTTTATTTTGTACGTATGTCTGTACGTTATAAAACTCAACAAGGAGGAACGGCCCCGTCCTACAAAGTTGTTTCTCCAAACTTCATATTATTTTGTCTGTTTTGTTGTTATTGTAGCCGGTTCTCCCCTCTCCAAGTTCTACCAACGACACTAGATCCTCTACGACCTCGACCGATTAGCCACGTGACTGGGGGTGGGGCCGGGTGGGGGAAACTGAGAAGGGGGGGGGGAGAGAGGCAGAGATAGAGGGTGGGTGGATGGGTGTTTAGGAGTTTAACGTCCTTTTCCACCACAAAAGGGTGATATCAAGGACGGGGCAACGAGAAAAAGGCCAGCACAAATATTTGGCCCCAGCGGCCGGGATTCGAACTCTCGGCCCAAGCATTGAAAGTCCAACGCTCTACCATTCGGCCACCCTGGCTCCCCAGAGAGAGAGAGAGAGAGACGTCAGTACCGTGAACTAAACATTTGCCGTCAGCCTCAGGCAGGTCGTCATACAGAGAGAGAGAGAGATGACGTCAATTTCGTGAACTAAACTTTTGACGTCAGCCTCTAGCACTGAGATCGTCTGAGGATGCTTGTTCATGTCTTGTGGTTTCCCTGTTGGCTTTGTGACTTCTCCGACTGAATTATTTTTCACATGAAATCTGGAAGATCTAGAGGGCTGATGAAATGTCGGAAGCAGTGACGATACTTGCAGATTTTGTCTGTGAACCAAACATTTGACGTCAGCCTCAAGCTGCTCGTCTGTCAGGTGATACTTCTTCATATCTTGTGATTTCCTTGTTGTTTCTGTGACTTCCATGACTGAATTAATTTTGATATAAAATCTGGAAGATCTAGAGAGCTGATGAAACGTGGACTTAAGTGCCTCGGGTTGTACTTACGAAATTGCAAAATTGGAACTTTTTTTACCAGCGCTTCTCGCAGAAACGTGAAAAAATGTGTTTATCTAAAAGCTCTGTTATTCTTAATACTAAAGCTATAATAGTGCAGTTGGCATAAGTGACAAAAATACCGGAATGATGAGTAATTTGAAAGAGTCTTTTCATAGATATTTGGCCTTATATGCAAACAACCCCTACCTCGGAAATATTTTTCTTACACAAAACCTGTCAGAACTACAGAGCTGTGCTACGAAAACAGGCAGTATAATTGGATGATCTTCCCAATTTCAGAAGATGAAGCCATCTGGACATTTTTTTTCGAAAAAATTCGTAACATGACCGATTTTTTAAAATCTGCGATAACTCTTCTGAAAATGCGGCAGGCTAAAAATCGTGAAAGGTAGCTCTGGAGAAGGTGAATTCCCATTTTATCTCAAAGTAAAAAGGCCTCCAACGAGGTGGTTTAGGAGATAGTCATCATTACATCCGTCCACACACACAGACACACACACGTCACTCCCGCCAAAAAGAACGCAGCAGCATAGTGTGCACGTAAGGTGTGTATGACGCAGATTTCGTTACGTCACTGTGTGCGTGAAAGTAAGTATTGTGTGGAGAAACGTCACAGTCTTGTTTTGTATCACTGAAACTTGCTGCTGCGCGTAGCAAAATCTGCCCCGTCTCATAAAGTTGTTTCTCTATAGAGAAACAACTTAAAAAGGAGGCAATCAAAGCAACGCCCTCGATCATCATGTCTTCTCGACAGCAGCTGCTCAACTTTCAGACAAAACTTAAAGTGAAAAATAAACCGCCATTGAAAATGAGTTTCTTTTTTTATGAAACATATACAGAGTAAAGTGGATCATGAATAAAGAAACAAACGGAAAAAAAAGATAAATGTATGGAGTGATTCTCTTCTTGTCTACACCCCCCCCCCCCCCCCCAGATGTGTAAACAGTTCAAAACAGTTTTGCAGTCGCCTTATTGCTATTGTCTCCTGACTGTCTCATCCCATGAGAAATGTGATTTATTGAAACTTAAACAAGGAAACAATAGACCTAACTTGAAGCCGAAGCAAGATAATCAACTGATCATGGCATGTCAGTTAGCTCATATTCTTTTTCAGGAAGATCAGTTGATCACCTTGCTTCGGCTTCAGGTTGGCCCTCTGGGCGGTCACAATGTCTCCTGCTGTCGAGAAGACTCGTTCAGAGGAGACACTTGTGGCGGGAACGGTCAGGTACATCTGTGCCAATCTTCCCAGTAGCGGAAAAGCGAGACATGTTCGCAACCACTTTCTGTTTCGCGTCTGCCAGTGTTACTTTTGGGTGCTCGATATATCGATATGTGGAAACCGTATCGATATATCGTATCAGCATTCCTTTGAATCGCGATACCGATATGTATCGATAAAATCGTACACCTCTACATAGAACCCCCTCTAAAGGCCGTCGCGTACCGAAGAGCTATCTGGGACCCAGGCCCGCCCCTGTAAAGTAGTGGGCCCCACCAACATCACACATGAAACAGTTTGCCTTTTAGTTCTGGTGTCATTTCGTGCGTTACATATGAATCTTTGCATTTCATCTTATATGAATCACGTATGATGCAAGTGTATCTTCGTATTCCATTATGAATCCCATCCGATGCAAGTGTATCTTTGTATTTCATTATGAATCGCGTAGGATGGGATAGATCTTTGTATTTCATTATGAATCACGTACGATGCAAGTGTATCTTTGTATTCCACTGCGGATCACGTATGATGCAAGTGTATCTTTGTATTTCATTATGAATCACGTACGACGCGTTTGTATAATTGTATTTCGTTTTGAATCACGTATGACGCAAGTGTATCTTTGTATTTTATTTTCAATCACTGATATGACGCATTATGGTATTTCGTCATAAATAACGTATTGAATTTTGAATCATGTATGATGCGTTACGGGGTTAGGGGGAGATATCTTTGCCGAGATTTAACGTTTCTCTGTGTCGCGCGATCGTAAAAATGCACCCTGTCGCCAATATCGCACGACAATGACCAGTTCAGCGCCACTGTGTAGCACAGATGACAAGCCGCACTACGTAGTGCCGTGGCGCGTATCGTTGTTGTTGTCTTCGCTGCACTGAATGGCTTATTCACATTACTAGATGACACTGACAGTATTTCAATTTACATCGGGCCCAGTACGTGTGTTTTCGAGGATCCCGTTTAGTTAATAATAATAATAATAATGACGACTTATAAGGCGCCTATACATGAAATAAAACAGGCTCTAGGCGCGTACATCATAACTACATACACCACTTTCATACACACAGACTCACAGGGAACATTCAAAGTCAAACAAAATCTCACAACAAGCAGACTGACACGGTGTGGAAGGGCAGAGTAAATCAGTAATCAGTTTTAAATAGGTGGGTTTTGAGGCAGCGTTTGAAGCTGGCACTGGACTCTGTGTGTCTAAGTGATTTAGGAAGTTGGTGCCAAAGAGCTGCAGCCTGAAAGGAAAAGGATCTCTGACCATATGTTTTAGTTCTTACTGAGGGGGTGCACAGAACTTCAGTGTCAGAGGAGCTACGTAACTGCCTGGATGGAGTGTAACAATGAAGGAGTTCAGAAAGGTAGGAAGGACCAGTGCCAGAGAGAGATACATGACAAATGGATGCCGCAAAGTTGTCGCCATTCCGTCCCTGTGCGAATGCACTAAATGCTTATCGCGTGCATTGAGACTAGTTGTCTGACCGTCCATGTCATTCCAACCACGTCACGTATGCGGATACGCCGCCGAACTGCATTCATTGACACTGTCAGTTTGTGTCACGCCTTTGTCCGTGGCTAGCGCAACATTACTGCCTGTACTGGGGAAACAGCGGCAGAGAGCCGCGCCTTGAGCTGAATTCTAAACTGCGCGTCACGGTGTTTGCGGAAATCATACTCTGTACATGTACAGCGAAGTATAGTATACAACACACAGGGAACTGGAAGGGCGATAACTTTGTGTCCTCGATAGCGCACGTACTGGGTCCGATGTAAATGTGAAATACTGTCAGTGTCATTCAGTAATGTGAATAAGTCATTCAGTGCTCAGGTGAACACGCAACAAAGAAAGAAAACATGCAGCACTCACTTTCATACATGCACACCATGACACAGAGAAGACTGAAGTTTCTGTTCTCGTTTATAAATCAAAATAGGAATATGGTAAATACAGTCGAACACGCTTAAGTCGAATTCGCAGGGGAAATGGATTTTCGTTCGACGTATCCGAAGTTTGACTTATCCGTGACGACGGATAAGGTCGAATTTCGACTCTAGCTTCGAGTTAAGCGAGTTGCACCTCCCCCCCCCCCCCGAATCGGTTTGGAAACTGAAATTTATTTTCCCTGGTCAACATGAGCTTACTGCTGCTGCGTTGGTATAGTTCGCCCCCTTGTGTCATTTGCACCTGCTGTGAATGCACTGCGACCGTCTGAACAACATAGCGATTGCATCAGTACCACAAGGTAACCCCCACCCTAAATCTAAACCTAACCATACCTAACCCTAAACCGGTCTAAGCAGGCGAACTCTACTAAATGAATGTGGATGCGTTTGAATAGTTTGCCCACTACGGCCCATGGGTGCGAACTATACTGAGCCTTACTGCTAGGATTTGTTATATTCAATACGTTCGTACAAGCTGCCATTTCATCGAATCTCCGTAGCTATTTTGTTCACTTTCAGTTCAGAGTATTCGCTTGGTCTTACCATAGTCACACATGCAATGCAGAGGAAGGAGAAAGCCAAGTTTTTCTGATGGCTGTTTCGTTCTGACATGAAAGCTGCCTGGCACCAAACCAGCTGTTTTCTTCTTCTTTTCTAATTTCACTGACTCTTATTCTGCTTGTAAGATCAGCAGCGTCATCTGTGTGTGTGTGTGTGTGTGTGTGTGTGTGTGTGTGTGTGTGTGTGTGTGTGTGCGCGCGCGTTCGCAGTCATATGATCGCATGTGCTCAAGAAATTCTTGTGCAACGTCATATAAACACACGCAGTCAAATAGCAGAAAGATCCAACCGGCAAACTCTCTCTCTCTCTCTCTCTCACACACACACACACACACACACACCAGGAATAAATCGCTGCTTACCCTCCGAATCCGACGGCAAATCACCTTCTTAACACTGGCGACAGAAAACCTCAGAGATCAGGGGCACAGGGTCAGATCTCACGCCTAGCTCTGTTCTTGCACGTGTTTCTCGCCAATTTCGTGTTCTACCACCCAAGTAACCAGCCCTAAGGCCCGCAGGACACGTAACACTGTCAAACCTGTACTTGCACGGAAAATGTAAAATCTCCGTGCAAGCCGTGTTTTGACGCTGATGCATCAGAAGGACAAAAAGAAATTCCCGTGCCAGCGACTGGTACGACTTATCCGAGGCTAAAATTGCAGATTTCGTTTGACATAACCGAGTTTTGACTTATCCGTGTTTGAGTACTCGTTCGACTTATCCGTGGAAAATTTAGTCATACAAAGAGCAAGTTTGGCCGGGAAAATTTTTTTGCTTTGACGTATCCGAAGTTCGACTTAAGCGTGTTTGACTTAAGCGTATGGGTCTGTAGAAATAAAGAAATAATGGAAAATAGCGATTATTTCTGAGAACTTAATTTGGAACGCACGGGACTTGTGGTGATGACAAATTCATTTCAAAATAGACGTTTCGACGCGGATATAAGTTCTGAAAAAAAAAAAAAAAAAAAAACATGCAGTGTTTGATTAATCTTGTCTTTTTCATTTGCTTGTAGACCTTGCGAAAAGAGCTGTGGCAAAGTGGTGGATTTGTAGGTGTCCAACCGAACTACAAATTTTGTGTGAGCTCAGCTCTAACACCGCATACACCTTTAAACACGGCAATCCGTGTTCGTGCTGCACAATGTAACAGTTAAAGAAAGACGCGATTTAAAAAAAAAAAAAAAAAAGATGCAAAAATTTAGAAAACGTTTGGCAAGAATAGAGCAGTTATTTATCACTGGCGTAAGGACACAAACTGAGCGTGTGGTCATATTTGGTGTTTGTTTGAGGTACCCTGTTTGGCAAGTGTGCTAGTCCGTGTCGATTTCTGTTGTCATGAAAAAGCGTGATTTTCGTTATATTTGTGTTGGGTAGGTCAAGGTGCATGGCAGGCGGTCACAAAAAGAGACAAGCTGCCAGTGAAGCTGGGACTTTTTTTTGCACAGAGATGGGATACAAGTGAGGCAAGCGGATTTGTGTGACTTGCCTCTCTGGCCTAAAGAGGGTGTAGACGTGCATTACTCCAGTGAGGCCTGAGCGGAAAAGAGACATTCAATTTTTTAAACCCCTGTCAGGTGCGTGCCTTTGAGGGTGGGTGGGTGTTGGGTGGGTGTTTGGGGGTTTAACGTCCTTTTCCACCACATAGGGTGATATCAAAGACGGGGCAACGATGAAAAAGCCAGCACAATTATTTGGCCCCAGCCGGGATCGAACTCACGACCCGAGCATTAGAAGTCCAACGCTCTACCATTCGACCACCCCGGCTCCGCGCGTGCCTTTGAATGGTCTGTTCATTGTAATTACTGTTTCTAGATTGAAGCATTTTTTACAGGTGACTATGATGCCCGAGGCTAACAGGTAATGTATAGGCATTTGAGGTCCTGTGTAATTGCCCTCACACAAAGTAAAACGGATGTTGCATCCATCTCCAGAAGAAACACTGGGTGCAGTGAAGTTCGGCCTTGTACTTGCGGAGAAGATCCGCAGTCTTCTTGTCTCCCTTTAAGCAGGCTTCGTGCAGCAAGGGGTCGCCACTTGTATTCTTCACATCCGGGTCAGCCCCGAGCTTTAGGAGAAGCTCCATAACGGGTCGGTTCTTTCTTTCAAACGCCACCTGCAGTGGCGTGGACCCTTCGGCCTTTTTCTCGTCGACTGCAGCTTCGCCATTCAGCAGAATCTCAGCGACTGCTTCGTGATTGTTCTCGCACGCCAGATGAAGAGGGGTTGAACCTTCCCCATCTCTGGTGTTGGCGTTGGCTTTGTGTTGAAGAAACAGACCTACAGCCTCCTTGTCCCCAGTTTTGCAGGCCATGTGCAAGACAGTTTCGCCTCCTTCAAGTGTCAAGTTTGGGTCGGCTTCAGGTGAAGCAAGGTGGCACCATTTTCATACGCCAAGTTGACCTGCGCGTTAAGCAAAAGCCGAGCCGTGTCCAAGTGTTGTTCCTCACACGCCAAGTGTAGCGCGCTGCGCCCATCTTTATCCAAGGCGTCGACATCCGCATGGTTTTGGAGGAGAAGGTCCGCGACTTCTGTGTAGCCTTTGCTCCTAAACACCCACCACCCACCAACTGTGACCCTCCTGCAGCCGGCAAACCTGACAGAAGGGCGTAGACTTCGAGTCACAATGTCAGAATGAGCTTAGCCTGCGCGGGCCTCCAACTACTGACTCCGGCCTGGTGGTGTGGGGTGGAAGCAGGTGGGTGGGCTTGCTGGGGAGAGAGGTACAGTCGGAAAATTACGCGGGCAGATTTGGAGATTATTTGGCTATCATCTTCCAATCAAAACGCAACACGTCTACTGCTGTAGGCGGGAACGGATTGGTTGGTGGTTTCGGGAAATCCCATATGAGCGGGCACCTGCAGGGTGTAAACATAGGGGCCTTGTATGGGTGTGTGCATTTCTGCTCCTCTGACCCTTGCAGTGCCTCTTTCCTAAAAGATAGCTTCAGAATCATTGTGTAAGGCTGCCCCTGTTTACTTAATAGATCTGTTTGTCTTAGTATTTCTTTTCTGTCAATAGGCCACATTGCCAAAGTCAGTCTGCACCAGTAACTAACGTCATGGTCTGTATAGTATTAATACGCGAGGAATAACATGCATCGGTTAGACGTTTTGTCCATCTCCACCCCTCCCCCCGAAAAATAAAATAAATAATAATACTAAACCAAAACAAACCCCCAAAACACACACAATAATGAAAAAAACAGCAACAACAAAAGAATAAAAAGCAAACAAGAAACCCCCAAAAATGTTAAAAAAAAACCACACACACAAAAAAACCCGCTACAATAAAAAATATAATCCAACAAACAAGACAAAAAAAAAAAAAAAAAAAATCCTAAAAAAGGAGCAAAAAATAAATATATAAATAAATAAGAGAGAGAGAGAGAGGGAAGAAAACACACACACACACACATACACACAACCAACGATCAGACGCTGCTATTTTCACCACTCATTCACTCACGCCTGAATCACAAAACTCACCACCGAACATCCAGCAACCAACATTTATTCTGTTGTTCAATAATACACATCAATGACGAGACCATCATGAAATGACACACACACAGCCGAATGGAAACGAAGATAACTGCACCAAACCGTTACAACACTTTTATCCATTTTAAGTATCCGGCATGTGTTTACACTTTTGTCAGACTGTGGTAAAAGTAGGGGTACAAGTGGGAAAGGTTTCCCAATCATCTGGAAAATCATTTTGAAGCTAAACCCTGGGGCAGGGGACCGGGGAAGGGGGGCGTCACAATGCTTAGCATAATAAGAACCATCTATAACGCAGAAAAGCTTTTTTTTAAAAATACTTTTCCATTAACTTTTGGCTCCTCTATATAACCTTTCCCTTTATGCAAACCTTTTGCTGCCATGTTTCCAACCTGCGGAAGTTTCGCAATAAGCGTGCACAAGGCATACACCTGAAAGAAGAAAACTTGGAGCAAACATGGATCGGATGTGGCACTCAGTGTGAACAGAATTTTGTTTGCCCTGAAATTCCAGCAATCATTCTTTGGCAGCAACTGTTGTATTATTGTATCTGAGTGCAGAAATTGTATGGAATACAAAACAGAAAAATATGGACAGTTGGCAGCTTGTATCATACTGTATCACATGACAAAAAGAATAAAAAAAGAAAGAAAAAAAAAACCTGACAGGGAAAAACTGTTAAAAATATTAAAAAGTGAATTATGTGCGACATTTATGAACACACAACCAGTGACACTTTAAAAGCTAAAACCAGTTTCTGTGGTCCTTGTTACTAAAAAAAGAAAAAAAACCCAACAACAACAAAACTGTAAACAACATCAACACCCCACCCCCCAAAAAAACAACAAACAAACAAAAACAAAAAAAACAACCCCCCAAAAAAACCCCCCAAAACCCCAACAACAACAAAAAAACAAAAAACACAAACAAAATTTTCACTCGGGACACACAATAGCACTGATCCGAAACCATTGTGGTGAGTCCCTCTGGATGAACAACAACACCCCCCCCCCCCCCCCAGCTTAAAAAAAGACAAAAAACTAAAACCAAAAAAACAAAACACTCCCCCCCCCCCCCCCCACACCTAAAAAAAAAAACCCAAAACAACAAAACACACATAAAAAACGACAACAAAACCTAAAACAATAAAACAAAACATGAACATCCACCCAAAGGAACACATCCGTGAACTCAGGTCAGGCAATTCAGCACCAAAGAATTCAACTGTCAATTGCTAGTGTCCATTTTCTTCTCCGCCTCTCGCTCCTCCCGTTCTCGTCTCTCAGCTGTTATCATGGCTTCCGCTTTGGCCCGCCACAATTTTGGGTATGTTTGGACGAACTCAACCTGCTTGGAGACTGGGAATGGCTTGTTGGCACGCAAAAGCTCAAACCGACCACTGTGCATTTTGTTCACGTGGAGAATTTTCACCATATCCTGAAATGAATGACAACAATGATAGTAGTAGCAATAAGAATACATTCCCCTCCCTATAAAAAACAAAAAACAAAACACCTCCCCAAAAGCGATTAATTAACAAAATTCATTTGAATGTGACTCCTGTCCTTCATAATCATAGGCGCCATTACAATAGGGGGTAAAGACAACAACAAAACCACATGCATACCACTATTATAAAACTTTAAAGATTTATTACAATACACATAACAAGAATCACACACTCTTACACACAGACAAATGCACGTGGGCGCATATGCACATGACGCACACACAACAGAGCAAAATGAACAACACACACACAATGACATACACACACACACACACCCAAACCCAAACACACCAGCCCAAACCCACACATATATGACGCCACCTTGATAGTGGAAGATTTCTTTGCTTTCCATTCTGGTTTTATCCAGCATCTCCTATAACGTGCTAAGAATAACAATCATCATTGAAGTAAATGACATTTGCGCATTAGCCAGTCGTCTCTTTTTCTGTTCAATCGTTTCGTCCCGCAGTCAACGAACTTCAGCCTAAATGGCAGAGGGTCGGTTACACAAATACACACACAGGACAGAGGTTATAAACACCTGCGGGTTCACGCTGCGTTTGTAGACCAGGACGTAGCTGAGGTCTGGAGGAAGGACGCGCTGGGAGGGTGTCAGGAACAGCGTGTGAGCGGCCCACGTGACGAATCTGCGGGCCATCAGAGGCAGGTCTGTACCAAATATTAACTCCTCCAGTGTTAGCTGAATGAAAAGAAAAAAACAATCCACATAAATTCAGGGCTGAAAATGGGCCATGATGTAAAAGAAGGAAATGTGAGTAGCACTTACTGACAAAGAGACAAATCAGACGTGTTATGCTACAGCTACAGGTGCCTGACTCTGAGGGCATGCTCTTGGCGTTTTTTGTTGTTGTTGTTGTTGTTGGTTTGTTTGTTTGTTTCAATTAAAGTAAAATCTGTGCAATTTGGTGTGTGCTGGCACAATTTTAAGTGCTTTAAAGGAAACACTCTTTTTGGAAAGAAACAGAAAATATTTCGCCCTTTGTGTGCGCGCGTGCGCGCGTGCGTGCGTGTGTGCGTGTGTGTGTGCGTGCGTGCACACGTGAGAGAGCATGCCAGTGCTGACAGTGCCGTAGGCCTGGCGGATAAAGCAGTGTTGCCGCTAAGCTCTACTTTATATGCAGACCTCCGCTCCATTATTCACTCCAGTGCATGCAACAATGTTTCTGCCAACTCTTCTCTGACAGATGGATGTGGGATTTGTAGCATGCACACTTGGAATTTGTGCGTGCATGTGTACATGAGTGAAGCAGCCACCATAAACAAGTCTGCATGTCGTTTTAACTCAATTTGGAAAGAACAAAAATCCAACCAAGTTCCAGCCTACCGGGAATCAAACCAGGCAGCTTGGGATCCCAAATTGGATACCCTAACCACTAGACCCAATCCTCTGTGAAATAATGTCCCCAGGGGTACTGTACCTTCTCGGCATACTCCTCCAACTTGTTCATGATAGCATCTTCGATCCATGGCGTCAGAGGATCCGAGATCCATTTCTGTGCTTCAGTGGCTCGGCTGCTCTCACTTCCCACCTCTCCTTCCTTAGTGTCGGCCTGTGACCGCAACGGGTCAAAGATTGGCCGGTTTGAGCGGGGAGGGCCTTGCGTCTTCAACTTTTCCGCTTGTGCCCGAAGGTCCACGAAACGGATGGCATTGGACAGCTCTTCTTTACTGCCTAACTGCAGGAGAGAGGAAAAAAAACTTCAACGTCTGAAGTTTGAGACAATGCTTCATAGCAATGAACCAAGACTATTAGATAATAATAGTAAATAAAATTATTACAACTATTAAATAAATAATATTAAAACAAATAAATAAAAATAGGACCCCCCCCCCCAAACACACACACAAAGTAAAAAATACCCCCCCCTCCCCCCCCAAAAAAAAAAGGAAGAGAGAAAAAAAATTTAAACTGGAAAAAAAAAAAACCCACAAAAAAAAAAAACCCAGGAAAAATCAAACTAACTAACTAACTAATACCAAATCCAAACACACAACAAGAACCACGGCTGCCACCAAACAACAAAAACACACACACAAAGAAAAACCCTCAGCCTTCACAGGGCTCAACACAAAATCAAAACAAAGTATATGAAGGAATTTCCTAAGACATATCCAATCATACAGTGCTGTGTTTCAATTTCAATCCACATGTATATATTAACCCTTACCCTGATAACATCCTGCCCCTGATACATGTCCATCAACATCAGGGCTGCGGCCGCGTTGCGAGCTTTCAGCTTGGACGAGGCGATGCCGATCACCGACTTCTGCTGCTGCAGTGTTATCTCACATCTGCATCGTCGTCATCATCATCATCGTTATCATCATAATCATGATCATCAAGTTACAAGTGAGGTAAATTTCATAATAGCCTCTTCACACAATGACTTGTCATTTTTTTTTTTATCACATTTGTGGTCGAGTTTTTTCTCTGTCAATTGTAGTGTTTCTTCTGTTTCGTTTGGTTTATATTGCTGTTATGCCCATAAATTTGCAAACCAAGAATCATAAAAACAGTCTGCTTCTGTTCCATCGTTGTGTTTGCTGGTTGTGATGTTTTGTTTGTATTGCTGTTATGTTTGTAAATTCGCTATAAAATGGGAAAAAAACAGTTGTAAAGACCCCCCCACCCCCCCACCCCCCCCCAAAAAAAAAAAGAAAAAAGAAAAAAAGTCACGCACATCAAGTTCCAGCAAGTGAGTGAGTGATGTATATTTCTTTGTCCATGGATTCTTTATCTATCATACCCCCCCCCCCCTCCTGTACCTTATCCCCAACAGCGTTTACATGTGGAATATCTTGTTCTACTCTACTGAAAGGGCCTAATTCTGTATTTCCCCCCCCCCCCCTTACCCCACCCAATCACCCCCCCCCCCAAAAAAAAAAAACAACAAAAAAAACAAACAAACCCAAAACAAAAACAAACCAAAAAAAAAAAAAAACCTTAAAAACTGACAAAACACAACCAAAAAAACCCACACACATCCCTATTAAAAACAAACCAACCAAGAAACAACATAAAAACAAAACAAAACAAAACAAAACCCAATCTTAATTAGCGCAGTCTAACCTGAAGCTGGAGTTTGTGTTGCCCTTGTCCAGCTGCTTCCATTCAAGCAGCATGCCGTTCTTAGAGGCGGAGAACTCTAGGATCTTGTATGCAAACTCCTCTGCATTATCTCCCTCGTTCTCCATGACAACCATTTCGTCCGGATTAACAGAGAGGTCTGGTGGGAACAGTTTCAGCGCCCCTAGTCTGTGCTGGTTGCTGCCTGCATAAGAGATAAAAATCAGCATCGCCCCCATGATCAAGAAGAGTAAATTTATGAGGTCTTTTTTTCTTTTTCTCCGTTGTAAGTTTCGAGAGAAATTTAACATGGAATTAGAGGGGAGACAACTAGCAGAAATAGTAGCAAATGAGAGACTAAACAGTTTGACTGTTTGATGTTTTTTGTTTTGTTTTGTTTTTAAGACTTAAAATTGATAGCTCAGGATGACTGTCCTATACTTTCAGGACAGTAGTTTGAATAAAACCCTACATGAACATGCACAGACACACACACACACCTGGGAGGACCAAAAGCACTCACATCTCGCCAAACACCACATGATTACAAGTAGAGCAAACTATTCTTGTTTCCCATAGCCCAAATGGTGGCAGCATTTTGCAACAAATTCCTGTTTAGTGCATCTGGTACTCACTACGTCAAACCTAGTATGAATGGTTCAAGCGTCATCCACTCTGTTTCTTTGTTGAACTACTGCATGGCAAAGTGCGCAAACACACACACACACACACACACACACACACACACCATGACAACTTGTTTTGGTTTACAAGATAGTTTGGGATTATAAAAAAATAAAAATAAATAAAAATTCGGGGCTCCTACTCCTAGTCTTCACAAGGCTGACAGCCCAAAACGCTACTGGGTTCCCTACACGTTTGGTCCTCCCTCACACACCCATGCCACAACATAGACACACACACACACACACACACAATGTACAAAACATGCCCACACGGCAGGGATCGATTTTCTCGCGCGCCGTGCGACTATGTCTCATATTTTGATAAAATGTCGCATAGAAATTTCGCAAAATGCGTCATATGTCGCACGCACATGACATCACAAGCGCACTTGACAACGCAAAGCAGAGATGTGCTGTCTGTGTCAGTCATAGAGTCTGTTACACTAATCTAATTTTAGTGATGAGGCTTACTTATCCCGCTCGCCGCGCACGCTGCCAGGAACTCTCGCTCGAAAGAGTTGCAAAAAATATTGGCGCGTTATCAGTTTTCTCAGTTCTGCGATCGAGAGGTCCTTTTCCATTCAGAACCTGAACGTCACTGCACTTAGGAACAGGCTCTCAGCACAGACATGTGACAGAGTGATGCGGGTGAACTTGATTGTCTCATATAAAATGTCTAGATAAATTAATGTTGGGGGGGTATGTGTGTGTGTGTGTGTGTGTGTGTGTGTGTGTGTGTGTGTGTGTGTGTGTGTGTGTGCGAGCCAGACAGACAATAAAGTTATATTGAATTGAATTGAATTGAAATGAAAATGTCTCTCATAAAAATGACTGGTCAAGGAGACAATGTCTCACTGGCATATTTGAGTAAATCCATCCCTGACACGGCCAACAAGACGTAAGAGCTACAGCGACAGTACCCACCGCACTGCTGTCGGCTTCCCTTGTGTTGTATTTCTACAAAGCCAGGCAGGGTCTCCGGGCATGCATGCAGGCTAGGTCCGTTGGCAACCTGCGACACTGGCTCCATCCGCAGGCGATGGAAGACGTTTTCGTAGGCGGCAAGCTGTGCGTTCTTGCGCGGGCAGCCCGTCCCCTGACCGACCAGGATGCCGTCGAAGTAGACCTCGCAGATGAGGTCAAATTCAAGTTGGAGCCTGCCAACCTCTCGTTTGTTTCGCAGGGCGTCCTCTGGGTTGACAGTCTTAAACAGTGCTGCTACGGAGATGCCAACCTGCGAAGTCAAAAGATCGGAAGATTCAGAGAGAGAGAGAGAGAGAGGGCAAGGTAGCATTCCTTGCCCCAAACCACACTAACCCCCACAGCAGCATCATACCACCACCCGCATACCTCACCGTCATGCAAAGGAATGAAACAAAATCAAACAAAACAAATTCACCATGCCACACACATACACACACACACATACAAAACAGCAATGGCAAAACCCAAAGAAAAACTCAACAAAACCAATGATACCACACATACAAGCACCAAAAAATCAACAACAAAGTAAGAACACCAACAAAAGAGAACAAGACATCTCGCCAACATCCCACCCAAAAAATACACTAATCACCGGCCCCCGTAGTGTAGTGGTTAGCACTTCGGATCATGGACCGGGAGACCCGGGTTCGAATCCCAGCCGAGGCAAGCGGGATTTTTCATGCCTAGGTCGGCTCCTACCCAGAGCGGGTGTGCTATGGGCCCAATGGGGAGGCTGTTGCCACACAGCCGAGCTTCACCCACTTCACGGGTGCGACTTTGGGGGTGCTTCCCTTTGTATGACACGTCTTATGATGTGGATGATTACACGGCCGGCACCGCAGGTGCCGTAGTTCCCGGGCCTGGTTAATGCCGGGATATTTATGACAGGAAGCGTGGAATGCGGCCCTGTCTCGCAGTCCCAAACCATACGGACCTCCATAGCATCATCTTACTATCATCCTCATCTCCATCATCATGCATAATAAAAATTGTCCCAGCTTCCGAGTCCTCCGTGGGTTCCACCCATGACCTGGGAGGAACACCACTGGAGCTGGCAAAGAGTTGAGGCAGCAAAAAAAAAAAACAAAAAAAAACCACTAATCAACAGCAACCCACCCAAGACAACCCTACCTTGAAGCACAGAACATCTGCACGTGATGTGATCGGCACGTCATCCATTCCTGGTTTCTCAATCTCCTTCAGCAGCATCATCATCTTATCCGCCAACGGAAAGTTCCGCTCCGGCACCTGACTTTCCGCAATGGCCGCCGTGCGGATCTTTTCCGACACGTCAACTTCAGAGGCATGTTTTTGCTGCAGGAGAACAGATTGGGGGTCACCTGCTATGTAAATATTATCAGGGCTTAAAACCATCCCTGATCCAAAAGCAAGAAAAGTGTTTAGCATTTAGTGACAAAGTGGCAAATCCACGAGCACTTGCCTGCTATAGGTGTCTTTGGGGGGGGGGGGGGGATGCTCCCCCAAATTTTTGGTAAAAATTAGACTAAAATCAGTACAATTAGGTGCTTTTTGTTAGGAACTAAATGCTTCTGAGGAGGAAATATTTTATTTTGGGGCAAATTTTTAAAATTATGCTAAAATCTGTGCAATCTGGTGCGTTTTGGAATGATTTTAAGTGCATCAGAGAAGGAAACACTTTCTTGGTGGAAGAAAATTTTCAGCCGGACACAGAAATCCAGCGAAAAGTGGAAGATTTCATGCCTTGTATAAGTACAACCTACGACAACCTACAGTGACCAAAATGATAAAAGATTTAAAGGCTGACTTGCATAAAAATTTTCAGCCGGACATAGAAATCCAGCGAAAGGTGGAAGACTTCATGCCTTGTATAAGTACAACCTACGACAACCTACATTGACCAAAATGATAAAGATTTAAAGGCTAACTTGCATAAAAATGGAAAAAGAGAATGCATACAACACCAAAGCATTACTGAAAGTCAGCCATATTGTTTATAACCTATAGCTAAATTGAATGCTATTAGAATATGCATAAGAGTTTATCGCATGAACGGGTCAAAATAAACACTCACACTGTTTGGAACTCATGGAACCTTTGTTATTTTTTAATTCTGGCACGCACACATTTTGAGCATAGCACAGGAGCAGTGGACAATGCATGTCAACCCATGCTATTCTTAATAAATACAGCTTTGATAAAACTCAACAACAACATCGAAAGAATGTGCACATACAAACAAAAATGCCTTGAAAGCTTCGTAGTCCTCTTCACTCTGTCGAACAACCTCCTCTTTCAACGCCTCCTTCCCACAGTCCTCCAGGCTCATGATTTCCGCCACGCTCTTTGTGCGGAGTATTTTTACAGCCCGCTCGTAACAGTCATGCTGCACATGAACAAAGTCATCAAGCGACGGGATGTAACAGCTTCATCGTGTGTTCACACAACCTTCAGTACAAAATGGTCCCAGTCTCACCAGCTGGAACACCCCGAGGTCAAGGTCACCCAAAAATAAAGGCACAGAAGCCCTTCATTATTATCACAGTTCAAACTATGAACTTAAGAAGTTTTATAATTTGGGTTGCCGGAGGGTTAAAGTTGCTGAGAAAATGAGGTACTACAAATTTTTCATGACCCTGTGACCTTGACCCTTGGGAAAGGTCATTCAAAATAGAGTGCTTAGGTGGTCTTGTCACCAACTTCCAACTTGCCAAGTTTCATGTTTCTGGTACTTGAAGTTAGTGAAAAAGTTTGTCACACTCATGAAATAGAGGGACAACATACACTCACTTTATGATTTTTACTCAAAAATCGTTCCAGGTAAAGGAAGAGGACTGATCCTAACTGACCTTGACGGCCTTTTTGCTGAGCCCCAGACCGCGCGTCAGGAACACACCACCAACGGACAAAGTGCCCGTGAACAAGGGTTTGATCAGCGTCATCAGGAGGTCAGCCTCAAAAACGTCTGTCAGGTTCAGCTTTGACGAAGTTATCGCATTACACACTGTCTGGATGCCATTCACGCGATCAGGGAAGGTCTTGAAAAACTCCAAGAACTGTCCCATCCGAATCGTCTGTGAAAGTCAATGAAACAAAGCCATGAATGAATTACCAATGAGATGGAGAGGGAGAGAAAAAAAAAAAAGGGGGGGGGGGGGGTGGTATGATAAAGGTGCTTCTTAATAACCCACAATACAAGTCACGTCCAGCCTGCTTCAGCTGCCGTATTTCATCACCAATTCTCACTTAGTGCAACGCTCTGCTGCGTCACCTTCAACTGCTGTGTAACCAAACCCAATCCCGCTTGTATCAACGACCACCGTTATCAACATGAATTTTGAACGGCATAATGTCACTGCTACCCGCCATGAGTGAAGGTGAAAGCGGAGCTTATGCTAACGAGAAAGGAAAGTTGGATGTGCAGACACAATACTGTTTGCAGGTCACAAACATTCTCTGGTTAGCGTTGAAAATCATCAACATCCTCTCCATCCCCCCCCCCCCCCCCCCCCCCCCATTCAGACGTATGCCCTCCTTCTCCGAGATCCTCTGGGGCGTAAATAAACCCAGGGATGTACAATAACTCATCCCTGTAAGTGCAACACCTCACTATGAGTATGAACGTTTGTTTGCTGAATTTTAGTTATGCTGCCCGAATCATTTTGATACAGGGGAAAAAAAAACTTCTCTTTTTCTGGCTCTAGGTACAATGTAAAACAGAGCAGCATGTGCCACATGCATCCCGTACCTTCTCATCTCCACCTGACCACTCCGACTTCTGGCCAAATTTTCTCTGCCAGGCTGTGTCCACGAGGTCCATGAGCGACGTCGGTTTACCAGCCCCTCCTCTCGCCCTTCCCCTCCCTGCCCCACCTCTAGCCCCTCTCCCCACACCACCTCCCACCCCTCTCCCTGCTCCGCCTCCAGCCCCTCTCCCTGCTCCGCCTCCAGCCCCTCTCCCTGCTCCGCCTCCAGCCCCTCTCCCTGCTCCGCCTCTCTTCCCCTGTCCTAACACCATGTCCATTATGTTACTGGTGACTGCGCTAACATTTTTGGCTGTGGTGCCACGGCCCTGCACCCACGTGTTGGGTGCACCACGACCTCTACCCGCTGCCTGCTGCTGACCCCGTAGCGGCCTTCTTCCTCCTGTGTGTCCAAGGCCCCGTCCACGCTGAAAATGCTGCCCGCCGCTGTAGTCACGCTGTCCGTAGGCCTCTTGTCCACCATAGCTTCCCTCCCAGGTGTGCTGGCCAAATCCACTGGACTGACCTCCCCTACCACGAGCTCTTTTCGCCGGAGGAGCCCCGAAGGTCATGCTGGGGTCAACGTGCTGGTGCCAGTCCTGGCTACGTTTCCCTCGGACCCCTCCTCCTCCTCCCCCACGCGAGTCACCCATCCCTCCTCTCTGACCCCTGCCCCTGAAGCTCTGACCCAGCTGACCCCTGCCCGCACCCTGAACCCCCCTGCCTGCACCCTGACTTCCGCCCTGACCCCTGGCACGCCCACGACCCCTGGCGCGTCCGCTACCACCAGTGAATCCTTGCCAGGACTGCTGAGCGCCCCATGATTGTTGTCGCTGAGCAGTGAACTGCCCGTACCACGACTGCTGAGTATTTCCGTAGCCTCCGTCTCCACCGTAACCCTGGTCAGCGCCGTAGGCAGTAGGATCTCCATAGCCCTCGGCATCTTCTGCATACTCCGTATTGCCTCCGTAGTCGAACTGACTAAAGCTTTGACTGTATGCGTATGGATCCACTTCTTGTCCGTAGCTGTACTCGTCGCTGCCATAGTTATATCCGTATCTGGTCTGGTCCTCTGCTGTCCCTGTCAAGTTCAGCAATTTGTCCGTGATCTTGATTTGGGGTTTCGAACCTTGAATCCCACCTCGGCCACGTCTCACTCCTGACAGAAAAAGAAGACAATGAATATAATACAATAAATAAATGATGAATAGATCTCAAACTGCTCAGTGCATTTTCTTTGTGTGTGTGTGTGCATGCGCAAGATGGTGTCCATGTTATGGCCTGGTTTAATACATTTTTCCTAGCACACACACGGATTCCTGTCCCTTAAACAGTCCAATCCGTCTTAGCTAAGGCAATTTATATTGCGAAACAGTTTCACCCATGAATGCGCCCGTACGCTCGAAATACTTTATCTTGCTGATTAGTACAGCTCTTAATGCACTACAATGTTGTTTATACTTTGCCTGAGCTGTCGAACATTCAAATTCTACAACTGTTGTTACCATACAAGGGCACTCAGTGTGGTCGCCACGTCATCAAGTACGCTTCTGTTGGCTGAGTGCCAGCAATTGAAACGCTGTCACCGTTCGTGAGTCTGAGTGGTTTGGTGATAGATACCACGAAAACAGAATGATCTGTGCGCATAAAAATGGTAACATTAGTGTTCTTTCCTCATCGTCTGCACAAACTGTGACAGGCAGGCTGAAGTGAAAGTTCTGCAATGGATTTTGCAATGCAGAATGATCTGCTTACACAACATGCAATGTACATATATTGTTGGGCAGATCTGGAGTTGTGGCACCAAAACTGTCAAGAAGCTGTTACTTTGCTGTTAGATTCACTCGCGAATACCTTTAGGTTTTCCAGGGTACGACTGCAAAGCAAACCCACCATCTCCCCCTTGCTGCTCATGGGCTGTGAACATTGTGTTGTCCATGGCGTAGTCATCCTGTCATTGATTAAAAAAAAAAAAAAAATAAAAAATAAAAAGTACAAACAACAAGAACAACAACAAAACCACTCGCTGTCAGACAAATACTCCGACAAGCTAACCCACAGTTGTAGGTTTGTTTGTCGGAGTGCACGTGTCTCCTCCACGCTCTTTGACTGGCTAGTATGACTGACCCGCCAGGAAAGGTTTGGCTACAATTAGACTCTGCACAGTTACAGCGCCCAAGTGTCAGGATCGCAGTGAACCAACCAAAGGCTAATATTATTTACTAATTAATCACTAAATTTTTATGCAGAGTGAAAACCGGAGGTGTCTGCGAAAAGAATTGAAAAGAAAACACCCAAAGCAGCAAGTCAAGATCCTCCTGAGAGGAAATTCCAGCCATTTGCATCAAAATTTAAATCTTTTCCAAACCGTACAACAGTTCATTGAACCAATGGGTCGCTTTACCACTTAAATTTCTACTATGATGTGTCCAAGCAGATGGGCCGTTGCCGCCACCAACTCACGCTCCCTGCTGCATTCTAGACTATGGTACAGTTTGGTATGTTCTCTTCTCCTTTCTTCTCTCCTTCCTGTCCCCTGTATCCGACAGCTTTTTATCTCATTCAATTTTTTGTGGCAATTTCTCTGCCATGTATGCAGCTTGTTCATATGAACATGCTTATAAGTTTTGACTTGTAGTGCCCTGTTTATTACTGTTTGACGGTGGTCTGTAAATTTGTATCTGTACGTGAATAAAATGTGTTTAAATCCAAAAGAAGACACCCCCCAACCCCCCCCCCCCCCAAAAAAAAATAAACACACACACACACACACACACACACAAACCCAAACAAACACAACCTGTTGCCAACAGAAGAAAAATAAAAATCAACAAAAAGAAATAACTGGCGTCTATTTCCTGCTGCCCTTTGTCCTGCTGGTGACAACACATGTATCTATATTACCTGACTAAAGTCTGTCAACCAGTTGGTCGGAACTGCGGACGCTCCGGCCGGTGTGACACCATCACCCTGGACGCCACCCACAGCAAATCTCCTCTTCAGACTCATTGTCAGTCAACACCGTGGACGTCTACAGTAGGAAAAGATCAGTCACAAAGAATTAGGAGTTGGCCAAATGAGTGAACACCTAACCAGTAACACACAACTCACAACCTGTACTTTCAAAATTGTCATCATAATACACACACACTGTATATAAAAAAAAATATGCATGAATACCAGCATGCTTTACCCAGGCGTAGCAACCTAAATTTCGGAAACAACACTTAATACGGATAGAACACGGTTAAAACATAGAAATAACGATACACAAACATGATTAAAGGTGACAAAAGAGGCCTTAAACAAGCTAAACGAAAAAAGATTGACATTGCAGAAAATAACCAGTCCGGACCAGAGTCGCTTCCCTTGGGAGACACGTTCATTTCGTCCCGTTCTCTTGGAGTGAATAAGTACTTTTTTTCCTTTTAACTTGCTTAAGGCCTCTTTTTTCACCTTTAATCATGTTTGTGTGTTGTTATTTATATGCTTTAACTGCGTTCTACCCGTATTAAGAGTTGTTTTCGGTCGTTTTCGGTTGTTTTCGGTAATTAGTAGGACCCCCTAAATTTCCCTTATTACAGGGACAGCAGGTAACAGAGCTGGACATGTTTAGGACAAAGATGCTCAAATAATTTTTTTTTTTTTTTAATGATTGTTTTTCACGCACACAGCCACACTTATAATCTCTCAATTTAATACAAAAGGCTTTGGCAGTGACACAATCACGTACCACTGCCAAACGCGTTGGAGAACAGAGAGGAACATCATCAACAACAAAACAAACTCTTGGCCATGTTCAGGAGTCAGCAAATCCACTCAACAGGAGGTATACATGTATTTTCCTGACCAAAACATAACCAACTGTTTTGTTCAGAAGAGGATCTTGAACTTGTTAGATCCAGGAAAACTTGTTCCTGTCCTTTGTAAGATATTTTCAACATCTACTAACAATTATATGCTCATGATATCACGGGGCTCATTGGTGTTGTGCATTTTGCAATAGAAAAAGCATGGGGTCAGTAAAAATGCTTATGGCAAAACAAAACAAAAAGAAAGAGAGAAAAAGTGTACACATCAGACGAAAGGTTTTTGATTTTATGATTGACATCAGCCTGTGAAGGGAACCAAAGTGCCAGAAAGTCACACAGAACACTTCCTATTGTCACTCAACTAGCTAGTGACCAGTGTAATCAAACTCGCGTTACGCACCACTGACTTCCCTCGGGTGGTAATCGACAAGGTATTAGTCCATTAAGCAGCGATCGAGGCTGTCAAGGCACCGGCACATTAGAGTGCCATTAGGGCCATTTCAAAATGCGTACAAGTATGCTGCAGTCCCTTGAAAATGCATAGGGCGTCCCCAAAATGCAAAATTACGCAATCAACACAACCCCTGTGATATTCATAAATTGTTCTGTCTCTAAGTCTGAGCTTTTCTACTAGTAGTGTCACAGTGACAGCATCTCACAGTGACAGGCTTAGCACAGAACCAGAAGAAGGCTCCAAGTTTCCTACATGTATATATAAAGGAGACAGCTACTGAGCTAGCTTTGCAGTCAGCCGAAGAGTAAAACTTGAACAGCATTCAGCTGCTTCAATTTTCATAAACATTCTGTACTGATTTAGTCTGCACAGCCTGCAGACAGGAATGTATTGACTGAGAGCTCTACTACTGTAACTAGTGTGAGTCATTCTTAATGATAAGTAAAATACACTAAGAATGATTCTGATGTGTAACTGTAAGCTTGCAATGAATTTTTTAAAATTTGATCAATAGATCTGTCAGTAAGTCACTAAGTGTGACTATCCAGTATACTGTGGCAATGAATTGTGACTCCTGAACATGACTTTTGTCACCACCTCTGGGTACACTGCAGTGATTACCTTCAGTTCGATCTGAACATACAGCTGATGTTCAAAAGGAGAGATAATGTGGATACAAGCCCTCCACTGAATCCAACAGCACAGGACTTAGTCCGCAAACCTCGGGTTCTTCTGAAACGTGCCCCAGTCTGCAGCTTGGATGCGGATGTTTTTAGTTGTCTCCTTCACTGTAGGCAGGGTGCACAAAACAGTGAAGAAGACAAACCAGGAGAAATCAGATCTAGACCTGTGTGTCACGGTCGTCAAGCTCACTGGATCAGAATACCAAAATGTTCAAAACACAGAGGAGGATAAAATAAGATGGTGACACTGCTCCCCCCACGGAAATATCTGAGATAAGGAGTGCTGTCAAATTCTGTTTGTTCCCTGAAGTCCCTTCAACCAAAATTTTGGGAAATTTGACTGGTGATTTATCGTCATATGAGTCAATATGAGCCTGTTTTAAACATTATGGCATTAGGATCTTTTTCTAACACTACCAGTCTTGTTTGTTCTTATGAGCTCAAAGGAAAATCACTGTGGTAAAGGAATTTTGGTATAACTCGATTTTGTGAGTACGGCAGGTTGACATGCTTTCTGGTATTCTCAAAATCCAGTTACACCAAAATTCCACCACAATGACCCCCCTCAACAGATCTATACAGAATATAGATCTATCTAATGTGTTATTATACTGTTATAGAACAACACTGTACGTTGCCCATGAGGGTGATTACACAGGTTCTTTGACTGTGTCACTGGACAAAGCTTAAACTTAAGAGTTTGTTATTTTTGTTTTGTAGACTGTTTATTGGTGTGTGTGTGTGTTTGAGGGGAAAGGGGGAGGGGAAGGGTGTGTGTGTTGGAGGGGGGGAGGGGGCACAACCCAATGTTTTAAAACTGTCAGTTTTGTCAAACAAAAACTGAATGTTGCAAATCAATATAAATATATCTAACAGGTCAAGACTGCAAATGCAATCTATACAAATTACTACACTCATAATGCCTATCACAGTGTCGCATGTTTCTTCTGTGAGACTGCAAATGACAATTTACAAATAGGAGAATTGGGGCGGTTCTTGTCGCCTCTACACACTTTTAAAATTGTGACTCACAGCAATTGTAATATATATATTATTACATGTATACACGCCAAGCGACTGGCTCGCGCAGAACCTGGAAAGAAGCTGACCGTTCAACGGCGAATGCGCCGCAGTACTGGTTAGGGTATTACGCGTGCAAAAAAAAAAAAAAAAAGGGCTGAAATGATGAAGATAGATAGGAAAACCTGGTAATCTTGAAGAATAGTATACGAAATTCTGGGAGCTATTTGCATGCACGTTAGATGTGTGTGTCTGCTCTGTGTCAGTGTACACAATGAATCAACGGCGAAGCACATTCATTCATTCACAGGCCCTTTCCTATTCGCGTGTCGCCTGACGACCGGAGAAACGACACTCGGATCAGAAATCAAAATGGCGGGGAGACGACTGCTCGGCTGCGGTCGGCAGTCATTTCAGGATATTTTGTGCATGTTGGTGGGGAAGGAGAGGTCAGAGTGAGCAGGTCAGAGTGTCTAACGTCTCTTTGCATCGAGCAGAACCGAAAGCACCCGAAAAAGTGCGTGCAAATAGCTCCCAGAATTTCGTATACTATTCTTCAAGATTACCGGAAAACCTTATGCACGTTTTGTGCAATGCACACACAAATACCTGCATCAGTAAGAAAGACATCCCGACAGCAAAACTACCGGCCTCTGTCGTGGGCTTCTATTTTGATTACACAGGAAGTGACGCTAAGTGGTGGTTCAGAAAGATGGATTCGACCCTGGATTAAAACTGCGTACGTACCCTGAACTGGAATGTGGAGTTGGCGCACTTCACAGTGTGGGGTGAACACGACGGCATTTCGTGTGCGACAAAAGAAGAGGTTTTAAAAAGTTTTTATCCCCCCCCCCCCAACATACAACAACAAACAAAACGCAAAAATTAACACCCCACCCCCACCCTCAACAAAACCACACACACACTGGCAAAAACAAAAACAAACAAAAAAAAACCCAAAAAAACCCCCACAAACCACCAACATCAAACAAAACAAAGCAAAACTAGACCACCAAAGCCTTCTTGATGTATATGTGACCTTGACCTCTAGCTACTATGGTCACCCCAAAATGCATTAATTCAGATAAAGAAACAGTTGTGCCTTGATGTACATGTGACCTTGACCTCTAGCTACTATGGTCACCCCAAAATGCATTAATTCAGATAAAGAAACAGTTGTGCCAATTAAAATATCAAGTTAATTTTCCTAAGCTTCCAATCCCTGTGACCCTGAGGGTAAGATCATACAAATTGTTAATAATAATGATAATGAGTATGTGCATGCACTTTACCCAATGTCATGAATCAGCTCAAAGCGCCGCGCACTGAACCCAACACGCACGCTCACGTGAATCGCACGCATTCTCTCAAACACTGGACATAAACACATTACAATCACGTGGTGCGAAGGGTCAGCTCAGCGATTTAAATTTCGGAATTTAGAATTGCATTTATTTTTCACATTTGGTGGGGGGCTGAACATTTCCAAAGCAGAGGGGGAGGACTCGGAAGCCGGAGTACCCAGAGAGAACCCGCGATGATCGGCCCGAATGAACGGTGCCACATACGAGAAGGAAACTGAATTCTTTGCCCCGAGTGGGACTCGAACCCCTGACCTCTTGTGTTGGTGACAAGTCTCTTAACCACTAGACTAGACCACCAACCGGCCGACCCATACAGATGAAAGCTTTTTATACAAACTTCATTTATGTCATTGGGCTGCCTGATGCTATATGGTTGCTGAGAAACAGAAAGAAAATGAGTTTTTGGAACTTTCACCATGATCCTGTAATCTTAAATTGACACACAAAAACAAGGTCCTATATGACCTTGCTCCCTGCATCCTTGCCAGAATTATATGTTAATTACTCTATTCAGTTACACTAGCAACAACCAATGACATTATACACGTGAAACACACATACTTAAGCCCCTCATTAATAAGCCAACCAATTGATATTACTAGAACCTAATGTATACAACAAAAACGTACACCAATCACATTAACCTTCCGGCTACGTCGTGGGTAAAAAGTTGCACACACATTGCTTTAGATGAACGTATCTCGGTCAATATTTAGGTCACACCTTTGAAATTTCATGACTTTGTCAATAAATGGTTTGACTATGTTCATGCCAAAAATTGTGTTGTTTAACTTGTAATTAGCAGAGTAATTAAACAATAAATAAGAATAAGTTGTGAATTGCCTATATAAAAACCATGGGTAATTTGTTTCCCACGATGTAGGACTAGGAATAAGTCGAAAATTACCTATGTAAAAACCATGGGTAAGTTGTTTCACACGATGTAGGACTAAGAAGTTTTTTAGCGACGTAGCCGGAAGGTTAAACGTATACAAAGAACACAGGAAGAGGTGCGATTACAAGCTTTATTTTTGCTGAAATCCCATCAGAATCATACAATATGTAAAATTTGCCGCAGACAGAGGAAAAATAAAGAAAAAAGAAACACTAAAAATAATGCAGTGTTCCCAATTATACGCACAAGTGAGTGTTTTTGTAAGCACAAAAGCCTTAAATGGACATGCACACAAATCTGAGCAAAGCGTGTCACCGGGGATGCACGTTTTTCACTACGCCTTTATTTAAAGAGCAATTAAGTCACACACAGTCATTGGTATATTAAATTATATACATGCCTGATACTGTCTAACCTTATTTTGGAAGACTTATATATGTATTGTACCAATTCATGGGCAGTTTTCTGTTTTCAACTGTGCCTGCAGCTGATCTGGCAACACTTTCCTGCTGATGAGAGACGTGTCAAATGTTACAGTTTACTATACACCCATTTTACCAGTCAAACACAAAATTCACGTACATCCTACTTGACTACTTTTGTAAACAACAACAAATGGTTTTGACTCTCAGCAGACTGCCTATGCCAAAAGACCACAGACACCAAAAAATTACAGCGGGACTCACTAAAATATAAAGAGAGAGTCCCAAAGACCCGAGTAGAAGCACAGGGAAGACTGAGACAACTGTGACTAGGATGAGGAACCATTTTAAAGAAAAAAATCTCTGCAAGATGAGGGCAATACACATACTTGCAAGGTCATGCCATTTACATATCTCCATTAAAAACAAACAAACAAAAAACCAGCAACAAAACCAATAAAATCACAGACAAGCGTTGAAGTCTGTTTTAAGTTTGCACACACACACTCAAGTATATAATGTAAGTATGTAACTACGCAAACACTCCTACCATTAAGTCACATGCACTTAATAGGTTTGTGATACACACATAAAATTTATGCCGCAGGACACGATTGGCTGAATTTTGGGGGCTCGACCTTTTTGATTAATACACTTGAAGATCGACTAACAAAAACAATTTATGTTCTTTCCAGTTTTCTACTGATACTCATACAGATGCACCAGCACACCCTACCCCCCCCCCCCCCCCCCCCACACCTGCATGTTGTCAGAATCTCTGCCAAACCCTTTATGTATGCAATATATAAATCTGTCAATCAATACGCTCCTCAGCTTACGCAATTTGATACCAACAATTTTTTCGGGTTTTTTTACTACTTTATTGTCCCTTTCAGGAAATTTGGGCTGCTTCCCCTGGGGGAAGCGTGTCGCCGCGGTGCAGCGCAACCCAATACCTATCCTTCCTTTTTTTTTTTTTTTTTTTTTTTACAATTTTGCAATTTTGCTGGGGGAGGAAAGCCGGATAACCTGGAGAGAAACCCCCGATGAGCAGCCCGGCAGCCAGGAAAAACCGGTATCACATGTCACAAGCTCGACCTGGGCTCAAACCCACACTTCATCGCCATAACATTGGTGACGGCCGTTCAGTAGCGCAGCGGCTAAATCCGACGCGCCACCTATTAGACCAACGCTCACCCCCTAATCACGCAATAGCATCAAGCATGTACATGTAATACACATATATACCAAGCGTTTCCAGCACAAAAATTAAGGTGAGTACGTCCTGAACAGCTACTCAACAACACTCATGAAAGATGACCGGTATTATCAATAATGCCAGAAATATAATAATACCCAAAACTGCTTTCAGAGAAATGCCCTTCACACATGTAAAACTGAAACAAATTAGGTGAAGCTGCAGGTAAAAAATAATACTCGGTCAGTTCGCACCCTTGAGCCATATCGAGTGAACCATATCATCACACCGTTGGACCGTATCGGGTGAACCATATATTACACCCTTGGGGTGTACCAGGCAAACCGTATCATCATAATAATAATTATAATACATGTAATAGTGAGTACTGTATAGGTTTCATGAATCGGCTCAAAGCGCCGCGAACTGCACCCAACACGCACACTCACATGAATCACACGCATTCTCTCACACACTGGACGTAAACACATTACAATCACGTGGTGCAAAGGGTCAGCTCAGCTATTTAAATTTTGGTATTTAGAATTGCATTTATTTTTCAAATTTGGTGGGCTGAACATTTCCAAAGCAGACGGGGAGGAAGCTGGAGTACCTGGAGAGAACCCCGGATGATCGGCCCGAATGAACGGTGCCACATACGAGTAGGAAAAATTCTTTGCCTCGAGTGGGACTTGAACCCCTGACCTCTCGCATTGGTGACAAGTCTCTGAACCACCAGACCACCGACCGCCCCTTAAACAACAAATAATGGGCCATATCAGGTGAACTACACCATCGCGGCCACGTTCATTCAGTACAGATCATCTGCATACCCTGGTTTAGGGATAGATGTAGGGTTAGGGTTAGGGTTAGGTTTCGCTGTAGGGTTGGGGTTAGCTTTCGGTAATGGTGTAATCGATATCGTGTTGTGGTTTAGATAGGAGACAGTCATAGTGCGTTAACATGAGGTGCAAATGGCACAAGGGGGCGAACTGTACCAACACAGCAACATTATCAGCATGAGACAGAACATGTACTTGACAAGAACACAGAATGGTTATCCATCAAAAAAAAAAAAAAAATCCATGCTCAAGATATATGGCACCTGGGATACAGTTTATTTAACACACGTATGCATCACTGTCAGTAGGTTTCTGAAGTCTCATAAAAATTCCATGTAAAAATTTGTCTGCCATGCATCAAAGAAGGCCGGATGGAACACCATGCAAAAAAACATCATGCAAAAAGTCATTTCGTTTGGCTCTGGGAATCTACGTTATGTCTAGTGGTCAGCTGGAGTGCTTGCTCCTTTTGTCCAAGTATTTTCATTTTCACTGTCCTGAATGTGTGTGTGTGTGTGTGTGTGTGTGTGTGTGTGTGTGTGTGTGTGTGTGTGTGTGTGTGTGTGTGTGTGACAGAGAGAGAGAGACTCTCTTGCTGCGCTCACTGATTGACAAAACACATACAGCACCTGAAGATACATGTACATAACTGTGTAATGCACCTGTCACTTCAGCAAATGGTGGCATATTGCACCTATCTTTCCGCTTGAGCACATGTTCTCTACTTTTCACGCGAGGCTGCCTGACTCTGCATCCTCGTTCGAAAAAGAACATGTAATCTGACCGACTTACTGAACGGAACAGTAGCCGACAACTTTGGTGACGACCTTTGACATCAATAGCTGCAAAAACTGTCTGAGGCAAGGTCGAAGAATGGGCAAAATTTCATCCAAGATGCGTTGCAGCAGTGGTGACCCTTGTACTGTGAGCTCATCACGCGCCATATCTCGGGCCTGCTGCTTCTGGGCCGCAGCACTGCAAGACAAAAATTAATAATACAAATAATAATAATAATAGCTCTTATAAAGCGCTAGTAGTCTGCTCAAAGAGCACTCAGTGCGCTACACACAGACATTCTCACGCATACATGAAACACTAATTACGTGTGCGGGGGGGGGGGGGGGGGGGGGGGGGGGGGGGGGTAGATGATACTACAGATTATAATTATGCTGTCTTGAATAGATAAGTCTTTAGATTTGATTTAAACTGTGGGAGGGTCTGGGTGTTCCTAAGGGAGGGAGGCAGAGAATTCCATACCTGGGGGGCACAGAAACTGAAAGAGCGCTCACCGAAGGTTTTGAGATTGAACTTGGGAAACTTCAGGAGCTTTTCCGATGAGGAGCGGAGAGTATGAGAAGGTTCATACGTACAAATAATAATGATAATACAATGTGCATATACAGCGCAGGCTCTCACAGGACTGGACTCACTGCACTAATACACACATTTTTACATACCAATGCGTCTCACCACTGCAAATATAGAGACTGAATATATCTACCGAACAGAAGATTTTGTATTTTAAAGGCCAAAGGCATAACGAAAGAGTTAAGTCCTTAAATTGGATATGAGCTGAGACAGGGTGGGCAGATTCAGTCAGCAGCAAAGTTGCAGATCGACATACCGGGCTAAGAAACTGAGGGAACGCTCTCCTACAGTTTTCCATTTCTCTTTGGCAGTTTAAGGGGCTTTTCACTGGCTCAAAAGGAGTGTGTGAGATGCGCGGTACGCACAGAACGAGGCAGAATATATGTGTAGCTTTTGTGGACAAGAAAAAGAAATGCTCAAGCACCTCTTTGTCAAGTGCCATCACGTGCATTTACCCTTTTGAATACTGGGCAGTTTATCAATTTACATTGAGTACAAGGGGGGAGGTGGAGGCATGGGGGCATGGGGTTAAGGTTACAGGCTAAGTATGCAAAACTACAGCACAGCTTCATACCCTGTCCCTCCTCCTCTTTGACGATTGCGATGCAGGTCGTGAATTATTTCTGACTCCCTTAACAGCATGCACTCCTCGACCTTAGCGAGCATGTCCGAGGTGTAGGGACGACCCCCCATTCACCTTCAGCAGGTCGCGGATCGTCTCTATGAGCCGCTTCACCTGGCGGTCCTTGACGCTTTTACTGGCCATGTTGTCGAACACCACATAGCGGTTATTGGCCTCCTGCAATAAGCCGACACAAAACAAAACTCTTACCAGTTATGGAGCTCAGGCTTCATTGAAATTTTGGAGCAACTGTACAGCTACTCATTTTTAAAGGTCTGCTATCTCAACATAAAGCCATAAACAAACGTTTCAAGGCCAGCATGCTTTTTCATACATTGGTCCTGTAATCTGGAACAGCCTCCCTTCTCACATCCGCCATGCTCAGTCTTTTGCAGTCTTTAAGTCTCACCTTAACCTTCGGACCACGTCGTGGGTAAAAAGTTGCACACACATTGCTTTAGATGAACGTATCTCGGTCAATATTTATGTCACACCTTTGAAATTTCATGACTTTGTCAATAAATGGTTTGACTATGTTTATGCCAAAAATTGTGTTGTTTAACTTGTAATTAGCAGAGTAATTAAAGAATAAGTTGTGAATTGCCTATATAAAAACCATGGGTAATTTGTTTCCCACGATGTAGGACTAGGAATAAGTTGAAATTTACCTTTCTAAAAACCATGGGTAATTTGTTTCCCATGATGTAGGACTAGGAATAAGCTGCAATCTGCCTATACAAAAGCCATTGGTAATTTGTTTCCCACGACATAGGACTAGGAATAAGTCGAAAATTACCTATTTAAAAACCATGGGTAAGTTGTTTTACACGATGTAGGACTAAGAAGTTTTTTAACAACGTAGCCGGAAGGTTAAAACACATCTTTTCTCCATGCAGTAGAACCAACCCCCCCCCCCCCCCCCTCCCCAATCTATCTCCCCTCCCCGCGCACTCTCTATCTCTGCATGCCACCTGCAAAAAATCAGTGTGTGTGTGTGTGTGTGTGTGTGTTGTACGTTATATACATGTTTTTATATTATGTGTAGTTTATGTACGCGCCCTGAGCTCTTGTGAGATGGGGCGCCACAAATACCCTTTATCATTATTAAACAGTGTGTTTACAAAAAGCAAAAAACCATCCGACTGTGCAAAATGCACAGTCAACTCTGCCACAGCAAGTTTTCAGCGTCCCTGAAACCCCTATGAGAGCCAAGGGCAGCCTGATTTCACAGCTCAGTTTTCGTTTGACATTGAGTGAGTAAGATCGCAGTGGCTAGTCTTCTCGTGCAGCACACAACACCCGCTAGACGCTGTAGCAATGTGTCTCGCTCACTGACCAAAAGCACAACGAAGTCACAGCAAACTCACGCTCTGGTTTTTTAAGGGTCTCCGAAGCGCTGAAAACTCTGCAACTGTGACAGAGTTGCCTGCCTTATGCACAGTCGCAGGAGTCGCAGTTTTTAAAAAAAAGCAATGCCTGCGGCCTTCTGTTGAGATTGCAGACCTTCAGCTACAAGTTTCACAAGTCTACACAGCTTCCTTTGCATCATGTTGCACACTATTTTATCAAGTGAAAGCACTAATTCTTAATTCCTGTATAAATAAGATCAAACTGAAAGAAAATGTGCAAAAATTGAGTTTTTGCACATACCTAGATGTGCACGATCATATTATTTTTAAATCATCTAATCAGAATGAAAACAAAAAAAATCCTCCCTATGTCTTCCTTACCGCTACCACCACTACACACGTCCCCTCCAAAAAACAACATAAAAAAAACATAAAAAGAATATAAAACAAAATCTGATTTAAGCAAAAAAACTGTCATACCTTCACAAGCTGTTTCAAAGCATCTGGGCTGCTGTCAATCATCGACTTCACAGCGGCAGACTCGTCACCGCCCATTGCACCGTAATCTTTTGCCAGCACATCACCACAGGTGAACACGATCACCAGATATCGTAACAACTGCACACCAAAGATGCTACGCACTTGTTCCACGGCCTTCACCTCCTCTGCCGTGAACTTCATGCCAATCCGCACAACCACCAGAATGGCGTGCGGTCCAGGGGAGATAATCCCAAGGCACTTGGCAATCTCTGTCGTGATGGCGTCTTCGTCGAGCTCGGTATCAAAAAGTCCAGGTGTGTCAGCGACCTAAATAATCATAATAATAATAAATAAATAGTAATATCAATAATAAAAGTAACAACAGTAATACCCCCCCCCCCCCAAAAAAAAAAACAAACAAAAAAAACAAACCAAAAACAAACAAACAAAAACCAACAAAAAACAAACAACCAAAAAAAAATCAAACAAAAACCACCAACGCTGATTCACATACATTACTCATGGCTTTGCTGAAAGCACCACGACTTTACAACACACAACGAGCACACACATTTGAATCAAGATGACATACTTTCTCTCACACATGGGACAGCAACATTTTTTAATCACAAGCTGTGACGAGTCAGCCATTTTGGTTTTGGAATTCAGAATTCCCTTTACGTTGTTTTTTTGTTTTGTTTTGTTTTTGTTTTGTGTTTTTTTTGTGTGTTTTTTTTTTTTTTTTTTTTGGGGGGGGGGGGGGGAACATTCCAAGGCAGAGAGGAAGGAAGCCAACCGAGAACATGCAATGACCAGCCCAAATAAAAAATGCCATTTTTTTTTTTTCTGATCTGTTGTACCATGGGAATTAATGCCAAGTTTTCTGAGGCAATATTTGTCGTAAGCCTATAAAGTGCATGACCTCCCATTGTGTGTACCAATACACAAGAGAACTCTAAGATACATGTAGTATAAATTAAGGGAACTCACTGATGCTTCAGTTAAACTCACAGCATCTTTGCAAAATATTTTTCGTTCACATTCTAAATTCCCAAGGCTGATGGAAACCTCACAAGCATAAATGCACAAATCTCAAACCTCTAAATGAATTCCAAAGCGCCTTCTGTTGAAACGCTGGCATTTCTTCGTTGTTGACTGGAAGCCACTGCTGGAAAGAAACTTTTGGAGGCCGAGTATCGTGTTGCCTGTGGAGCTCTTCCCATGTCCGGTTTTCCCGACAAGCATAATGCGGCACTCCGAATCAGGAAACTTCAACACTGTGAGCATGAACACAAATAAATGTATAGAGCAGGAAGAAAGTTTATGTGCCAAAAGATTGGGGGGGGGGGGGGTTAAGTTTTCCTAAATGCATCAGTTATAATTATGTGAGCGTATTATGTAACAAACATTAACAAAGCCCAAACAAACTCTTAATTTTCATCAAGTAATTCTATAGAAAAATCAACAAAACTATACATGGTCGCGCTGTGACAAGAATTTATTTTATTCCATTTCTTTTCAGATCAGTTTTGTGTGGATGGAACAAATCAAGGAGAAAATGGAATTGACATTTTTATAAACATTATTGTTTTCATCATGAAATTTTGCGGGGAAAGAAAATTCAAGACAACAAACAAACAAACAAAAAACCCCAAACAAACCCTAAACCAAAAACACAAACAAATAATAACAACAACATAAACAAAACAAGAACACATTTATTGCTACAAAGTTTGTAGGGGACTAAATGCATGAAGCGTAACTCGGTGGTGCCTCAAATTTCTACAGTTCACAAATATTCCTGCATAAATGTACCTTCTTCGTCATCTGTCCCCATGTGTAAGTCCTCCCATGATGCCCCACCAAGGTGGAAAGTATGAAGATTGTCAGCCAGTGCATACTTGTTGGTTGTCACTGTCTTTCTGTACCTCCAGTCGTCCTTGAATTGAGTTTCCTCCTGATTATCCACCCAGTCCGAGTAAACCTGCTCAACAATTTGTAGTCAGCAAAAGCTAGAAGGGTTACAAAGACATCGCAAACAGAAATTCTTAACTGATCTTTCGACTTTCTTTGACAAATGGGTCAACAAATGACATATTTTACTAAACACACACACACACACACACACACACACACACACACACACACACACGATCTGCAACGCCTGAAATGGGAACACAATAGAAAAGAATCTGAATTCACTAGATGCAAGAAGTTAGCGGTGTGTGTGTGTGTGTGTGTGTGTGTGTGTGTGTGTGTGTGTGTGTGTGTGTGTAAGGTGAGGGGAGAACGGGGGCGCCAATAATAAAAGTAGTGTTGGCACCTGTGCATTCTGCAGGGAAGACAGGTGTGATCTGACGGTTTTGCAGCGGCTACAACAAAAGCTGTCATCACTATTGGGTGTGTGGCAGTCATCTTCTGTGCACACCCAGTGCGATTCCTGCAAGTGGACTGAAGAATCCTCCAGCTGCATGCCAGCTCCCTCTTCCACACTGTCCCGTACAGTAGCCACACCAGTGGGTTTCACGGTTTCTGTCAACACTTGCTTGGCTTGGTCATTTGTTTTTCGTGGCTGTGCACACGTACCACATTTCTGTTCATCGACTGGTGTGAACATTGTACATTTTGTACACTGCCACATATCATCGGCAGAATCTCGTTTGCATCGACAGACCTCGCAGTCTTCCCTGGCAGCTGAGTTGAGAAGCGTACACTGCTTGCATTCCCATGTCTTGTCTGAAAAGCGCCAAACAGTTTTCCAGTAAAGACCCATATTCAAATACTACTAAGCTTCTTAGAAGATAGTTTGTATACTACAACCTCCATAGACTAGAGTTTGTAGGAAACTATTGGGAAAACAGTTTGAAATCTCTTAAGTGGGTGCATCAAGGAGCAACAAAGTAAAACTGAAACGAAGAAGAACCTGGAAAGGAATACATCTTAAGTTGTTTGCAGGTGGGTAAACGGATGGCCCTTTAAGCAAAAAAAAAAAAAAAAAAATTCATGGAACATATTATATACTCTGCTAGTTGCACTAGATCACTGAGTGGTATGAAAATGCGAGAAACGCACCCAGACGTGAATTAGTTTAAACTTTGTCTTTGTTACTTACTGATGAATGGCACAATTACTCATTAGAATTTTAGTAGTTTAGCAGTAGATTTTCAATACCTGACTGATCCATTGCACAAGGGTTGCTTCAGTATCTGGTTACGTCCAAAACGCCCTCAGGGTCTGAAAGTTCAGTGCACCTCTCGCGTTTCCCAGGCTGGTCTCGCTCACTTGAAAGTTCAGTAAGGAAAAGAAATGCTGAGCGGGTCTCGAAAAAGCACTCAGTGTGTCACTGCAAAATTTGACGGTTATATTTAGACTAGGAAAAATGAAAGGCAGGGGAATTTGAAACTGGTATGACTAGAATATCAATGAGTGCTCTAACATGCCGTACTTTCGTTTTCCCCATTCACACTTTAATAATCGTATCCGCTGAAACGAATCAAAGCTTTTTAACTGTGTACATGTGCCGTAACAACGCAGGAAACTCACCGACTGTCGTGTTTTACTGCACATCAGCTGTCATGCACTTCTATGGTGTAGTTCCGGACATTAGCTTCCGCAGTTGACAGATCAAGAGGAGGAAAACTTCCGCAACTCTTCTGTGCGTGAAATCAACTTCGTAGCAGCACAAAACGTCATCAAAGATCGTACACCAAGTAAACCCGGGGTACTCGGCCTCTAGTAGAGGGCTTCAGACAATCCTGCCCAGTTCTGCCCAGAAACACCACCAGTACAACCGGCTAATTTTGGTACCAAACGACACATCAGACTTTCGTGCATCCAGGATTAGTTTTCCGGTATATCCGTGCAGGCAAACATGACGAATGAAGTCATTCTGTTTTTAGAACAAACGACACCAGCCCAATTAAAACTAGAGGCAGCAGTAGCCTCCATGGCTCACTTGTGATATGCCGGCCCGGGTCAATGTCATTCAAAAGAGTATGTTTGTAAAGCTCTTATCACTATCTATCATCATAATGCCAAGTAAGGTGTCACTGAGTATTCAGTCTTACTTCAGTTCCTGGCAATAACTGACCCCCCCACCCCCCCCCCTCCCGGGCAAAACAGTTTGTATGGCCTTGACCTTGGGTAAAGGTCATTCAAATGAGATAGTATAGTAAAACTCTCATCAATGTCTTTCATTATGCCAAGTTTGACGCCTCTAGTATTTGTAGTTCCTGCAAAAACGGCAATGTTAAAATTCACATTAACTGGTCAAGGTCATTCAAAAAGGTATGCCTGCCTAGGTCTCAATGGAGTGTCTATCGTCATGCCTCGTTTAGTGCCGCCTCTGCTATTTGTTGTTTCGTAGACTGAATGCCAAAACAGATTTTATGCCCTTGACCTTGACTCAGTCATTGAATATAGGCCGGTACTGATGTCAGTCAGTAAAGGTGTAACCGGCGGCCAATATCTATCATCAGGTGAGTCAGGCAAAGCCTTTGCGTGATCAGTGTTAGATGTTGGCCGTCACGGACACCTTTACTGAACCTGGCATGCTGATAGTCAGTGTACAGAGGCAGGTTTGGTGCCTGTGCCCCAAAATGCCCCCCTCAATGCCCCTCAGTAGGGAGTCTTGAATAAAATTCAGTTCTTGATTGGACGGACTGGAATCGTCTGCGCGGCCTCGACTGACCCAGTGACTGACTGAAACAAAATCGTCAAAGAAACAAACAAACAAATAAACAAACAAACAGAACTCAAGCTGAACAACTGAACTGATCAGTGCTATTACATCTATTTCCACCAGTTTTTGTTGCTTGTTTTCAGTTGTTTGTTTGTTGTTTTTATTGTTGTTTTGTTTTCGTGGTCAGTTTTCAGTTATGTATTGGCGAAATAATGTCGATGTCGATGTGATCAGTAAACTGATTGTGTAAGTGCAGACTCGGCTTCCGTGGCGGTACGCCCTAGAAACTCAGTCACTCACTGACTCGGCGCACACTCATGCTCTGATTAGCTGTGAGGATTCTTGATCACTGGCGTCAGTTCGCGAGTCAGTAGTGTCGGCGGAACTGATCAGCAGCGGGCCGCGGCCTCTGTCAAGTGGTTTGTTTGTGTGTTTGTTTTGTTTCCTGTTGTTAATACGGAAGTGGTTCAGGCAGTCAGTGTTGATGCGGCCGTTTGCTTTCAAAAGCTGACAAACAGCCTCGCCAGGCAGCCAGCCAGCCAGCCAGACAGCCTGATAAACTTCACACACACACACACACACACACACACACACACACACACACACACACACACACACACACACACACACACACACACACACACACACACACGGAGTACTGACTGCACCGACCCAGTGCGTGCGTCAGTCAGACGCCAACAGGACATCTAAACAGCAGAACAGTTTTATGTTTATTGAGAGTTTTAACAAAGGCGCAGGGACTGACACTCAGTCACTATGCATACACACATATATAATACATACTCAGTATATCTCAGCAGACCAAAACGGAGAATTTCATGTATACACCGGATAACTGTACCCTGTGTCCAGTCATAACAACTTAAAGTCTCAATACACATTACACCAGAATATAAGCGGGTGGGTAGGTGGGGGTTTAACGTCCTTTTCCTCTACATAGGGTGATATCAAAGACGGGGCAACGATGAGAAAGCCAGCACAAATATTTGGCCCCAGCCGGGATCGAACTCACGACCCGAGCATTAGAAGTCCAACGCTCTACCATTCGACCACCCCGGCTCCCCCCAGAATATGAGCTGTGCATAATAACGAAAATAATAATAATAATGACAGTACTTATACAGCGCTACAGTTCCTAGGTTAAGCGACGCCGGCTTAAAAGAAAAAGGCGAATAGGAAGAAATACTGTGCTGAGTATACAAAAATTTGCAAAGCCATAAGGTCAGGGCAAAACCACACACACACACACACACACACACACACACACACACACACACACACACACACACACACACACACACACACACACACACACACACACACACACGTTGCAAACCAGAACAGTTACGGGCAAAAAATACAGGTGGGTTTCTTGAAAGTTTCAAGGGAGAGTACTTGGCGGAGTGACTGAGGGAGAGAATTGCATCAGACTCAGTCAGAGTCAATCACAGACTTAGGTCACAGACATGACATCTGAAACCACTCTCTCTGGTCACCTTGACCCGTGCATAATATGTTGTTCTAGAAGTGTACCACACACCGGCCTGCACACACTGAGCATACGAAGTTACTCATTTGGTTGCGGACTGACTGAGGCTCAGCTAAACGGCGCGGATTGGTTGCGATTTTTCGAGTCCAAGTCTGTTTAAGAATGGACCGGAGGCTCAAAGAAAGTCATATTTCTCTCATAGTTGAAGCCCTGAAGTCACGAAAACTGTCGCAGTGGCCAAATGAAACATCTGTCTATCTGGCAAACAGCAGTAAAGCTTCGAAAGCGGCAGTTTTCCATCTCAAAGGCGTTAGGAACAAAAAAATCTTTAAGTACCTAGCGGAATATGAACTAAAATTAACGCAAAAGGCTAGATGTATCAGCTTTCCCTCTCACACAATATAGCCTTTTCATAGAATTATATCCGTAGACCATAGGCTGTATCAGTTCTTTTCCACGCAACAAGCAAACGTCAGCGCGATGATTTGGTTTCATAGCTATACAAATCGTGTGTGTGTGTGCGTGTGTGTGTGTGTGTGTGTGTGTGTGTGTGTGTGTGTGTGTGTGTGTGTGTGTGTGTGTGTGTGTGTGTGTGACTCAGAAGCCGAATCATTTTGTGGAGGATAAAAATCAACATTAAAAAAAAATGAAAATATTTTAAAACAAGAATAAAACGGGTGAGAAAAAAAATAAACAAAATAAAACGAACGAAATAAATATACACAGAATGAGATGATAAAAAAAGTATAAAAATTTAAAATGTATATGGAAAAATAAAAAAAAGACAGAAAGCATAAACATAAAAAATATGAATATATTATGAATATACAAAATAGAAGTAATAGATATAATAACGATAAAACCAAAACGATAAGAATACGAAGTTAAAACTTAAATGATAAGCATAATATAGAGAAAAGAAAATATACAGATATAAATAAAATAAGACAAAACATACAAATCAAGAAAAACAATTTAACAATAAGAACACATTAAAAAAAAAAAAAAAAACGTAAAATCACTGATCATAAAATGGACTGTCGCGAACCATGTCAAAATCGATATGATCGAGCGAAGTCGGGGTGCCACCTATCGGCCATTTCAGATCACTCGCGAACACACTGTAGTCCCCGCTGCAGTCAGTCCCGTACCATCCTGGCGTGTTGCTCTTACCGGCGTAGCAACTTCCGTGGTCAAACGTGTTGAACGTGACGGGTAGTGAGGTATCTGGGAACCCGTTATCAGCTGGGTAAGTTGGATTGAAGGTGAAATCGTCGTACGTTATGACGTAATCAGTCGACGAAGGGCCGACGCTGAAATTGTGGTAGTTCGTCCAACCCCAGCGGTTGCCCCCGGGGTACCCCATGAAGATGAGGTTTGTGTAGTCGGCTTGCGTCACCAGATGACGTAGATTCTTCAGCCCGATGAAGAAGTTTCGAGAGGAAGGGTTGACGCTCAGATCTTCGCCGGCTGGAAGTTTGGCATCTTCCCAGCTTGGGTCATAGGCGAAAGTCTGTCGCCTGAGAGCGTAGGTTATTCCGTAACCGTACTGAAAATTGCAGTAGACCTGTGGAAAAACAGAGTCAGTTGAAAAAAAACAAACAAAAAAACAACAACTGCACCCATCACGTGGAGGGGGGGGGGGGGGGGTGGAAGGGAGGAGAGAGCCGGGATAGCCGAATGGAAGAGCGTTTGCGTTCTTCATGCTCACGTCATGAGTTCGAATCCCGGCTGGGGCCAATATTTGTGCCGGGCTTTTTCTCGTTGCCCCGTCTTTGATAAAACCCTTACGTGGTGGAAAAAGACATTAAACTCCCAAAACACCCACCCACTCACCAGCATCCAGTGACATACGTCACTCGATCCACAAACACGGCGGACATTGTATCCTCAGTTGCATTGTCGCCTGAACAGACTTCAGTGTTTACAGTGTTTTGTCATCTCGGCCGAGTTTGGGTCAAATTGGAGTTGGCCGAATTTGCATCGGGCTGAGATGACAGGTTTGCACTGCGCCGAGATGACATGCTTGGGTCGAATTAGGGTTGGCCGAGTTTGCATTGGGCCGAGATGACATGCTTGGGTCGAATTAGTGTTGGCCGAGTTTGCATTGGGTCGAGATGACAGGTTGACAAGTCAACTCGACCCATTGCAAACTCGGCCAACCCTAATTCGACCCAAACTTGTCATCTCGGCCGAGTTTGCAGTGGGCCGAGATGACGTGCTTGGGTCGAATTAGGGTTGGCCGAGTTTGTATTGGGCCGAGATGACAGGTTGACGAGTCTACTCGACCCATTGCAAACTCGGCCAACCCTAATTCGACCCAAACTTGTCATCTCGGCCCAGTGAAAACTTGGCCGAGATGACAAGTTTGGGTCGAATTAGGGTTGGCCGAGTTTGCAATGGGCCGAGATGACAGGTTGACAAGACTACTCGACCCATTGCAAACTCGGCCAACCCTAATTCGACCCAAACTTGTCATCTCGGCCAAGTTTTCACTGGGCCGAGATGACATGTTTGGGTCGAATTAGTGCTGGCCGAGTTTGCAATGGGCCGAATTGACAGGCTGACAAGTCTACTCGACCCATTGCAAACTCGGCCAACCCTAATTCGACCCAAACTTGTCATCTCGGCCGAGTTTGCATTGGGCCGAGATGACATGCTTGGGTCGAATTAGGTTGGCCGAGTTTGCATTGGGCCGAGATGACAGGTTGACAAGTCTACTCGACCCATCGCAAACTCGGCCAACACTAATTCGACCCAAACATGTCATCTCGGCCCTGAGCAGACTCGGCCGACAAGACAAGTTTGGGTCGAAATGGAGTTGGCCGAGTTTGGACTAGGCCG